>VWZE01022875.1:1603-13828 GCA_013396675.1 Eubucco bourcierii | reverse complement strand
TCTGATCTTGACCTTGATTGGAAACACCAAGGTGAACCGTTCTTAGCTCAGTGGGCCCACGATTCGTCTGGACATCAAGGCAGAGATGCAACATACCNAGCACTGGATGGCTGGAAACCTACCCAGTTCCACATGCTACTGCACTCAACACCGTTCTTGGTTTGGAGAGACAAATCATGTGGAGACATGGAACTCCAGAGAGAATTGAATCAGACAATGGCACGCATGTCAAGAACAATCTTGTGAAAAACTGGGCCAAAGAGCATGGTATTGAGTGGATCTACCACATCCCCAACTATGCACCAGCTTCAGGAAAGATAAGGCAAGCCTTGGGGTAAGGTAAAGGGGTGGGGAGAAGGTGGAAGGGTGGTTGGGACCCCGTCCTGGGGTCTCTGATTTCTTGGAGGGGTGTTGTGTTGCTGTATTACCTTTTACTTGTATATTTCTGTAAATATTCTGTATATAGTGTAAATACCTGCGGTACATTGTGCAAAGCTGTAAATATAGTTTCATCATTTAACTTCCAGCTGACTGAGTTCTAGTCTGGGTCATTTTACAAAGTGTGTGGGGGGCGGGGAACTCCCAAACCTTCACAAATGGGAGCTGCAGTTCCTTACTGGCACCGCTGGACGGCAGCACTGAGCCTTACCAGGAACTGCAGTTCATTATTTGCACCACTGGGGGGCAGCACTGAGCCTTACCGGGAGCTGCAGTTCCCTACTGACACCACTGGGAGGCAGCACTGAGCCTTACCACGAGCTGCAGTTCCTTACAGCGACCACAGGGAGGCAACACTGAGCCTTACTGGGAGCTGCAGTTCCTTACTGGGACCACTGGAGGGCAGCATTGAGCGTTAATGAGAACTGCTGTTCCCTACTGGGACCACTGGGGGGCAGCACTAAGCCTTACCGGGAGCAGCCGTTCCTTACTGGCACCACTGGGAGGAAGCGCTGAACCTTACCGGGAGCTGCAGTTCCTTTCAGGCACCACTGGACGGCAGCACTGAACCTTACCGGGAGCTTCAGTTCCTTACTGGGACCACAGGAAGACAGTGCTGAGTCTTACTGGGAGTTGCTGTTCCTTACTGGGACAACAGGGAGGCAGTACTGAGCCTTACCGAGATCTGCAGTTCCTTATTGCCACGGCTGGGCGGCAGCACTGAGCCTTAACGGGAGTTGCAGTTCCTTATTGGTACCGCTGGGGGGCAGCATTGAGCCTCACGGTGAACTGCAGTTCCTTATTGTCTCCGCCGGGGGGGCAGCACTGAGCATTACCTGGAGTTGCAATTCTTTATGGACACCGCTGAGAGGCAGCACTGAGCCATACAGGGAGCTGCAGTTCCCTAATGGGATCGCTGGGGGGGGCAACACTGAGCCTTACCGCAAACTGCAGTTCCTTATTGGCACCGTTGGGCGGCAGCACTGAGCCTTACCGGGAATTGGAGTTCCTTACTGGGTCCACTGGGGGGCAGCACTGAACCTTACCAGGAGATGCAGTTCCTTATTGACACCGCTGGGAGGCAGCACTGAGTCTTACTGGGATCTGCAATTCCTTATTGGGACCGTTGGGGTTCAGCACTGAGTCTTACCGGGAGTTACATTTCCCTACTGTGACCACTGGGGGGGTTGCACTGAGCCTTACCATGAGTTGCAGTTCCCTACTGGCACCACTGGTGGGTAGCACTGAGCCTTACCGGGAGCTGCAGTTCCCTACTGGCACCACTGGGACGCAGCACTGAGCCTTACCGGGAGCTGCTGTTCCTTATTGGGACCACTGGACGGCAGCACAGAGCGTTACCGGGAGCTGCTGTTCCCTACCGCGACCGTTGGGGGGTAGCACTAAACCTTACTGGGAGCTGCAGTTCCCTACTGGCACCCCTGAGGGGCAGCACTGAACCTTACCGGGAGCTGCTGTTCCTTATTGGCACCGCTGGGCGGCAGCACTGAGTCATTCCACAAGCTGCAGTTCCCTACTGATTCCACTGGGGGGTTGCACTGAGCCTTAACAGGAACTGCAGTTCCTTATTGGTACCGCTGAGTGGTAGCCCTGAGCCTTACCGGGAGCTACTGGTCCTTACTGGCACCTCTGGGAGGTGGTACGGAGCCTTACCGGTAGCTGCAGCTCCTTACTGACACCGTTGGGAGGTAACACTGAGCCTTACCAGGAGCTGCAGTACCCTATTGCGACCCTTGGGGGGCAGCACTGAACCGTACCGGTAACTGCAGTTTCTTACTGGCACCTTTGGGAGGAAGGACTGAGCCTTACCGGGAGTTGCAGTTAGTTACTGGCACCGCTGGGAGGTAACACTGAGCCTTACCGGGAGCTTCAGTTCCTTACTGGGACCACAGGAAGGAGGTACTGAGCCTTACCGTGAGTTGCAGTTCCCTACTGCGACCACAGGGGGCAGCACTGAGCCTTAACTGCAGATCCTTATTGACACCGCTGGTGGGCAGCACTGAACTGTACCGGGATTTGCAATTTCTTATTGGCACCGAAGGGAGGCAACACTGATCCTTACTGGGAGCTGCAGTACCCTACTGGCACAACTGATGGGCAGCACTGAGTCTTACTGGGAGCTGCAGTTCCCTACTGGGACCAGAGGGAGGCAGCACCGAGCCTTACGGGGAGCTGCAGTTCCTTATTGGCACCGTTGGGAGGCAGCACTGAGCCTTACCGGGAGCTGCAGTTCCTTACAGGGACCGTTGGGGGGTAGCACTGAGTCTCACCGGGATCTACACTTCCTAATTGACAATGCTGGGCAGCAGCACTGAGCCTCACCGGGAGCTGCAGTACCTTATTGGTACAGGTAGGGGGCATCACTAAGTCTTACTGGGAGCTACAGTTCCTAATTGGCACCGCTGGGAGGCAGCACTGAACCTTACCGGGAGTTACAGTTTGTTACTGACACCGCTGGGAGGCAACACTGAACCTTACCGGGAGCTGTAGTTCCCTATTGGGACCACTGGGGTGCAGCACGGAGCCTTGCCGGGAACTGCAGTTCCCTACTGGGACCGCTGGGGGCAGCACTGAGTCTTACTGGGACCTACAGTTACTTACAGGGACCACAAGGAACCAGTACTGAGCCTTACTGGGATCTGCAATTCCTTATTGGGACGACTGGGGGTCAGCACTGAACCGTACCGGTAACTGCAGTTTCTTACTGGCACCTTTGGGAGGAAGGACTGAGCCTTACCGGGAGTTGCAGTTAGTTACTGGCACCGCTGGGAGGTAACACTGAGCCTTACCGGGAGCTGCAGTTCCTTTCTGGTAACACTGGGAGGCAGCACTGAGCCTTACCGGGAGCTTCAGTTCCTTACTGGGACCACAGGAAGGAGGTACTGAGCCTTACTGCAAGCTGCAGTTCCAGACTGCGACCACCGGGGGGCAGTACTGAGTCTTACCGAGAGCTGCAGTTCTTTATTGGCACCGCTGGGCGGTAGCACTGAGCCTACCCAGGAGATGCAGTTCCCTACTTGGATCGCTGGGGGGCAGCACTGAGCCTTAACACGAACTGCGGATCCTTATTGGCACCGCTGGTGGGCAGCACTGAACCATACCGGGATTTGCAATTTGTTATTGGCACCGAAGGGAGACAACACTGATCCTTACCGGGAGCTGCAGTTCCCTGCTGGCACAACTGATGGGTAACACTGACTCTTACTGGGAGCTGCAGTTCCCTACTGGGACCAGAGGGAGGAAGCATAAGCCTTACCGAGATCTGCAGTTCCTTATTGGCACCAGTGGGTGGTAGCGCTGAGCCTTACCGGGAGCTGCAGTTCCTTATTGGTACCACTGGGAGGTAACACTGAGCCTTACTGGAAGCTGCAGTTCCCTGCTGGACCGCTGGGGGGCAGAACTGAGCCTTACTGGGAGCTGCAGTTCTTTACTGTCACCACTGGGACTCGGTACTGAGCATTACCGGCAGCTGCAGTTCCTTAGTGGCACCGCTGGGAGGCAGCATGAGCCTTACCGGGGGCTGCAGTTCCTTACTGGGACCGATAGGGGGCAGCACTGAGTCTTACTGGGAGGTGCAGTTCCTTACTGGGACCACAGGGAGGCAACACTGAACCTTACTGCGAGATGCAGTTCCCTACTGGGAACGCTGGGGGCAACACCGAACCTTACCGGGAGCTGTAACTCCTTACTGGCACCGCTGGGGGGCAGTACTGAGCCTTTCCAACAACTGCAGTTTCGTTCTTGCACAACTGGGAGGCAGCACTGAGCGTTAAGAAGATCTACATTTCCTTATTGGCACAGTTTGGGGTAGCACTGAACCTTACCGAGAGCTACTGTTCCCTACTGGTACCACTGGGAGTCAGCACTGAGCCTTACCGGGAGCTGTAGTTCCTTATTGTTACCGGTGGGGGACAGCACTGAGTCTTACCAGGAGCTGCAGTTCCCTACTGGGACCGTTGGGAGCAGCACTGAGTCTTACTGAGACCTGCAGTTACTTACTGGGACCACAAGGAGCCAGTACAGATCCTCACTGGGAGCTGCAATTACTTATTGGGACAGCTGGGGGTCAGCACTGAGTCTTAACCGGGAGTTACATTTCCCTACTGGGACCAGTGGCTGATTGCACTGAACCTTACCGACATCTGCAGTTCATATTGGCAACGCTGGGAGGCAGCACTGAACCGTACTCAGAGCTGAAGTTCATTACTGCGACCACAGGGAGGCACCACTGAGCCTTACCGGGAGATGCAGTTCCTTACTGGTACACCGGGGGGCAGCACTGAATCTTACTGGGAGTTGGAGTTCCTTACTGGGACCGTTGGGGGACAGCACTGAGCCTTACCGTGAACTGCAGTTCCTTATTGCCACCGCTGGGGGGCAGCACTGAGCCTTAATGACAACTGCAGTTCCCTACTGGGACCGCTGGGGGGCAGCACTGAGTCGCACAGAGAGTAACCGTTCCCCACTTGCACCACTGGGAGGCAGGACTGGGCCTTAGCAGGACCTGCAGTTCCCTACTGGCACCACTGGGAGGCAGTACTGATCCTTACCGGGAGCTGCAGTTCCCTACTTGCACCACTGGGATGTAGCACTGAGCCTTACCGGGAGCTGCAGTTCCTTACTAGGACCACAGGGAGACAACACTGAGCCTTGCTGGGAGCTGCAGTTCCTTACTGGGACCACAGGAGGGCATCGTTGAACATTACCGGGAGCTGCTGTTCCCTACTGGGACCGTTGGGGGACAGCAGTAAGCCTTACCGGGAGCTGCAGTTCCCCACTGGGACCCCAGGGGGCAACATTGAGCCTTACCGGGAGTTGCTGTTCCTTATTGGCAGCGTTGCGCAGCAGCACTGAGCCATACCGGAATCTGCAGTTCCCTACTGATTTCACTGGTGGGTTGTACTGAACCTTACCGGGAGTTGCAGTTCCTTACTGGTACCGCTGGGAGGTAGCACTGAGCCTTACCGGGAGTTGCAGTTCCTTTCTGGCACCGCTGGGAGGCAGCACTGAGCCTTACCGGGAGCTGTAGTTCCCTACTGGGACCACAGGAGGGCAGCACTGAGCCTTACCGGCAGCTGCATTTCCCTACTGGGACCACAGGGGGCCAGTACTGAGCCTTACCGGGAGCTGTAGTTCCTTAGTGGCACCGCTGGGAGGCAGCACGGAGCCTTACTGGGAGACGCAGTTCCCTACTGGCACCACTGGTGGGTAGCACTGAGCCTTACCGGAAGCTGCAGTTCCCTACTGGGTCCACTGGATGGCAGTGCAGAGCGTTACCGGGAACTGCAGTTCCCTACTGGGACCACTTAGGGGCAGCACTGAACCTTACCGGGAGCTGCAGTTTCTTACTGTCACCGCTGGGAGGAAGCACTGAGCCTTACCAGGAGCTGCAGTTCCCTATTGGGACCACTGGGGGGCTGCACTGAGAGGTACTGGGAGCTACAGTTCATTATTGGCACCGCTCAGCGACAGCACTGAGCCTTACCGGGAGTTTTAGTTCTGTACTGACACCGGTGGTTGGGCAGCACTGAGTCTTACCAGGAGCTGCAGTTCCCAACTGGGACTGCTGGGGGACAGCACTGAACCATAGCGGGAGCTACAGTTCCCTAGTGGGACCACAGGGGGGCAGCACCGAGCCTTACCTGGATCTGCAGTTCCTTACTGACACCACTGGGAGGCGGCACTGAGCCTTTACCGGTAGCTTCTGCTCCTTATGGCACCGCTGGGAGGCAGTACTGACCCTTACCGGGAACGGCAGTTCCCTGTTGGGACCCTGGGGAGCAGCACTGAGTCGTAACTGTAGTTGAAGTTTCTTACTGGCAGAAATGGAAGGATGCACTGAGCCTTACCGAGGTCTACAGTTCCCTACTGGGACCGCTGGGGGGCAGCACTGACACTTACTGGGAGTTGCAGTTCCTTATTGGCACCGTTGGGGGGCAGCACTGAGCCTTACCGGGAGCTGTAGTTCCCTACTGGGACCACAGGGGGCCAGTACTGAGCCTTACCGGGAGCTGTATTTCCTTAGTGGCACCGCTGGGACGCAGCATGGAGCCATACTGGGAGACGCAGCTCCCTACTGGCACCACTGTTGGGTAGCACTGAGCCTTACCGGGAGCTGCAGTTCCCTACTGGGTCCACTGGATGGCAGTGCAGAGCGTTACCGGGAACTGCAGTTCCCTACTGGCACCCCAGAGGGGCAGCACTGAACCTTACTGGGAGCCGCTGTTCCTTACTGGCACCGCTGGGCGGCAGCACTGAGTCGTTCCACAAACTGCAGTTCCCTACTGGTTCCACTGGGGGGCTGCACTGAGCCTTACAGACAGCTACAGTTCCTTACTGGTACCGCTGGGAGGTAGCCCTGAGCCTTACCGGGAACTGCAGGTCCTTACTGGCACCTCTGGGAGGTGGTACAGAGCCTTACTGGTAGCTGCAGCTCCTTACTGACACCGCTGGGAGGCAACACTGAGCCTTACTGGGAGCTGCAGTTCCCTATTGGGACCCCTGGGGGGCAGTACTGAACCATACCGGTAACTGCAGTTTCTTACTGGTACCGCTGGGAGGAAGGACTGAGTCTTAGCGGGAGTTGCAGTTTCTTACTGGCAGAAATGGAAGGAAGCACTGAGCCTTACCGAGGTCTACAGTTCCCTACTGGGACCGCTGGGGGGCAGCACTGACACTTACAGGGAGTTGCAGCTCCTTATTGGCTCCGCTGGGAGGCAGCACTGAGTCTCACCGGGAGTTGCCGTTCCATATTGGCACCGTTGGGGGGCAGCACTGAGCCTTATCGGGAGCTGCAATTCCCTACTGGGACCACAGGGGGGCAGCACTGAACCTTACCTGGAGCTGCAATTCCTTATTGGCACCGCTGGGGGGCAGCACTAATCCTTACTGGGAGCTGCAGTTCACTCCTGGGACCACGGGGGGGGCAGCACTGAGCCTTACCGCGAGTTGCAGTTCCCTACTGGGACCACAAGAGGGCAGCACTGTGCATAACCGGGAGCAGCCGTTCCTTACTGGTACCCCTGGGAGGTAGCACTGATCCTTACCGCGAGCTGCAGTTTCTTACTGGCACCACTGGCAGGCAGCACTGAGCCTTACCATGAGCTGCAGTTTGTTATTGGCAGTACTAAGCGGTACCTGGAGCTGCAATTTCTTATTGACACCGAAGGGAGGCAGCACTGAGCCTTACTGGGAGCTGCAGTTCCTTACTGGGACCACTGGGGGTCAGCACCTAGTCTTAATGCGAGGTGCAGTTCCCTGTTGGGGCCGCGGGGGGGCAGCACTGAGCCTTATTGGGAGTTTCAGTTCCCTACTGACACCACCGTGGGGTAGCACTGAGCCTTACTGGGAGCTGTAGTTCCCTACAGGCACCAATTGGGGGCAGCACTGAACCTTATTGGGAGCTGCAGTTCCTTTCTGGGACCACTGGGGGGCTGCAGTGAACCTTACCGGAAGCTGCAGTTCCTTACTGGCACCGCTGGGAGGTAGCAGTGAGTCTTACTGGGACCTACAGTTCCTTACTGAGACAACAGGGAGGCAGCACGGAGCCTTACCGCGTGTTGCAGTTCCCTACTGGGACCACAGGGTCCCTATGCACTGAACCATAAGGAGAGCTGCAGTTCCCTAGTGGGACCACAGGGAGGCAGCACTGAGCCTTACATGGAACTGCAGTTCCTTACTGGCACCACTTGGAGGCGGCACTGAGCCTTATTGGGAGCTACTGTTCCCTACTGGCAAAACTGGGGGGCACCACTGAGCCTTACTGGGAGATACAGTTCCTTACTGGGACCAGAAGGAGGCAGCACTGAGTCTTACCGGCAGCTGCAGTTCCCTATTGGGACCACAGTGGGACAGCACTGAGTCTTACCGGGAGATGCAGTACCTTATTGGCACCGCTGGGCGGAAGCACTGAGCCTTACCGTGAGATGAATTTCGTTATTGGCACCGCTGGGGGGCAGCACTGAGCCTTACCGGGAGCTGCAGTTCCTTCCAGGCACCACTGGGGGTGTGCTGGTTTGAGGCTAATTAGAATATATTAATAGACAAAATTACACTATAGGCTGTGAAAGGAAAACATCATGATGTCTACTTCACTCATACGCTTGCTGGAGAATTGTTTGGGAACACTAACCAAAACAATAGATAAGTCAGACTGTTTCTGGCTCTTGCTGGAACAGGAGCTGCTGGTGGGATCTAGCAGCTTCTGGGCTCTGGCTCCTCTGCTGATTAATCCTCACTAACCACTTTTCTTCTAACCCCTCCTGGCCGATCCTCCTAATTTACCTTCCACGTAAGGCAAATCTTGGGGTAAGGTACAGGGGTGAGGAGAAGGTGGAAGGGTGTTTGGGAGCCCCTCCTGGGGTCTCTGATTTCTGGGAGGGGAGTTGTGTTGCTGTATTAGCTTTTACTTGTATATTTCTGTAAATATTCTGTATATAGTGTAAATATCTGCTCTACATTGTGCAAAGCTGTAAATACAGCTTCATCACTTAACTTCCAGCCGACTGAGTGCTAGTCTGGGTCATTTCACAAAGTGTGGGGGGGCGGGGAACTCCTAAACCTTCACAGGGGGGCAGTACTGAGCCTTACTGGGAGTTGCAGTTCCTTACTGGGACCACAGGGAGGCAGCACTCAGCCTTACCGGGAGCGGCAGTTCGTAATTGGCACCACTGGGAGGCAACACTGAGCCTTACCGTGAGTTGCAGTTCCCTACTGGGACCGCTGGGGAACAGCACTGAGTCTTACCGGGAACTGCAGTGCTGAGGACCCCGGGGGTGGAGCTGAGGACCCTGGAGGTGGGGTCAAGACCCCGGGGGCGGGGTCAAGACGCCGAAGGTGGGGTAGGGTTGGGGCAGGTCCTCTCCCTCCATCTCTAAGGAGATCAGGGGTGGGAGTGGGGACCCCGGGGGTGGGGTTGAGGACCCCGGGGGTGGAGTCAAGGGCCGGCGGGTGGGGTTTAGGATCGCGGGGATAGGGTCAAGACCCCGGGTGAGGTTCAGGATAGCGAGGGTGGGTCCTCCAAGCAATCTATGGTGACTCTGCGGCAGCGTACACCGGAAGTCCTCCAAGGACTCTATGGTACCTAAGTGGCAGTCTAGGCTGGAAGTCCTCCAAGAAATCTATGATACATATGTGGCAGGAAAGACCGGAAGTCCTCCAAGGCCTCTAGGGTGCCTAAGTGGTAACCTAGACCGGAAGTCCTCCAAGGACTCTATGGTGCCTATATGGCAGCCTAGGTTGGAAGTCCTCCAAGGCCTCTATGGTAGCTATGTGGCAGCCTAGGCTGGAAGTCCTCCAAGCACTCTATGGTCACTGTGTGGCAGCCTAGGCTGGAAGTCCTCCGGGGACTCTATGGTGCCTATGTGGCAACCTAGGCTGGAAGTCCTCCAAGGACTCTATGGTGCCTAATATGGCAGCCTAGACTGGAAGTCCTCCAGGAACTCTATGGTGCCTAATGTGGCAGCCTAGGCTGGAAGTCCTCCAAGAACTCTATGGTGTCTATGAGAGGGGTGGAGGGGTGGAGAAGTGTGGCCTAAGCTTGAGGTCCTCCAAGGACTTCTATGGTTGCAATGGGGCAAGCTAGGCCCTGGGAACTCCCAGAGCCTCCCAGTATGGCTCCAGTGCCACCCAGTCCATACTGGGAGTGACGTCATCAGCCCCTCCCCCACCCTTCCCCCTCCCCATCCCCCAAAGAATGAGACTTGGAGGCTCCTAAAGGTCCTTTAATTGGGGGAGGGGGGGAGGGTGTGGGGCAAAGGGGGACTTGGGGACAGCTTGGGGATCGGAGGTGACCCCCACGTGACCTCGGCGACCCCCACGTGACCCCAAAGTGACCTCACAGCCACCACAGGGTGACCTCTAATGACCCTAATGTGACCTCATAAGGACACCACAGTGACCCCAAGGTGACCCCAAGGTGACCCCAAGGTGACCTCAAATGACCCCAGAGTGACTCCAGGTGACCCCCAGGGTGACCTCTGGTGACCCCAAGGTGACCTCGGATGACCCCAGTGTGGTTTCAGATGACCACAAAATGTCCTCAGGTGATCCCAAGGTGACCTGAGGTGACCCCAAGGTGACCTGAGGTGACCCCAAAATGGCTCCAGGTGACCCCAAGATTACCTCACTGAGACCTCAAGGTCCTCAGGTGACCACAGAGTGGTTTTAGGTGACCCTAAGGTGACCTCAGGTGACCCCAATGCGACCTCAGGTGACCCCCAACATGGCTTCAGGTGACCCCAAGGTGGTTCCAGGTAACCCCATGGTGGCTCCAGGTGACCTCACAGTGACCTCAGGTAACCCCAAGGTGGCCCCAAGGTGACCCCGAAGTGACCTCACAGTGACCTCTGATGACCCCAAAGTGCCTCAAAGGGACCCCAAGGTGACCTCATGGTGACCTCAGGTGACCCCAAAGTGGCTCCAGATGACCCCAGGGTGACCTCAGGTGACCCCAGGATGACCTCTGGTGACCACAAAGTGGCTTCAGGTGACCCTAAGGTGACCTCACAGTGACCTCTGATGACCCCAAAGTGTCCGATAGGGACCCCAAGGTGACCTATGGTGACCCCAAAGTACCCCATAGGGACCTCAGGGTGCTCCATAAGGACCCCAAAATGCCCTACAGGGACCTCAGGTGACCCATTGGGACCTCAGGGTGCTAAATAGGGACGCAAAAGTGACCCATAGGGACCTCAGGGTGCCCCATAGGGACTTCAGGATGCTCCATAGGGACCCCAAAGTGACTGATAGGGACCTCAGGGTGCTCCATAGGGAGCCCAAAGTGACCCATAGGGACCTCAGGTGACCCTTAGGGACCCAAGGGTGCCAAATAGGGACTCCAAAGGGACCCATAGGGACCCTAGGGTGCTCCATATGGACCCCAAAGTGCCACATAGGGACCCTAGGGTGCTCCATAGGGACTGCAAAGTGCCCCATAGGAACCTCAGGGTGCTCCATTGGAACCCCAAAGTGACCCATAAGGACCTCAGGGTGCCACATAGGGACCTCAAGGTGCACCTTAGGGACCCCAAAGTGCCCCATAGCGACCTCAGGGTGCTCCATAGGGACGCCAGGGTGCTCCATAGGGATCCCAAAGTGACCCATAGGGACCTCAGGGTGCTCCATAGGGACCCTAAAGTGACCCACAGGGACCTCAGGTTGCCCTATAGGGACCTCAGGGTGCACCGTAGGGATGCGAAAGTGACCCATAGGGACCTCAGGGTGCTCCATAGGGACCCCAAAGTGCCCTCAGGGGTCCCCAAAGGGACCCATAGGGACCCCAGGGTGCTCCATAGGGACCCCAAAGTGACCCATAGGGACCTCAGGGTGCTCCATAGGGACCCCAGAGTGCTCCATAGGGACCCCAAAGTTCCCCATAGGGACCTCAGGGTGCTCCATAGGGAGCCCAAAGTTCCCCATAGGGACCTCAGGGTGCCCCATAGGGTCCCCAAAGTGCCCTCAGGGGACCCCAAAGTGACCCATAGGGACCTCAGGGTGCTCCATAGGGACCCCAGGGTGCCCAACAGGGACCTCAGGGTGCCCAATAGGGACCCCAGGGTGCTCCATAGGGATCTCAGGGTGCTCCATAGGGACCCTAAAGTGACCCACAGGGACCTCAGGTTGCCCTATAGGGACCTCAGGGTGCACCGTAGGGATGCGAAAGTGACCCATAGGGACCTCAGGGTGCTCCATAGGGACCCCAAAGTGCCCTCAGGGGTCCCCAAAGGGACCCATAGGGACCCCAGGGTGCTCCATAGGGACCCCAAAGTG
>VWZE01022874.1:45409-68324 GCA_013396675.1 Eubucco bourcierii | reverse complement strand
CCTGTATTTGTGCTTGGGATTGTGCCTACCCAGGTGCAGGACCTTACACTTGGCCTTATTGAATTTCATCAGGTTGGCCTGGGCCCAACTCTCCAACCTGTCCAGGTCCCTCTGGATGGCATCCCTGCCCTCTAGCAAGTCGACTGTGCCACACAGCTTGGTGCCATCTGCAAACTTGCTGAGGGTGCACTCCATTCCTCTGTCCATGTCACTGACAAAGATGTTAAACAGCACTGGTCCCAGCACTGACCCCTGAGGGACACCACTTGTCACTGGTCTCCAGGTGGACATTGTGCCGTTGATCGCCACTCTCTGGGTTCGACCATCCAGCCAATTCCTTATCCAGCGAGTGGTCCATCCATCAAGTCCATGCTTTTCCAGTTTGGTGACCAGGATGTCATGTGGGACAGAGTCAAATGCTTTACTCAGGTCCAGGTAGATCCTGTGAGGCTGTGATCCTGTGAAGTCAATCAGGTGTACAGCTCTGCAAAGTAACACAGAAAACATTACAGGTAGAGACTGCTTACAGCCTGACAAATTAAGATAGCTTTTAGGGAGTGTTTTCCTCTGTGTGCATATTGCTAGACTGATGTTTCCACTTTCATTTATTTACTTTAGTCTCAAAGCTGGGAGAATAGAGAGTCCTTATTTAGTTTTGGTGTCTGACATCAGAATAAATGATCGATTTCTCTTGAAGTCATTGCTGGGGAATCTGAGATCTAGGCTGCAGTGCAGGAATATGCTGCTGATGTGGGCTCAGTCAAGTGAGGAGAAGGAAATTTGTGTTGCCTTAGCTTCTGAGTGCTGCTCTCTCTGAAAATGATGCTTCCATTTCCATTTTGAATTTGTGCCCCTCCTCAGACTGCTTCACTGCAGAACAGCTTGCTCTGCAAAACGAATAACCTGAAGACTTTCTATAGAAAGCCTCTGGGCCTTCAGTATTTGTAAGAGCAGGAACAAGGTCAAAACGCCCAGAAGGGATATGTTAATGAGCTGCTGCGGGTTGCAGTTGTCGGAATTGCTTTGCTGGTGCATTGCAGCAAACATTCATGGTGTGAATTTTTGGTGAGTGAATGTATAACATTCTTACACATCTTCTTCTAAAGCTGTACAAGGACAGTCAGTGTGATGATGAAATACATGACACTGTAGCTAAGTGCAACAAGACCTCTTAGTAAAGATTGCATTTCATGAAGTGTCCTCTTTATCCTTTGATTTCCTTTGGAAAAAAATAATGATTTCTTCCTTTCATGAAGCAGTCAGATGCATAAATCACCAGTGTAAGACTGCATTTCTGCATGACAGAGGTTTCATCAGAATTGTGTCTCAGACTGCTGTACAACACATGCATAACTCCTTACTCATCTGAAAAATAATGCACTTTTACAGGATGCAGTTTTGAATCATGTAGCTGACTTAGATGACTAGAGGAAAGTCAGCAAGTATTTCACCTGCAGATAAATTTGTGCTGCACCCAAGCACAACTCCAGGCTGGGTGGGGAATGGCTGAGAGCAGCCTTGAGGAAAAGGACCTGGGGATGTGGGGTGATGAAAAGCTCCAGATGAGGCTGCAGTGTGAGTGCAGCCCAGACAGCAACTGTGTGCTGGGCTGCAACAAGAGCAGTGTGGGCAGCAGGGCAAGGGAGGGGATCCTGCCCCTTTGCTCTGCTCTCCTCAGAGCCCACCTGCACAGGAAGGGTTCTCCTCAGAGCCCCCGGCACAGGAAGGACATGGAAGTGCTGGAGCCAGTCCAGAGGAGGCCATCAAGATGGTGAGAGGGCTGCAGCAGCTCTGCTGTGAGGACAGGCTGAGAGAGTTGGGGCTCTGCAGCCTGGAGAAGAGAAGGCTTCCAGGAGAGCTTGGAGTGGCCTTCCAGAATCTGAAGGTGGTCTACAGGAAGACTGTGGAGGGACTATTGACAAGGTCTTGCCATACCAGGACAAGGGGCAATGGGTTTGAAGTGTCAGAGGGGAGACTGCAAGTGGATGTTAGGAGGAAGTTATTTGGAGTGAGGGTGGTGAGACACTGGCACAGGTTGCCCAGGGAGGTTGTGGCTGCTCCCTCCCTGGAGGTGTTCAAGGCCAGGTTGGATGAGGCCTTGAGTGACCTGTGCTAGTGGGAGGAGTCCCTGCCTATGGCAGGGGGTTGGAACTGGATGATCCTTGAGGTCCCTTCCAACCTTACCATTCTACCATTCTATGATATGGAGAGGAAGACTATAGGAAATGTGGGACCACTGCTAAATTCTCTGGTGACTGAGGATAGTGAGAAGACAGTTACTGAATGCCACCTTTGCCTTGGTCTTTACTGCTAAAGCCAGCTCTCAGGAGTCTCAGATCTTCAATACCACAGAGGAAATCAGGAAAAATGAGGACTTTGGTTCATTTAAAGAGGATTGAGTTAGAGATCAATTAAGCCAACTGAGCAAGCACAAATGTGTGGGCCCTGCTGAGTGTGATGGTTTGGGAGTTCCCCATCCCCCCACCCCCCACACTTTATAAAATCCCCCAGACTAGACTCAGTCAGGTGGAAGTTAAGGACTGAAGCTCTATTTACAGCTCAGCACAATGTACAAGCAGAGATATACACTATAGACAGGAACAGTTACAGACATAGACAAGTTAAAGGGAATACAGAAACACAACTCCCCTCCCAGAAATCAGAGACCCCAGGAGGGGCTCCCAACCACCCTTCCACCTTCTTCACATCCCTATACCTTACCCCAGGGTCTGCCTTACATGTAAGGTGAGTTTGGGGGATGGACCAGGAGGGTTGGAAGAAAAGTGGTGAGTTAGGTTAGCAGAGAGGCCAAGACCAAACCAGCTAGAGAGCCTGAGACTCTGTGAGAGTGTCTTATCTATGTTTGTGTTCTTGTTCTTATTCATCTCAGCAAGCCTATGAGATCAGCAGTGTTTGCTTTTCACAGCCTATAATATAATTTTCTCCATTAAAATATTCCAATTATCCTCAAACCAGCACACTGGGATTTCTCTGGGAGTGTGGAGGGAACTGGCATGGATCATATAAATACTTACAAATACTTCATGGGCGGTATCAGGACAATGAGACCTGTCTTGATTCAGTGGCACCTAGTGACAAGACGAGGGGTGAGGGGCACAAACTTGTGCATCAGGATATGTCTAAACATGAGGAGGAACTTCAGGAGTTATGGAACACTGGAACAGGTTACCCAGAGAGGTGGTGGAATCTCCAATTCTGGAAACATTCAAAATCTGCCTGTAGGTGTTCCTGTGTGACCTTCTTTAGGTGAACCTTCTTTGGCAGTGGAGATGGACTCGATGATCTTCAGAGGTCCCTACCATTCTGTGATTTCTTGAGTGGGGTGGAGAATAAAAAACTGGACAAGCATATAGAAACTCTGCCTCAGAGAGAAGTGAATGCTAATACCAAGCAACTCAGCTCAATTGCAGTTTGCACGCATCAAAGCTGGAAAATCTGCAATCATCTAATATGAGTGAATAAGAAGGATCACACAAAAGATCACAGAACACCAGAACAAGACAGCAACACAAGCAAAGAAATTGCTGTAAGTCCTGTATAATGAAAATGATCAAGCAAGGCATAATGTAGTGAAGTGCTTTACTGTGGGTAGTAGCATTGAAATCCATCAGGAAACTTATCTCTACACAATCACAGTCATCAAAACAGAAAGCAGAAAGATGAAGAAAATACCATGATGTAACTTTGTGAATAAAGGAGGACTTGGTTTTTTCTTTAAAAGGTGACATCTTTCAGTGAAATGAAATACTACAAACCATGTAAATCTGTAACTAATACACATAACTATGGGGTAAATAACTCAAAAGTAAAAATCTCACATCCACAGCACTTTGAGAATCATAGAATCATAGAATGGTAAGGCTGGGAGGGACATCAAAGATCATCCAGTTCCAACTCCCTGCCATAGGTAGGAACACCTCCCACTAGTACAGGTCACTCAAGGCCTCCTCCAACCTGGCCTTGAACACCTCCAGGCAGGGAGCAGCCACAACCTCCCTGGGCAACCTGTGCCAGTGTCTCAATGTAGGTATGCAAAGGAAAGAAACCCTGACTGAAAGTACTTCCCTCAACTCAATCCATTTTCAGCACTTTTCTAAACCCCTGTTCCAGATGTCAAATGTTTTCCTTCACGCTCCCAAGTTTTTGCTGTAGTTTTCAGTCTGGTGAGTTCTTCTGTTAGGCATTATCAGACCTCCAGATCGATTCCATCCTCAGCGGTTCTGAGAATCACATAAGTTTGATAGATCTCACCCTAAGAGGAGATAAATCTTCTTACTGTATTGATTTCTAATCAGAGATTCCCCTTTACTCAGTTTCTCTCATGAAAGGAATTAACATGGACTTCCACTGAGGCTGAACAGATGCAATACCTTACCAAATCAAAAGGTTAGGGAAATGAAAACAACTAAGCAAAGTACTGCAGAATCACAGAATCAGAACACATCTGATCAGAAGAGACTTCAGAGATCATCCAGTCCAACCCTCGACCCAGTACTTAAGAGTCAACACTAAACCATGTCCCTAAGCACCCAGGCAACAGGGTAGTGAAATGATGGAACAGGTTTTCCAGGGAAGCAGTTGAGACCCCATCCCTGCAGATACTCAAGGTGATGTTCAACAGGGCTCTGGGTAACCTGGTTTAGGTGAAGATTCCTTGCTTACTACAAAGGGGATTGGACTAGATGACCTTCAGTGGGGCCTTCCAACCCAGACCATTCCATGATTCTGATTGTATTATTCTGTGATTCTGTGATTGTATTATTCTGTGTTTGATACTGTGATTCAGTGATTCTGTAATTCTGTGATTCTGTGATTCTATGATTCTGATTCTACAGCTCTGTGATTCTATGATTCTGTGGTTCTATGATTCTGTGGTTCTATGATTCTGTGGTTCTGTGATTACTTTATTATAATTCTGTGATTCTGTGATTCTACAATTCTGTGATTATGATTCTGTGGTTCTATGATTCTGTGATTCTATGATTTTGTGATTATGATTCCGTGATTCTATGATTCCAAGATTCTGTGATTCTATGACTCTGTGGTTCTATGATTCTATGATTCTGATTCTATGATTCTAAGATTCTGTGATTCTGTGATTCTGTGATTCTATGATTCTGTGATTCTATGATTCTGTGATTCTATGATTCTGTGATTCTATGATTCTGTGATTCTATGATTCTGTGATTCTATGATTCTGTGATTCTATGATTCTGTGATTCTATGATTCTGTGATTCTATGATTCTGTGATTCTATGATTCTGTGATTCTATGATTCTGTGATTCTATGATTCTGTGATTCTATGATTCTGTGATTCTATGATTCTGTGATTCTATGATTCTGTGATTCTATGATTCTGTGATTCTATGATTCTGTGATTCTGTGATTCTATGATTCTACAATTCTACAATTCTTTGATTCTATGAATAGGGATTTACAGTTCAGACTTCAGAGTTTTGTTTTCAAGCCTATGCATAATAAAAATATCTCTAAAACCCACATGATAAGATGAATCCAAACATTTCTAACTTGGAACAAGAGCATGCCAGTTGATTAGCATCATACATTCGTTTAAATATTGCCATGCAAGCATTAGGTGTTTACAGTAGAGTAGCTGGACATGTTTTTGTCTGGGTGCTTGAGAGTCTACTAGAAAACAGAGTAGTAAAAGATGGTTACAGTTAAAGTTGTAAAGTTAAAATAAAGGTTTGTTTGTTGTTTTGCTTGTTTTTTTCTTGTTAAAATTGGATGTACAGCTTGAAGCACATTTCGGTGTTGTGATATTTGAGTAACAATTTTGAGCAATCTCTAAAATTGAAATTGCCAGGGAAATAATTAAGAAAATATTACTTATTTAGCTTCTTATTAGCCTAATGATTGTAAAATGGAGTCCCAATTGGAGCTTCCTTTTTTTGTTTTTCCCCCAGCTCAATTAATGGTGACTGCCACTTTTGATTCCTGCAAAGCTAAATCACTGAGAGCTAGTCCACTCAGATCCCAGCTGGCTTTTTTCTTACCTTTTTTTTTTTGGCTGTTTCCTGAACATTGCAGAAATACAGACTCTGCAGTTACTTTTACCAGCTATCTGCATTTGGTTATATTCCAAACATACTTAACACTCTGTTTTCCCTTGGATCCCCATCCTGACCAGTGATATTTTGCTGCATTGGAAAGTAGAACTGGTGTGGCAAACACTAGAATGTGCTGCACTCATTTTGATGCTGATGTGTGAGTCCTCAGCTGTGAGTTTAAATGCAGGCATGAATAAGATAAAAAGATGAAAAGCTCCAGATGAGGTTGCAGTGTGAGTGCAGCCCAGACAGCAACTGTGTGCTGGGCTGCAGCAAGAGCAGTGTGGGCAGCAGGGCAAGGGAGGGGATTGTGCCCTTTGCTTTGCTCTCCTCAGAGCCCACCTGCAGTCCTGGGTGCAGTTCTGGAGCCCCCAGCACAGGAAGGACATGGAAGTGTTGGAGTGGGTCCAGAGGAGGCCATGAAGATGGTGAGAGGGTTACAGCAGCTGTGCTGTGAGGACAGGTTGAGAGAGTTGGGGCTCTGCAGCCTGCAGAAGAGAAGGCTTCTATGAGACCTTAGAGTAGCCTTCCAGGATCTGAAGTGGGTTCCAGGAAGGCTGGGGAGGGACTATTGGCAAGGTCTTGTAATGACAGGATGAGGAGGAATGGGTTTGAAGTGTCTGTCAGAGGGGAGATTGAAACTGGATGTTAGGGGGAAGTTGTTTGCAGTGAGGGTGGTGAGACACTGGCACAGGTTGCCCAGGGAGGTTGTGGAGCACAGAATCATAGAATGTGATCAAGACCACATTCTGTGATTCTGTCATCACCAGCATCCCTGAAGGTGTTGAAGGCCAGGTTGGATGAAATCTTGAGTGACCTGTTCTAGTGGGAGGTGTCTCTGCCTATGGCAGGGGGTTGGAATGGGATGAGCTTTGAGGTCTGTTCCAACCTAAACCATTCTGTGATTCTATGACATTAGCAGAATTATGAGAAATATTAATCAATGTTTGAGTTGTTTTGGGGTCTGACTTAGTGAGGCAGCCACATTTTTGCTGGTCTCTAAACATCATTAAACAGATATTGAGATTACATTCTCTTCTAATAAAAGCTGTAGCTCCCCAGGCACAGGTATTTGGTTGTGGGGTTGTGGTCTCCCTCTCTGGATATATTCAAACCCTACCTGGATGTGTTCCTGTGTGATCTGGTGTAGGAGATCCTGCTCTGGCAGGAGGGGTTGGACTGGATGAGCTTTGGAGCTTTCCAGCCCCTGGTGTTCTGTGATTCTGTGACTTGACTTTGGCTGGCTGCCAGGCACACACCCAAACACTCTCACACTCTCCCTTTTTAAAACGAGGAGGGTTGAAAACAATCTGGAAAAGCTCAGGGGTCAAAATACAGACAGGCAGATCTCTCAGCACTGCAGTGCCTACACAGCAAGTGAGCTTTCCCCTTTCCCCTCCTGCTCTTGCTTAGATTGCTTGCATTCTACTCAGGCTTAATTGTATTGATTGTCTTAATTATATTGATTACCTGAACTTTAACTCCTTGTGTGATAGTTTAAAACTCGATTAGAAGTGTAAAAGACTTATCTGTCAGCAACAGCAGCAAACTGTCCAGTAAATGTCGTCTAGGTGAACCTGCTTTAGCACCTTGGGCTAGGTGATATCTGAAATCCTTTCCAACCCCTACCCTTCTGTGATTCTGTCATATTCCACACTGGAGCTGTTTGTGCCCAAGTGGAGCAGGACAGGCTTGGGGTTCTGCGGTAATGCTTGCAGGGGCTGTGAAGAGGAAAGTGTGATTTCCAACTCTAATGAGAAATATATATAATTTTTCAAGGAAAGGAGTGTAAGATAATATTCCAGAGAATCCAGAGATCTTCCTAAAAAGATAATATTCCAGAGGATATTCCTAAAAAGATAATATTCCAGAGTATCTTCTTGGAAAAAACCCAAAACAAAACAGAAGCACAAACAAAAACCAGGTTATGATGAATTCCTGTAGAAGAATTTGGGAGACTTTTATACAGAATCACAGAATATTAGAGGTTGGAAAGGAGCTCTGACAAGAGAGTTCAACCCCCTTGCCAAAGTAGGACCCCCTAGGGCAGATCCACCAGGAACATATCCAAATGGGTTTGGAATGTCTCCAGAGATGGAGACTCCACAAGCTCTCTGGGCAGCCTGCTGCAGGGCTTCAGCACCCTCACAGGAAAAAAAAAAAGTGACTCCTTGTGTTGAGGTGGAACTTTCTGTGTTCTAGTTTGTGCCCATTGATCCTTGTCCTATCACTGGACACCACCTAAAAGAAACTCATCTTGACACTCAACCCTCAGATATTTATAGACATGAATCAAGAAAAACGTGGCCTGCAGGGCAAGAGGCAGGATTCTGCCCCTTTGCTCTGCTCTCCTCAGACCCCACCTGCAGTCCTGGGTGCAGTTCTGGAGCCCCCAGCACAGGAAGGACATGGAAGTGTTGGACCCAGTCCAGACGAGGCCACCAAGATGGTGAGAGGGCTGCAGCAGCTCTGCTGTGAGGACAGGTTGAGAGAACTGGGGCTCTGCAGCCTGGAGAAGAGAAGGTTGCCAGGAGACCTTGGGGTGGCCTTCCAGGATCTGAAGGGGGCTCCAGGAAGGCTGGGGAGGGACTATTGACAAGGTCTTGTAATGGCAGGACAAGGGGCAATGGGTTTGAAGTGTCAGAGGGGAGATTGAAAGTGGATGTTAGGAGGAAGTTGTTTGCAGTGAGGGTGGTGAGACACTGGTACAGGTTGCCCATGGAGGTTGTGACTGCTCCCTGCCTGGAGGTGTTCAAGGCCAGGTTGACTGAGGCCTTGAGTGACCTGTACTAGTGGGAGGTGTCCCTGCCTATGGCAGGGGGTTGGAACTGGATGATCCTTGAGGTCCCTTCCAACATTACCATTCTATGATTCTATAATATGATCTCCCCTCAGCCTTCTCCTCTCAAGGCTAAACAGCCCCAGGTCTCTTAATCTCTCTTCATAGGAGAGATGCTCAGGACCCTTCATCATCCTTATAGTTCTCCATTGGACTTTGTCCAGCACATCCCCATCCCTCTTGGATTGGGGAACCTAAAACTGGACACAGTATTTCCCATGTGGTCTCACCAAGGCACAGTAGAGGGTGAGGAGAACCTCCCTAGACCTGCTGGCCACACTTCTCTTAGTGCACTCCAGGATGTCGCTGGCCCTCTGGGCCACAAGGACATACACTGCAGCTTTTCAAAGAGAGTATTTTCCAATGCTGTGCTCAGCATATTTATCAGTGTTTTCAGGAGGAATTTTGAGATGTATGTTCTATAAATAAAAAACCAAAGAAATTTAGCTTTCAACAAAGTCATGCTTGTTTTGGTTACTTTGGAATACATTAATGTTTTCATCTGGTTTTGGTTGTTTGTTTTTTTTTTTTTTTGCACTCCTGTTGAGTTTTTCTCTGGGGAAAACCATTACTGTGTACATAGATAAATCTATCTAAAAATAAGTTGAGGGAGGTTCTCCTTCCCCTCTGTGCTGCCCTGGTGAGACCCAACTTGGAATATTGCCTCAAGTTCTGGGCTTCCCAGTTGGAGAGGGGCTGGGATCTACTGGAGAGTCCAACAGAGGATTACAAGGATGATTAAGGGACTGCAGTACTGCCTGATGAGGAAAGGCTCTGAGCCCTGGGGCTGGTTAGTTTGGAGAGAAGACTGAGAGGGGTGCTAGCAAATGTGTATAAATATCTGAGGACTGGGTGTCTGCGTCGTGGGTTTAAAGAGCCGACAGAGTGAAGCTCTCAAATGAATTGGAGCAAAAAACAGAATTGTATTTGAGAGAGAGTTACAGATAGAAATTGCAAAGCAGATACAGAATCCATAATTGAACCCCCTGAATTTCTCCCCAACCCATAACTAAATCTACAACCCCCAGTGCTCCAATCCTCTCCCCCTCCCATGCCTCTGCCATCCAAGAGGTCTAAGCACAGCCTCTGGAGGCCCCAAACCAGGCCTGTTCTTGCATGTTTGTCCCAACAACGCAGCTCCTGCCTGGCGCAAGGCTGGAGGGGGAGGAAAGGAGAACAAGCTGGCCTTGCCATGAGCTTATGAAGAGACAGAAGAATTATGGGATTGAATAACAATCTTCAAGTCCCTAGAGGACTTTTTTTAACCCTATATTCCCAAACTGGGACTGTCAGGAAGGCACAGGGACAGCCTATGCTCACTTCTGCCCTGGGATAGGACAAAGGGCAACGGATAGGTTTGAATAATGGCTTTAAACTGGCAGAGGAGAGATTGAAAGTGGATGTTAGGAGGAAGTTCTTTACGGTGAGGGTGGTGAGACACTGGCACAGGTTGCCCAGAGAGTTTGTGGAGCACAGAAGCACCCAACATGACCAAAGATCACGTTGGGTGCTTCCGTTCTCCACAACCTCCCTGGAGGTGTTCAAGACCAGGTCAGATGAGGCCTTGAGTGACCTGTTCTAGTGAGAGGTGTCCCTGCCTATGGCAGGGGGTTGGAACTGGATGAACTTTGAGGTCCCTTCCAACCTTACCATTCTATGGAAACTGCATCACAGAAGTTCCACCTCAAGTTCTTTAAAGTAAGGGTCAGAGAACACTGGAACAGGGTCCCCAGGGAAGTTGTGGAGTTGTCTGGAGAATTTTGAGCCCTGTCTGGATGTGTTCCTGTGTGACCTGTACTAGATTCTCTGGTCCTGCTCTGGCAGGGAGGTTGAACTCGAAGATCCTTGAGTGACCTGCACTAGTGGGAGGTGTCCCTGCCTATGGCAGGGGGTTGGAACTGGATGATCCTTGAGGTCATTTCCAACCTTACCATTCTATGATTCTATGATTCTATGATCTCCAGAAGTCACTTCCAACCCCTAGTATCCTGTGAATGTAGTAGGGAGTTAGAAAACACACACACACACACAAAATTAAAAAAAAGTAACCACTTACAAAAAATAAAGAACTCAGTTTTGAACAGAGTTGGAAACTATTTGAAATTCTTTTTTAGTTTGTTTGTAGGTTTTTTTTTCAAAAAACTACTCCAGCATAGAAATTACAATGTACTTGCATGAAGTGTCCTTGCCAAAGCAACAAGCACCAAGAAACCCAAGACTGTATGAATAATTTCAAAGAGAGAAACTACATAAAATTGGCCTTGGGACTTCAAAAAATGCATAGGAAAGTAACATGATTAAATTGCCGAGTCAGGGAAAAATACTTAATTCAGGAAGACAACATGGTAAAAAGGGAAATTGTGTGCAGTTGAAGAAAATGAAAGGAACAATAAACTCTAGCAGGCTGAAAATAAAAGGTAGGCCAATAAATGATGTGGAGAACAACTTTCGAATAGCATAAAACCCATTAATAAACTCTTTCCCAAAGGCAACAGAGGCAGAAAACCTGAATAGGACAAGGGGCAATGGGTTTGAACTGATAGAGGGCAGATTGAAACTGTACGTCAGGAGGAAGCTGTTTGCAGTGAGGGTGGTGAGACACTGGCAAAGGTTGCCCAGGGAGGTCTTTTGTGCTCTACAACCTCCCTGGAGGTGTTCAAGGCCAGGCTGGATGGGGCCTTGAGTGACATGTGCTAGTGGGAGGTGTCCCTGCCTATGGCAGGGGGTTGGAACTAGATGAGCTTTGAGGTCTGTTCCAGCCTTACCATTCTATATGATTCTATGACTGGTTGTGTGTTGGATGGTTGACAAGGTGAACAGGAAGTGGTTACCATAACAGTTTTCACCCTAAAAATATGGGAAGAATGCTCTCAGTTGCTGATACAGTTTTGGAGCCCCCAGCACAAGAAGGACATGGAACTGTTGAGGAGGTCCAGAGGAGGCCACCAAGATACTCAGAGGGCTGCAGCAGCTCTGCTGTGAGGACATGCCGAGAGAGTTGGGGCTCTGCAGCCTGGAGAAGAGAAGGCTTCCAGGAGACCTTGGAGTGGCCTTCCAGAATCTGAAGGTGGTCTACAGGAAGGCTGGGGAGGGACTATTGACAAGGTCTTGTAATGTCAGGACAAGGGGCAATGGGTTTGAAGTGGCAGAGGGGAGATTGAAAGTGGATGTTAGGAGGAAGTTGTTTGCAGTGAGGGTGGTGAGACACTGGCACAGGTTGCCCAGGGAGGTTGTGGCTGCTCCCTCCCTGGAGGTGTTCAAGTCCAGGTTGGATGAGGCCTTGAGTGACCTGTTCTAGTGGGAGGTGTCCCTGCCTATGGCAGGGGGTTGGAACTGGTTGAGATCTGAGGTCCCTTCCACCCTTACCATTCTATCATTCTATGATTCAATTACCTGTGAGCAGAGCCCAGCAGCAGCCTCTCCTCAATGTCCCTTCGGGTAACTGTAGACAGTAATGAGCTCTGCCCTCAGCCTCCTCTTCGTCACCCTAACCATCCCCAACTCCTCATTCTCTCCTCATAAGATTTATTTTCCTGTGAGGGCTCTCTGGCATTATGCTTCTGCAGGATTTTCCTACAGACATGAAAAAAGAAAATTGTTCTAGATCAAGAAAAAAATCGTCTGATAATATCCCAGGGAATTGAAGAATTCTTGATAGAGAGAGGATTAAAAATGACAGAGTATAATGCTATTGTCTCAGGTTGGGGGCTATAGGGTTAAAAAAAATCCTCTAGGGACTAGAAGTTTGTTATTCCCAGAACTTGAACAGTAACAGGAAAAAAAAAAAAATCATTGATCACAGCTCAGTTTTGGTAATAACATTATCAATAATGGAGTTAATGGTACAAAGTAACATAACCTCTTTCTCATTGTGTTAATGGCAACCAAAAAAATGAATTTCTAAAATTTCTTTGCCACTTCTGAGGGGTATGGAACATAAACTCATCAATTTTCTACCAATTGTTTAGATAAACATTGGGGCTTAGTTTACAGTGAGTTTTTTTCAGTGGTAATTGGTAAAGCAGAATGGATCCAAGCTAGAGGAGAGGAGATTTAGATTAGACGTTAGGAAGATGTTCTGCGGCATGAGGGTGGTGAGACACTGACACTGGTTGCCCAGGGAAGTGGTGGAAGCCTCATTCCTGGAAGTTTTTAAGACCAGGCTGAATGTGGCTCTAGGCAACCTGATCTGGTGTGAGATGTCCCTGCCCAGGAAAGGGGTTGGAACTGGATGATCCTTGAGGTCACTTCCAAACCCTAACAACTCTGTGGCTCTGGTAAAGATGTTTGGGGGCTTTTGTTTGTTTGTTTTGGTGGTTGCTTAGTTTTTGTTGCTGTTTGGTTTGTGTAGGGTACTACTATTACAACTTTCTTATAGCAGAATGACATTTGCCTAACAACACTAAGAAGTGCCGAAATTAAACACACTCAGATGACAACATTACTGATTTGGATAATATATATATAAAAAGAAACAGTTTAGGAACACTTTACTAATAGAGAGCTGAAAACTGTATGGTTGGACTTGATCCGGAAGGTGTCCAGAGAAGGGTCACGAGGATGCTCAGAGGGCTGGAGTTGCTCACCTTTGAGGAGAGACTGAGGGGGTTGGTGCTTTTCAGTCTGGAAAGGAGAAGGCTCCAAGGTGACCTTATTGTGGTCTTTCAGTATCTGAAGGAGGCTACAGGAAAGCTGGGGAGGGACTTTTTAGGCTGTCAGGTAGTAGTAGGACTGAGGGGAATGGATCCAAGCTAGAAATGGGTAGAGTCAGACTGGNCTGGAAATGGGTAGATTCATCTGGATGTTAGGAAGAAGTTCTTCAGCATGAGGGTGGTGAGAACCTGGAAGGGGTTGCCCAGGGAGGTGGTGGAAGCCTCATGCCTGGAGGTGTTTAAGGCCAGGCTGGATGAGGCTGTGACCAGCCTGATCTGGTGTGAGGTGTCCCTGACCATGGCGAGGGGGTTGGAACAGGTGGATCCTTGTGGTCCCTTCCAACTCTGACTGATTCTGATTCTACGATTCTGTCATTCTGTGCCTCTGTGATTCTATGACTCTATGATTCTATGATTCTGTGATTCAGTGATTCTATGACTCTGATTCTATGATTCTGACTGTGATTCTATGATTCTGTCATTCTGTGCCTCTGTGATTCTATGACTCTATGATTCTATGATTCTGTGATTCAGTGATTCTATGACTCTGATTCTATGATTCTGACTGTGATTCTATGATTCTGTCATTCTGTGCCTCTGTGATTCTATGACTCTATGATTCTATGATTCTGTGATTCAGTGATTCTATGACTCTGATTCTATGATTCTGACTGTGATTCTATGATTCTGTCATTCTGTGCCTCTGTGATTCTATGACTCTATGATTCTATGATTCTGTGATTCTGTGACTCTATGATTCTATGATGCTATGACTCTCTGACTCAATGATTCCATGACGATCTGAAGAGATTTTTCCCAGTTGAAGCAATTCTAGGATTCACTGTTGGGAATGTGATGGTGTTAGGAAAGAGCAAAACCTCCAAATCAGACAGCATCACTGAAATCCAACATGAACTTGAAATTTGTATCCTTGCAACCCTTAGAGCTAGTTATTTATGTTAAATACTCCACCATTTCAAAATATCCCATAGCATGTACCTTCACAGGAATCTACTATATTGTTTACTTCTTTATTTTTCTAATTAAAAAAAAAATAAATAAATTCATAAAATAGTAAAGCATTAATTAAGAAAAAAAAAGAGAAATAAATACCCTAGAGGAGAAATGAGAGTTTTAAAACTACTTATACTGTCAAAACTTGTATCTCCAGAGTCATTTTGCTTTCATTTTCTCATTATATTTAGAGTTTCTAGATGTTTCTGCAGTGAGGACAGGATAGTTTTGAAAGACTCAAAAACTTTTTAATGGCCACAGGAATTTAAACATTCAGCTATGTTCATGTTGAGTCTATTGGAATTGAAGTGATAGGTGACAGAGATAAGGCAACTATTATACCAAAAATAATGGCTTCATTTTTACATAGAGAGAGGAAAATCTGGCTTCAAATAACAAACAATCAGCTCCTAGTTTGATCTTGCAGCCCTTTCTTCCAGCAGTTATGAAGTCAAATCACTCCAAAACATACATAACAGCAATTATCAAGGAAAAGAGATGTTTCAGTATACTTCCATGCACCATCTCCTGCAGAAGAATTTGGTCACCAAATATCCAACTCAAGTAGGGTATTGAGTTGCAGAGGAGTTACAATAAAGCCAACAAAAGAAATTGAGAGACTTGAACTAAGCCCTATGGAATTGTTTAAAAGACTTAATGAGAGCAGCAAAGCACAAAATAAAGACATGCAAGCTTTTGTGCCAGCTATTTTCACACATGAAGTGTTTTGGTTTTATTTTATTTTATTATTTTATTTTATTTTATTATTTTTTTTAAAATTTTCATTTTCCATTTATTTTTATTTTATTTATTTTTATTGTTTTATTTTATTTTATTTTATTTTATTTTATTATTTTAATATTTTTATTTACTTATTTTCCTTTATTTTCTTTTGTTTTGTTTTATTTTCTATTCATTTCTTTTCTTTTTATTTAATTTTGTTCTATTTTTATTTCATTCTATTTTATTTTAAATCACCTTTGGTTCATAAAATAAGCCTATGCCAAAGGAACCCAGCTGGTCAATCATCTGCAGTGATATAGCATTTGAATGCTGAAATCCAAATTATTATTCTGCTGAAGAATCATAGAATCATAAAATGGTGAGGTTGGAAGGGACCTCAAGGATCATCCAGTTCCAACCCCCTGCCATAGGCAGGGACACCTCCCACTAGCACAGCTCACTCAAGGCCTCCTCCAACCTGGCCTTGAACACCTCCAGGGAGGGAGCAGCCACAACCTCCCTGGGCAACCTATGCCAGTGTCTCACCACTCTCACTGCAAACAACTTCCTCCTAACATCCACTTTCAATCTCCCCTCTGGCACTTCAAACCCATTGCTCCTTGTCCTGGCATTCCCAGACCTTGTCAATAGTCCCTCCACAGCCTTCCTGTAGTCCCCTTCAGATCCTGCAAGGCCACTCCAAGGTCTCCTGGAAACCTTCTCTTCTGCAGGCTACAGAGCCCCAACTCTCTCAGCCTGTCCTCACAGCAGAGCTGCTGCAGCCCTCTCACCATCTTGGTGGCCTCTTCTGGACCCACTCCAACACTTCCATGTCCTTTCTGTGCTGGGGGTTCCAGAACTGTACACAGTAGCCCAGATGGAGTCTGACGACTACTCAGATAGGTAGAATTACTGATACCTCCTAGAGCATGTGGAATAATGAAAAGACACTTGCAATATAGTCGGCAAAGAGATATCACTTAGGTAAATGTAAGTCATTCCAGTCCTCTTAAAAGCACAAAATGTCTAGTAGCAAACCTCACAACACAATATGAGAACATACTTAAAGCACTCAACATAAGGACTGACACATTTAAAGCCCCTTTTTTGCCACTATCCTTCCACAGTAGGAGGGCTTCATTAACCTTCCTGAATTTCCTCAAGAGGTACATAAATCACCATTACAGCAACACAGATGTAACTGCAGGGAACTGAATACATACACACTAACCTTAACAATGGAGAGGTGAAAAGCTTTGGAGAGCTTTTGCTTAGCCAGTGTTACTCCTCTTAAGCACCTTATGATGTGCTGCAATTTGAAGTCTATCAGCTTTTGGGAGTAAAAGGAAATTAAGTTAGAAATGTGTGAACTGAACCAGACCATATGGACTCCCCCAGAATATTTTCCTTAACAGGCACACAGTTTTCATCTTCCTTGACAACTGAGAAGAAAATATGTTGGTTCCATTACCACCTAGGAGTGGTGTACAAAATGCAACAATGAAAATGTTTAAGTAGTTCAATTGTCAGCTACAGCATCACTCAAGAAGGTAGTTTTTGTTCATATCTATTAAAGGACTTCTGGAGAACTTGACAGTAATTTTTGATGAATGGGTATAGGTCAAGACCATAGAATCATCGAATTAACCAGGCTGGAAGAGACCTCCAAGATCATCTGGTCCAACCTATCACCCAGCCCTATCCAATCAACCAGACCAGCTGAAATCTCTCTGTCATGCATAATGTCTAGCTAGAGAGCAACACAATACATTGACATTTCTAACTATATAGAGTGTGTTGGACTTTCATTGGTCTTTTAGATAAACCTTCTGCATAGAAAGAGAAATAGGTTAAAAAAGCAACCAATTATTGTTATTACTGTGGCAGGGCACAGCCAAGTCCCTGTCCCACTGGAGGTTTAAATGTGGCACAAAACTGTTCTGCTCCTCCCCACCTCTGGCTCCAGGGGTTTGGAATGTGAAAGAAGTAGGTGCCAAGTACCTTACACCACCCCCAAGGCTTGAACGGGGGAGAGCAAATCGCCCCAGCATAGACATATGGCAACTGGTCACAGTGTCTAGAGGGCCTTTGAGTTGGACTTTGAGAGGGACTTTGACTGGGACTTTGACTCGGACCTTGAGCTGGACCTGGAGTCGGACCTTGAGGGGCTCCTGGCAGCAGGGTGAGGAGAAAGCTCACAGTCCCTGCTTTGGGACTGCCACATCCTGCCTGCCTGCTGCAGGGAGCTGCCTCTGCCACAAACCGCCACTGTTGGTGGGCACGCTGCTGAGCAACCTGAGCTTGGCTCTGTACTGCCACACGCTCTGTGCACTGTGCTGCCCCACGCTCTGTGCCCTGTGCTACCCCACTCTCTGTGCCCGTGGCAGCAGTGTCTGCAGTCTCTCTGGGCTCTGGCAGGCTTGTTTACATTGGATCCTGCGTCAGGCTGATCCACTGCTGGATTACAATTTGCAGTTCCAGACAGTGCCACAAAGACACAGTCGCAAAGGAGCCAAGGGACCAGCTCCAAATTCCTACTCCACCTCCGTGAGTAGCACAGACATGCCCTGGGGCTCCAGGCTGCCTTTATTTGTGAGTGTGATGGTTTGGGAGTTCCCTGCACTACCACCCCCACCCCCACCACTTTGTAAAATCCCCCAGACTAGACACAGCCAACTGGAAGTTAAGGACTGAAGCTCTGTTTATAGCTCAGCACAATGTACAAGCAGAGATATACACAACAGACAGGAATAGTTACAGACAGAGACAAGTTAAAGGGAATACAGAAACACAACTCCCCTCCCAGAAATCAGAGTCCCCAGGAGGGGCTCCCAACCACCCTTTCAACCTCTCCCCACTCCTATACTTTACCCCAAGGTTTGCCTTACGTGCAAGGTGAGTTTGGAGGATGGGCCAGGAGGGTTAGAAGGAAAGTGGTTAGTGAGGTTACTCGGCAGAGAGGAGAAAAGCCAGAAGCTGGACAGCCCAAGACGCTGTGCCTCAATGTGTTATCTTTGTTTTGTATTCTTAGTCTTAAACATCTGAGCAAGCCTATGAGTGCAGCAGACATCACCACTGTTTCCTTTTCACAGCCTATAGTATAATTTTCTCCATTAAAATATTCCAATTATCCTCAAACCAGCACAGTGAGGCAAAGCTGTTTTGTAGCAAACCTTTTCCAATTTCCTGATTTTCCTGCAGTGCTAAATTCCATCTAAGCATCCTTGTGAAGATCTTCCTGAATGAATTTTGAACCCAATCTAACTCATTTGTATAGAGTTGTGGGTGGGGCTTTCAGGAAATAAAATAACTACAGATTTTATAATTCCTGCCTCCTTAATTCCCACGACCAATTCAATAACATACAAAGCAAACCAGAATTTGTCCAAAAAAAAAAAACCAACAAAAAAACACTCAAGTCGCTACGAGTTAGAATGGAACTTTTTGTAAACTAAATGCTGATGAAGTTCATCTGATGATACTACACAATTTATGGCTGTTTACCCCTGTATAGGCATAGAAATAAATCTTATATATTTATATAATACATTTCTATATTCTTACACTGGGGAAAAAAAAACCCTACAAAACTCCAAACAGCACTGGCAAGGAGATGTAGAATCATATTCCAAAGAGAAGAGTTTACATTATGCAATGACATTGCAGGTAGGAGAGGGAAGATGATCTAAAGAAGATGATAGAATATACATTTTTAAGTAGGGTTCACTAACTCCTGGACAACTACCAGCAGAGAAACAGAGGCTGTGACTTCTATTAATCTCTTTTTAATTAAAATTCTGTAACTCTGCACTCCTTTGTGGAGAAAAATAAAACAATGTTATACATTCACATATACTTTTTTTGTGAGAATCTTGTTTAAACCAACACTATTCTCCATGTCATAAAAAGAAAGCTATGTTCTGCCAACATTAGTTGCACTGATAAGAACAGCTTTTGGTGGAGGATATGGAATGTTATTATCACAGAATCACACAAGGTTAGGGGCTGGAGGCGACCTTGAAAGCTCACCCAGTCCAACTCCCCTACCAGAGCAGGATCACCTACGCAAGATCACACAGGAATGCATCCAGGCAGGGCTTGAATATCTCCAGAATGGGAGACTCCACAATCCCCCTGGGAAGATTGTTTCAGTGTTCCATAACACACAGAGTGAAAAAGCTCTTTCTCATGTTTACATGTGTGGTAGTTTGGGAGTTCCCTGTATNATAAGAACAAGAACACAAACATAGATAAGACACTCTCACAGAGTCTCAGGCTCTCTAGTTGGTTTGGTCTTGGCCTCTCTGCTAACCTAACTCACCACTTTTCTTCTAACCCACCTGACTCATCCCCCAAACTCACCTTGCATGTAAGGCAGACCCTGGGATAAGGTGTAGGGATGTGAAGAAGGTGGAATGGTGGCTGGGAGCCTCTCCTAGGATCTCTGATTTCTGGGAGGGGAATTGTGTTTCTGTATTCCCTTTAACTTGTCTATGTCTGTAACTATTCCTGTCTGTTGTGTCTATCTCTGCTTGTACATTGTGCTGAGCTGTAAATAGAGTTTCAGTCCTTAACTTCCAGCTGAGTGAGTCTAGCGTGAGGGATTTTATAAAGTGTGGGGGGCAGGGAACTCCCAAACCATTAACCAAGCAGCACAGCCCCAACTCCCTCAGGCTCTCCTCATAAGGAAGAAGCTCCACTTCCTTAAGCATTTTCATGGCTCTGCACTGGACTCTCTCAAGCAGTTCTCTGAGGTCTTTCTTGAACATGAGGACCCCAGAACTGGACACAATATTCCAGATGCAGCCTCATCAGGGTGGAGTAGAGAGGCAGGAGAACCTCTCTCAACCTACTAACAACAGTGAGTTAGTAACCTAAGAGTTAAAGAAGAATCCTTGTATGCAAGAATGTCAGAGTCTGAGTGTAAGTTCTATGCTTGCAAGCATACTGTAAAATTCAAATGAACATTTGAAAAATACATATTCTCAAATGTGTTCATGAGTGAGCCTGAGGCATGTTTTCATAGCATTTGCTTCTGTTACAAAGTATTAATTTTAATTCAATGTGATCACTGAAATTAGTTTTCAAGAAAAGAAAAATGCCCTTTAAGGAAAGTTTAGAAGTTTTTGCTTAGGCACATTGTACTCTCTCTGACAAGTGCTTTGCTGCTTTGGATAAATCTTTGCTTTCATGCTGGAAAGCACAACAAAAATAGCCTGTGCCTTAGTGGGGGAAAAAGAAAGTACTTTAATCACTGAAGATCTCAAAGCAAAACTTAGATATTCACATTAAGAAATCCTGTGGAGATAATGGGTTGAAATAATGAAAGGGGGGAAAAAAGCTATAAAACTTTAAATCATCCTGAATTCCACAGGAAAATAAAACGCGCATACAAAAGACTGAAAATCAGAATCGCAGAATGGTAAGGTTGGAAGGGACCTCAAAACTCATCCAGTTCCATCCCCCTGCCATAGGCAGGGACACCTCCCACTAGAACAGGTCACTCAAGGCCTCTTCCAACCTGACCTTGAACACCTCCAGGGAGGGAGCAGCCACAACCTCCCTGGGCAACCTGTGCCAGTCTCTCACCACCCTCACTGCAAACAACTTCCTCCTAACTTCCAATCTCCCCTCTGCCACTTCAAACCCATTACCCCTTGTCCTGTCACTACAAGACCTTGTCAATAGTCCCTCCATAGCCTTCCTGGAGCCCCCTTCAGATCCTGCAAGGCCACTCCAAGCTCTCCTGGAAGACTTTTCTTCTGCAGGCTGCAGAACCCCAACTCTTTCAGCCTGTCCTAACAGCACAGCTGCTGCAGCCCTCTCACCATCTTGGTGACCTCCTCTGGACCCACTCCAACACTTCCATGTCCTTCCTGTGCTGGGGGCTCCAGAACTGCACACAGGACTGCAGGTGGGGTCTGAGGAGAGCAGAGCCAAGGGGCACAATCCCCTCCCTTGCCCTGCTGCCCACACTGCTCTTGCTGCAGCCCAGCACACAGTTGCTGTCTGGGCTGCACTCACACTGCAGCCTCAGCTTGAGCTTTTCATCACCCCACACCCCCAGGGCCTGTTCCTCAGGGCTGCTCTCAGCCATTCCCCACTCAACCCAGTGTTGTGCTTGGCATTGTGCCTAACCAGGTGCAGGACCTTGACTTCTTGACTTGGCCTTCTTGAATGTCATCAGGTTGGCCTGGGCACAACTCTGCAACATGTCCAGGTCCCTCTGGATGGATCCCTGCCCTCTAGCAAGTTGACTGTGCCACACAACTTGGTGCCATCTGCACACTTGCTGAGGCTGCACTGATTCCTCTGTCCATGGCACTGACAAAGATGTTACACAGCACTGGTGCCAGCACTGACCCCTGAGGGACACCACTTGGCACTGCTCTGCAGGTGGACATTGTGCCCTTGATCACCACTCTCTGGGTGCCACCATCCAGGCAATTCCTTACCCAGCAGTGCTCCACACATCCAGTCCATGTTTTTCCAGTTTGGTGCCCAGGATGCCATGTGGGACAGAGTCAAATGCCTCACTCAGGTCCAGGTAGATGCCATCAGTTGCCCTTCCCTTGTCCACTGTCTCTGTGACTTCTTCATAAAATGCCACCAAGTTAGTCAGGCAGGATCTGCCCTTGGTGCAACCATTGCTGGGTACCACCAATCATTTCCAACATTTTAAGCATCTAACTTAAATTTCCAAGAGTATGATATAAGTTAAAATGAGGTTATTTGAAAATAATGCTTTCACAGTGCAAAGAAAATCAGAGAAAGAAGTGGACAGGAAGAAAACAAATCCCCCCATCCCCTATCCTTGGAGGTGTTTAAGGCCAGACTGTATGGGGCTCTGAGCAACCTGATCTGCTATGCGGTGTTCCTGTCCGTGGCAAAGGTATTTGGAGCTTGATGATGCTTGAGGTCACTTGCAGCCCTGGTAATACTCTGATTCTATGCAGAAGGAGAAGTGTTTCTGTGGCAGCTCAGCCATGTGCATATCTCACACTAAATATGAATCCCAGAGGACCTTTTTTGACGTAAATCTCAAAGATTATCTGAGATTATAAAATAAACCAGAAATTTTCCTCTCTCAGATTTCCAGTGCATGTCTGAAACTGAGAAGATAACATTAAACAGAATATCCTGAAGTTCATGTTTTGGAGCTCTCCAGTATGCAGAAATAGATAATCCTTCAAAGCTTAACAGAGGATTTCCTACAATACCTGATACATTTCTTAACTACAAACATTTGATCTTTAGGGGATTTCTCTGAGTTTTCTTTTTTTCTTCTCTTTTCTTTCTCATATAAATCTGCAAGGTATTTTTAGGTCCTCTCATATCATATCAGATCAGTTTAATTTCTTGATCGCTGTACAAAATATTTTAGAGGTAGTTATTTTACTCTTCTGTTTTGTACACTGATGAGTTGTTGTGTCTTTTACAAGGTCCTGGTTGCTGTGTATTTACCAGGTCTTGCAATGCCAGGACAAGGGGCAATGGATTTAAAGTGACAGAAGGGAGATTGAAAGTGGATGTTAGGAGGAAATAGTTTGCAGTGAGGGTGGTGAGACACTGGCACAGGTTGCCCAGGGAGGTT
>VWZE01022874.1:15801-40144 GCA_013396675.1 Eubucco bourcierii | reverse complement strand
GCTCTGAGGAGAGCAGAGCAAAGGGGCACAATCCCCTCCCTTGCCCTGCTGCCCACACTGCTCTTGCTGCAGCCCAGCACACAGTTGCTGTCTGGGCTGCACTCACACTGCAGCCTCATCTGGAGCTTTTCCTCACCCCACACCCCCAGGACCTTTTCCTCAGGGCTGCTCTCAGCCATTCCCCACCCAGCCTGGAGTTGTTCTTGGATTGTACCTACCCAAGTGCAGGACCTTACACTTGACCTTGTTGAATGTCATCAGATTGGCCTGGACACAGTTCTGCAGCCTGTCCATACTTATTTCTTAATAGTTATTTATTAATACTTATTTATTAATTCTTAATACTTATTTCTTAATACTTATTTCTTGGTTGAATTTTTTTTTTTTTTTTTTTTCAGGAGGTGGAAAGCTAAGAGGGAGAAGATATTAATAAAAAGCAGTGAAGAAATTATTTTGGGAGGTGAATTTCACCGAGTGGTGACATTTTGGGGCAGCTGTAACAGCATCACTGATGCTTTATTAAGCAGTGTTCTGACTTAATCCCAGCTGTGACAGATTTTTTTATTTTTTTTTTCAGGCCATACACTGAGAAGTATTTCTCTTGGTGCATCTGGATACCAGGAAGCATCTATTTAAATTGAGCCATTTTTTTATTCTAAAAATACAAACTGCGTTTTCCATTCAGTCATTAGCACAATTGCACATTTCCCTGTAGAAACAGAATTTTGCACTTAAAATAAATATAAATTGTAGCATTGAATAAAAATTGAAGGAAAACAGCCTTAAAGACAGTCATTCAACTTTATTCTTTAAATGAAAGAAGAACTCAACATTTACTGCATCCAGCTCTGGGCCTTCGACGCAAGGAGGACATGCACCTGATGGGGAGGGTCCAGAGGAGGGCCACAGGAATGATCAGGGGGCTGGAGCACATCTCCTATGAAGAGAGGCTGAGAAAGATGACATTGACATTATTCAACCTGGGGAGGAGAAGAGGTGGACCTACAAGAAAACTGGTGAGAGACTGTTCACAAAGTCATGTAGCAATAAGAGAATGGGCAGTGGTTTTAAACTGAAGAAGTGCAGATTTAGAACCATAGAATCCTAGAATCAGTCAGGGTTGGAAGGGACCACAAGGATCCGCCTGTTCCAACCCAACTGCCATGGTCAGGGACACCTCTCAGTAGATCAGGTTGGCCACAGCCTCATCCAACCTGGCCTTAAACACCTCCAGGCATGAGGCTTCCACCACCTCCCTGGGCAACCCCTTCCAAGCTCTCACCACTCTCATGGTAAAGAAGTTCTTCCTAACATCCAGTCTGAACCTACCCATTTCTAGCTTGGTTCCATTCCTCCCAGTCCTATCACTACATGACTGCCTAAAAAGTCCTTCCCCAGCTCTCCTGTATCCCCTTCAGATACTGAAAGCTCACAATAAGGTCACCTGGGAACCTTGTCCTCTCCAAACTAAACAACCCCAACCCCCTCAGTCTCTCTTCAAAGGAGAGGTGCTGCACCCCTCTGAGCATCCTTGTGACCCTTCTCTGGACACAAGACTGGACATTAGGAAGAACCTCTATTATGAGGGTGGTGGAACACTGCAGCAGGCTGCCCAGGGAGGGAGTGGAGACTCCATTGCTGGAGACATTCAAGGTCACACTTGATGAGGCTCTAAAAAACCTGATCTAGTTAAAGATGTCCCTGCTTACTGCAAGGGGGTTGCACTAGATGACTTTTGCGGTGTCTTTCATAGAATCATAGAATGGTAAGGTTGGAAGGGACCTCAAGGATCATCTAGCTCCAACCCCCTGCCATAGGGGGGTTGGATGCACTTTCAACCCAGTGCATTCTATGATTCTATGGTTCTGTGATTCTATAATTCTATGATTCTGTGATTCTAAGATTTTTTGATTTTGTGATTCTATGATTCTATGGTTCTGTGATTGTGTGATTCCATGATTTTGTGATTCAATGGTTCTATGATTCTGTAATTCTGTGATTCTATGATTCTGTGATTCCATAATTCTGTGGTTCTAAGATTCTATGATTATGTGATTCTATGATTCTGTGATTCTATGAATCCATGATTCTATGATTCTGGGATTCTGTGATTCTATGAATCTGTGATTCTGGGATTCTGTGAGTCTATGAATCTGTGATTCTATGATTCTGTGATTCTATGATTCTATGATTCTGTGATTCTATGGTTCTATGAGTCTATGATTTTGTGATTCTATGATTATGATTCTGTGGTTCTGATTCTATGATTCTATGATTCTGATTCTATGATTCTGTGGTTCTATGATTCTGTGGTTCTATGAGTCTATGATTTTGTGATTCTATGATTATGATTCTGTGGTTCTGATTCTATGATTCTATGATTCTGATTCTATGATTCTATGATTCTGTGGCTCTATGAGTCTATGATTTTGTGATACTATGATTCTATGATTCTGTGGTTCTGATTCTATGATTCCGTGATTCTATAATTCCGTGATTCAATGATTCTATGATTCTATAACTCTGTGATTCTATGATTCTATGATTGCATGGTTCTATGATTCTGTGATTTCAGTGCACACTATTTTGTAAGTACGTACCAATTGTCGCAGCTATGTGTAATCAAAGGGGAAAGAAATAAAGAAAACAAACAAACAAACCAACAGAACAAATCATTGCAGCTATACTAAATTTGTTTCAGACTATTCAACCTTTCATGTAAAGCTTAACAACTTTATTTTCATAGAAAACTGAACTCATGACCTGGTGTTCATTTAATCCACTTCTTTGCAAACAAGATCTGCAATGAACACTGCTAATGATGGAACTAGTTACAAAGCACTATTTAGGTGACAGCAGCAGAAAATTTGTGCCCTCAATTATCTGACACTTCCACAGTTTCTGGTTAATTCTGGCTGTCTTCTGGACTAAAAACAGTCTGGGAAAACTGACTTTTGGCATTTTTTGGATGGGTTGTATCCCCAAAATTGGATGGTGGTGTGCATACATATTGATGGCTATTCCCAAATAAGTGTTTTAATATGATAACACAGTATGGACTGTCAGGATCAAGTAAAAATAATAAATAACCCATATAAGAGGGAAAAAAAATTAAATTAATTCCATTCTACTGCTCTTGTTTTTAGAGTTGTTACCTACCAAAGGAGTATTGTTTTAGCAGAGTGAACATATTTCTGTTGGATTTGCCTCATGCATGCAAAACTGCTCAGTTCCAATCAGTATTATTGGAACAGGTTACCCAGAGAAGCTGTGGAGGCTATAACCCTGGAAGTGTTCCATGCCAGGTTGAATTAGACCTTGAGCAACCTGGTCTGGTAGAATCACAGAATCATAGAATCAAGCAGGTTGGAAGAGACCTCCAAGCTCACCCAGCCCAACCTAACACCCAGCCCCAGCCAATCAACCAGGCCATGGCACTAAGTGCCCCAGCCAGGCTTTGCTTCAACACCTCCAGGGATGGGCACTCCACCACCTCCCTGGGTAGCCCATTCCAATGCCAATCACTCTTTCTGCCAACAACTTCCTCCTAACATCCAGCCTAGACCTTGCCTGGTACAACTTCACACTGTGTCCCCTCCTTCTGTCCCTGGGTGCCTGGCAGCAGAGCCCAACCCCACCTGGCTACAATCTCCCTTCAGGGAGCTGCAGAGATCAACGAGGTCTGCCCTGAGCCTCCTCTTCTGCAGGCTGCACANCATTGGCTCTGCTGCCCACCTGGGCACACTGCTGCCTCATCTTCAGCTACTCTCTCCCAGCATCCCCAGTTCCCTCTCTGCCTGGCTGCTCTCAGCCACTCTGTCCCCAGTCTAGAGCACTGCTTGGGCTTGTTGTGGTCAAAGTGTAGAACTCTGCACTTAGCCTTGTTCAGTGTCATCCCATTGGCCTCTACCCACCCATCCAACCTGTCCTGGTCCCTCTGCAGAGCCCCCCTGCCCTCCAACAGCTCCACAACTGCTCCTAACTTGGTGCCATCTGCAAACTTAGTGATACTGGAATCAATGCCCTGGTCCAGATCACCAATAAAGATACAGAACAGGACTGTGTCCAGCACTGATCCATGGGGTCACCACTGGTGACTGGTAGGAGGAGTCCCTGGCCATGACAAGGGAGTGGGAACTAAGTGATCTTTAATGTCCTTTGTAAATTAAGGCATTCTGGAATTCCATGATTCTGTGGTGATAGATACTGTACTTGTTGACTGTCTTTATGATGATAGTTCAAGGTAAGGAAATGCTCATGCAGGGAAATCAAAGTATGTCTGCTTGTAACTTTGACAAACAGCACAGCTTTTGTGCACAGACTTCTTTTTATTTTCCCCACTCCTAAGTGGAATGACAACATTGTCTGAAGAATAACATACAAGATAAGTTATATAAGAATATATAAGAACATATAAGAATAACAACATTGTCTGAAGAAGAACTGCAGTCCAGTGACTGACATTTACAGACAGTGTTGTCCATGGACTTCAATACTCAAACCCATAAACTGGGATTCTTATATTGTCAATGGATTGTGAAACAAAAAAAAGAAAAAGAAAAAAATCCATGCATGCATCTCCCTGAATTTCTCTACCTGATGCATTTCGAACGTTTAGACTCTCGCCATATTCTGTTTGCATTCCAAATTAACAATGTTAAAATATGGAAACCTCCAGGTAGTGAAATCATCTCCAGTAGTGGTTTTGAAGTTAAAACTACCACTGTTGACTGAAGACAATATTGTAACTGCATCTTTTCTTACAAAACCTACCAAGTCAGGCAACAAAACTCAGATATGAACTTTCACTGTTTTTATGTTAATTTTCTCCAAACTTTCATGCAGAATCCTTAGTGGGAACACTGCAAAGCATTCTGCAGTGCAGTTCTGCGCTCTGAGCTCTTCTACTGTCCAAAAAGTAAGGGAAGAATGATATTATTTACAGGAACCTCTTTATAATGATTAATGCATAGGTCTGGCTGAAGTAAGACTTGAGGCTTTCCTTGAAAATTGTGCTCTTATTGTGCCAGCTTTTTCCTGGAGCACTCTGCTGAGAGTTCTCCTAAAAGAGCTATTGCTTAACTCTTTTATACCAAGGGATTTTTGACATGGGTGTTTTATAGCTTTTCCTCTCTGTCCTTGCTTGACAAATTATTGTACATGTTCCCAATTACCCTTAGCTCTATTTCAACCCCTGTAAAAGTTTAGGGTATATTTTTCCTGACTATGTTAAATACATACAGCCTGTCTTTCACCACCTTAATTACCTTCCCCTAATTGCAATCCACACAGCTCTTCAATCACAATTTCTGTACTGTAGCTCTTCTTCTTTCCCATTATCTTCCACTGTCACCTTTCTTAAGTTGAAAATTAACTTGCCTCTTCATATTATCCTCTCACACCCATTTATTTGTCTTATTTCCTCCTGCCTGCTATCCTCTTTGCTGCTTTTGTTACCATCCACATAACCCTGAAGTAATTTGCCAATCAGGGTTATTCTACAGAGGATATTTAGTTACTTTTTCCTGTTTATGACAATCTCTATGTTTCCAAAACTAGCAATTCTGCCAAATTCCCAAGCTACAGTGTGTAAGTCAGCCGATAATGAACTCGATAATGAGAGGATGTGTAAGTAAATGTACCCTGATCCTTCAGCCAGATGAAATTTGGATATCAAGAGAAAAGAAGGAGGGGGTCAGAATAGTAATGTTTGGGATTTTTTTTTTCCCTCTCAAAATTTACATTTACAGCTGCTTGATCTAGTTTATCAGCATCTACATCTGTCTATAGGGGAAATAGATAGATAGATAGATAGATAGATAGATAGATAGATAGATAGATAGATAGATAGATAGATAGATAGATAGATAGATAGATAGATAGATAAAGTAGATAGATAAATGAATAGATGAATAGATAGATAGATGGATGGATAGGTGGGTGGATAGATGGGTAGATAAATAGATAGATGGATAGATAAATACATGGATAGATAGATAGATAGATAAAGTTTTTTGAGGTGAAACAAAAAATTAAGGAATAAACTTCTAATTCATATGTTTCCGTAGCCCACCCTCCATAATATTTTCTGTTTTCTCTATTTGTTTCTTGATTGTTCCCAACTACCTCTGTGTTTCCTCCCCTCTGGAAACCTTAAAAAAGCCAAAGCAAAAAACACTGAAGAAATTCAATCTTCATTTTCAAAGAAATGATCTTCTTGTCATGCCCTGTCAAGAAAGTTCTGAGAGATTTGTGATGTGTGGAATTTTCTGCTCATCAGCTGTTTGGCATGAGGTGAAAGGAGAGCAAAGGTAGTCCTTGTTTAGGAAAAAACAAGTTCCCACTGGTAAAGGAAAACTACGTTTACTGCATTGGCCCAGCAGTCCCTGAACCACTGTCCATACTCAGCTATCAGATTTGGAGTGCTGGCATGAAGCAAAGTCCATTCAAATGGGAAGAAAGAAATTATATATATATTATAAGATGTAAGCTGCAACACAGGAGGTTTCACCTCAACACAAGAGGGAACTTCTTTACAGCAAGGGTCCCAGAGCACTGGAACTGGTTACCTCAAGAGAGGTTGTGGAGTCTCCTTCTCTGTAGACATTCAGGGCCTGTCTGGATGTTTTCCTGTGTGCCCTGAGCTAGATTGTCTGGTCCTGCTGTGCCAGCGGGGTTGAACTCAATGATCTGTTTGGGTCCCTTCCAACCCCTGACATCCTGTCAGCCTGTGATAACACTAATCCAGGATTTTGGCATCCTGACTGTGCTGGTTTGAGGCTAATTGGAATATTTTAATAGAGAAAATTATACTCTAGGCTGTGAAAGGAAAACATGGTGATGTCTGCTTCACTCATAGGCTTGCTGAGATGTTTAGGAAAAGAACTCAAAACATAGATCAGTCAGTCTGTAGGGGCACAGCATCTCAGGTGGTCTAGCTTCTGACTTTCTTCTGTCTGCTGATTAATCTTCTCTAACCACTTTTCTTCTAACCCCCTGGTCAATCCTCCAAACTCACCTTGTGTGTAAGGCGAACCTTGGGGTAAGGTACAGGGGTGGGGAGAAGGTGGAAGGGTGGTTGGGAGCCCCTCCTGGGGTGACTGATTTCTGGGAGGGGAGTTGTATTGCTGTATTACCTTTAACTTGTCTATGTCTGTAACTATTCCTGTCTATAGTGTATATCTCTGCTTGTACATTGTGCTGAGCTGTAAACAGAGCTGCAGTCCTTAACTTCCAGCTGGTTGAGTTCTAGTCTGGGTCATTTCACAAAGTGTGGGGGCCAGGGAACTCCCAAACCATCACACTGACAAGGAGGTAGATACTGCAAAGCAAAGCTCGCTTTCCTCCAAACCTGGCCAGAACTCTCAATAGCTTGTTCTACGCTGGCACAAAAGTCTCATCCTGAGAAGTTTTTGGCATTCCAATACTTTTAGGTAGTTTGGGGATGGATCAGGAGGACAGTGCATAACTTGTGTCAAATTGTGCCAGAAACAAAGTTGATAGGACTCAGCCAGTTAGAATCAGTTTGCTCAATGCTAGTGTTGGATGTTGAGAGTGTAGGAAGAATTCAAGATCTCAAGGGCACCTGTACCAGGCTTATGTTTCACAGATCTGGTATATATAGATTCTCCCCTTCTTAAACAGTAGAGATTACAGTACTCCAAAGCCTTCCCCCACTACTCTGGGAGTAACTCTTGACTCCCTCTTCACTCAGCGAATGCCACTAAGACATTGACATTTCCATAGGGCATCTCAGTCATCTTCCTTTGGCAGCTTTCTCTTTTGCATTACATAACCCAGCCTCATTAAATCTTCCCTTTGCTGGAATTTCTTTGACAGCTTGGCCTTCCTGTGCTGCCCCTGCAGCTGTGGTCTCTATGCCACAGTGAGAAGGAAAGCAGAAGGGATATTCATCAGATGATGAATCATCCTATTCACAGTTCTTACTCAAACAGTCATCCCTGGAGATGGTCAACAAAGGAATGAGTCTGTGTCTGCACTCCTTACAGAAGTCTTTGCCCTTGAGAGTCAGGGGGGCTGTGGAGAGGCTGTTGTATGAGCAACAGAGCAGCTCATTGTTATTTTCACAGATCTTTAAGGTCTTTCATCCCTCCACATATTTTTCTGGTGATAAAGGAACTGTTGCACTGCTCTTCCCATCCAATCTCCTCCCTGCTGCAGGAGAAATTGGAAAGAGAAGATAGTCAGACCATCTGTCCTGTTTCTGCCCTGGAACATGGAATCAAGAAGGTAAAGCCAAATAAGCTAAGGCAATGAATAACTAAGGACACTGAGCAAAGCAGATCACAGTATTTCCAGTTTCTGGAGGACTGTTGAGGTGCCCAAATGGAAAAATGTCAGAGACCTTTCAGATTGTGTGACTTAGAGTTTCCTAAAGAGACTCCTGATTTGCACCAAGATGCAATTTACCTCCAGAGCCGTTGTTTGTGTGTGTGTCTGTGTCTGTGTGTATGTGTGTGAAACAGTCACTGCAGCCAGTTGGTTACTTAGCCCTGCTGGAGAACTCTGTGCTGGCCTGTTCTGGGAAGTTATTGCCTCTCTCTACACTCCTTCAACATCTATATTCAGCACTGCCAAGGGCTTTGTAAAAGGCTATCTTAGCCCTTCCACAGAAGTAGGGCATCAGTTACAACTCTGCCAGTAATGACTGACCTACAAAAGATAGGCTAGGATGAGGCTCATCAAGCTTTGGTAAGAAGATGGATTCCAAATATCTTGGTACCTGAAAACTGCTAATGTGCTCACACAGGCTGTAAGGGAAAAAAAAAAAAAAAAATGAGATAGAGAGAGAAAAGTTGCAAGGAAAGGCAGGTGGTTACAGAATTTCTCTCTCCTTTCTGTTGAATTTCCTGGGTTGTGGGAGGTGTAACAGACATTTCCCAGGACCAGTTTAGAAACCAGAAACTTACATTTCCTCTGCTCAAATATATTCCCACTTACAAGAACAATTTTTGTACTGACTGGAAGAACAAGAACTGCTTCCAGGAAAAGAACCATCAAGTTTCTAATAATGACTGACACTGTTTGGGTTTTGTTGCTATATATTTCTCCTTTAAAATCCTACATATTCTGAAGTTGCTATGAAATTGGAAGTACATTATTTTGGTCCCATCATATTACAAAGTGTTATTTTGCATCCACTTGTTTGGGAAGATTTACAAGACACACAGTGTCTATATATGTAAAGGGTGGAAAGACCAGAACAGATTCTTGCAGCACAGAACATTACCATAGTTCATTTCTAGCAATTTATTTGTGTCAACTGATTTTATGTAACCACTCGATCACATTATTTTCCTCTTCAGAAAGTATTTCCTACATTAAGCCAGACTAGATTCCATTAGTTCTTTCTTTCTCTCATCTTCAGGGTGTGTATATCTCCTATACTAACCCAGTCTAGATTCCATTTGTTCTTTCTTTCTCTCATAGGGACCCCACCTGGAGTCCTGTGTGCAGTTCTGGAGTCCTCAGCACAGGAAGGACATGGAAGTGTTGGAGCGGGACACCAAGATGCTGAGGCTTCAGCAGCTCTGCTGTGAGGACAGACTGAGAGAGTTGGGGCTCTGCAGTCTGCAGAAGAGAAGGCTTCCAGGAGACCTTGGGGTGGCCTTCTAAAATCTGAAGGGGGCTCCATGAAGACTGGGGAGGGACTATTGAGAAGGTCTTGCAATGCCAGTACAAGGGACAATAGGTTTGAAGTGGCAGTGGGGAGATTGAAAGTAGACGTTAGGAGGAAGTTGTTTACAGTGAGGGTGATGAGACACTGGCACAGGTTGCCCAGGGAGGTTGTGGCTACTCCCTTCCTGGAGGTGTTCAAGGCCAGGTTGGATGAGGCCATGAGTGACCTGTGCTAGTGGGAGGTGTCCCTGCCTATGGTAGGGGGTTGGAACTAGATGATCCTTGAGGTCCCTTCCAACCTTACCATTCTATGATTCTGTGATTTGATGATCTTCAGGGTGTGTATATCTCCTACATTAAGCCAGCCTAGATTCCATTTCTTCTTTCTTTCTCTCATCTTCAGGGTGTGTATATCTGTCATTCCACATGAATCTTTGTGTATTTATTACACATGCAGAGCTACCTCACTACCCAGATGCCTTGGAGAATGCTACTTCCTTAGCCACAATTATTTTTTTCCTTTTTCCTCTGAGATCTGCCAAAATGGCTTTTCAGATGCAGATATATAGCAGGCAGAACTGATTCCTGAAGATGATTCTTGCACATGCATCACCGTAGCTCATTCGTCAGGTGGAAAATGAGACTCTTTAACTCAGAAACACAGGCACCTTCCCCTGAGTAACAGCGTAAGTACAAGAACTGAAACCCTGTGTCCCAAGTCACCTCCTCTACCTCATGGTCATTGTTGTGGAGTCATGACAGTAATCTAAGACCGAGGTGCAAGAGGAAATATGTGTGCCAGAGTGTAAATCTCATTCACAGGGGGTCTCTGTGGTCACTAAATGCGAACCACTGCACGCTTCATGCAAAGGCCTCTATCAATATTCTGCAAGACAGCTTTTTGTAAATTAGCCACACTTCTCTTTGATATAGGAAAATAATTCAATTTAAAAACATTTTGGATGTCTCTGTGGTGTGCTGCATCATTTGAAGTGACAAAGTCATTAATTCAGAACGAATTTTTTTTTTTTTTTCCCTGAATTAATAGCAACCATAGGATTATTTCTCCTGTAAAATCATAGGATGGTAAGGTTGGAAGGGACCTCAAAGATCATCTAGATCCAACCCCCTGCCATAGGCAGGGACACCTCCCACTAGTACAGGTCACTCAAACCCTCATTCAATCTGGCCTTGAACATCTTCAGGGAGGTTGGGGAGCACAGAATCATCCAACGTGATCTTTGATCATGTTGGGTGTTTCTGTGCTCCCCAACCTCCCTGGGCAACCTGTGCCAGTGTCTCACCACCCTCACTGCAGACAACTTCCTCCTAACATCTACTTTCAGTCTCTCCTCTGCCACTTTAAACCCATTGCCCCTTGTCCTGTTATTGCAAGACCTTCTCAATAGTCCCTCCACAGCTTTCCTGTAGCCCCCTTCAAATACTGGAAGGCCACTCCAAGGTCCCCTGGAAGCCTTCTCTTCTGCAGAAGGCTGAGAGAGCCCCAAGTCTCTCAGCCTGTCCTCACAGCAGAGTTGCTGCAGCCCTCTCAGCATCTTCGTGGTCTATGACCTATGTTCAGTCTGAAAGTAGAGAAAAGGGACATTAACATTTATGCTTACTGTCAAAAGGTAAATCTCACAGCACAGGTATACTAAATTCATTCTGACTCAGGATGTAACATGTTTGATCCTGACACTTTGCTTTTTTGAAAGGCTTTGTTTTAGTGTAATCTCAGTCAAATAAATTCAAGGGGGAAAAAAAAAAGAAAAAAATATGTGTCAGGTGGTGCTAGTACAAGGATAATTCCTCTGTATGCTGCTGTTGTATCTCTGGAGGCTGCAGACTATTAAACTGCACTGATTATACCTGTTACCCTCATGCATTATTCATGCCATTGGCACCACAGCATCTTCAAAAAGTCTGTCATTTTCCATTACTTCCCATCCCAGAAGCCATATGCTGTTCTCACAGTATATTGATACCAGGACACATACACAGCAGACAGTCACACACAAGCACTCTCTGCTTTCAGATGAGCTTTTCAAATAGTTATTATTAAACACTACTTTTAATAGTCTGTCTGATTATTCGGTGCTTAAACTATGAAGTTTCACCAAGCAGAGAGCCTGATGACTGCTCTCTCTGTAGTGAAAATGATTCTGTTCTCACAAAGAGTTTGCCCTTCAGTGGAACTGCACTACAAGATGTTTTGGCGAGGATGCTGCACATTAGGTTTTGTTTTGAAGCTTTGAGGCACAGCCATCTCTCAATTACAGCTTGAATGTCTAAGAAGAAGTGCATCATTAAGAGAAGTCAGCCTGGATCTCCACCCCCATCCTATGTGGAGTAAATCACTTAAAAAAAACAAACAAACAAACAAACAAAACAAACTGGTGGTTTTTTCCAAGATCACTTGAAAAGTCCATCAACAATAATTGAATTCTGTGCTGAAACCTTTGTGACATTCTCTGTATGCAATAACCTGATCGAGGGAAAAAGCCTCCCAAATCCTTTAGGCATCTAATAAAAAGTTAGAACAATTTTACCTATTTTTATATGTATTTGAGAATTACAGAATCACAGAATTAATGAGGCTGGAATAGAATAGACTTCTGAGATCATCAAGTCCAGCCTATGATCTAACACTACCACATTGACCAGCCCATGGCACTGAGTACCACATCCAAGCTTTCCTTAAACTCCTTCAGGGGTGGCAACTCCACCACCTTCCTGGGCAGTCCATTCCAGTCTCTAATTTCCTTTTCCATAAGGAAGTGTTCCCAACATCCAGCCTAACCTTCCACTGGCACAGCTTCAGGTCATGCTCTCACACCTTGTCAGAAGTTGCTTGGGAGCAGAGCCTGACCCTCACCTTACTTCAACTTCCCTTCAGGTAGTTGTAGAGCCTGATAAGATCCCACATGAGTCTCCTCTTCCCCAAGCTAAACAGCCCCAGCTCCTTCAGCCTCTCCTCAACAGCCTTCCCCTCCAGTCCCTTCCCTTGCACTCCTATGAAACTGCTCCAGCACTTCTTTCTTGAAGCGAAGGCCTCAGAGCTGCACACAATGCTCAAGATGAAGCTTCACCAGTGCCATGTACAGAGGGAAATCTACATCCTATTCCTGCTGGCCACACCATTCCTGATACAAGCCAAAATGCCATTAGCCTTCCATGCCAGCTGGGCAGACTGCTGGCTCACCTTCAGCCAATTGTTAACCAGCACTGCCAGGTCCCTCTCTGCCAAGCCACTCTGCAGCCACTCATCTGGATTTTGATCAGCACTGAAACCCACTGTCACCTGAACCACCAGTCAGTGGTGTTAGGTTAAAGATCAGACCCAGTGATCTTAAGGATCTTTTCCAGCCTAAGTGATTCCACCATCCTGTGATCAATCACACCGAGATGTTTCACGGCGTGCACCATATGAAGACTTTACAGGATTAAGGCAAAGGGTTGTCAAATTCAGCTGTACAGAAGGAATTTTAAATGAGTAGTGTTGGCTCAGCCTTCAGGGTTCTTTTTACTCTTTTAACACCTACAAATTAAAAAGTAAACTGAATATTTAAGGTCTGGGTCACCATTTGTCTCCACACAGAATTATTTGGAATAATAATAAAATATGATAAATCCTAGGTGTATTCAGGAGAAATACATCTACCTGTAGTCCATTAGGCTGAGTTTGTTCCTTTATTTCAAGGCTCATCTATCCTGTTAAGAACTTCAAGACATTGTGAATGACACCCCCTGAGGTGTCCTTCTTGTCCACCCTCACAGGGGTGCTCTGCACGTTCTATTCTGGATACAAGAGATGATTCTTTTGCATGCCGAAGAGGTACAGTTGATAGTTGAGAAACTCATGCACTTCAGCTGCATCCGAATGAAGATAAGAACCTGATCATCTGTTATGTTCCCTGAAAATCTGTTACATTAGATGGAGTAGCTTGGTTGTATTCTTATGTTTAATACAGTCTGTATTCAAGACATCCAATTTTCTCCTAGCACTTTGTCCTTAATGGATCTTCTCAGAGACACAGATTTATTTCTAAGGCAGTCTTAGCTCTCAGTACTTTATGCCTCTGCAGTCTTATGATAGACAGACACAGTTTTTACACAAACTAATAATAATCAGGACTAACTGATTCACATTTTCATGAGTCATCAGGTGATAGGGTCACACCTCCTACTTTCTGCTGCCAGTAATGAAGAATACTGGGCTGTCTGTACACCTCCCAGAAGTAAGAACTTTTGAAAAATTTGAAATTACCCTGAGGAAAAGGTTCCAATCTTGTCTTGGTCAGAAAAGCAGTCATATGTCAGAGTGCAGCATGCACCAGGGAACTTCTCAGGCTCTTTCCTCCTCCCAGAGCTGGGTCGCAGGTGATGAGGATCAACTCTGTTGCATGGTGACCTGGGATAAGGTCTTTCAAAGTGTGTGCATGCACCCCAGACAGCCAACTGAGTCCTGGGCTGCAGCAAGAGCAGTGTGGGCAGCAGGGCAAGGGAGGGGATTGTGCCCCTTTGCTCTGCTCTCCTCAGAGCCCACCTGCAGTCCTCTGTGCAGTTCTGGAGCCCCCAGCACAGGAAGGACGTGGAAGTGTTGGAGCAGGCACAGAGGAGGTCACGAACATGCTGAGAGGGTTGCAGCAGCTCTACTGTGAGGACAGGCTGAGAGAGTTGGGACTCTGCAGCCTTGAGAAGAGAAGGCTTCCAGGAGACCTTAGAGTAGCCTTCCAGGATCTGAAGGAGGTTCCAGGAAGGCTGGGGAGGGACTATTGACAAAGTCTTGCAATGCCAGGACAAGGGACAATGGGTTTGAACTGACAGAGGGGAGATTTAGACTGGATGTTAGGAGGGAGTTGTTTGCAGTGAGGGTGGTGAGACACTGGCACAGGTTGCCCAGGAAGGTTGTGGCTGCTCCCTCCCTGAAGGTGTTCAAGGTCAGGTTGGAGGAGTCCTTGAGTGACCTGTGCTAGTGGGAGGTGTCCCTGCCTGTGGCAGGGGGTTAGAACTAGATGATCCTTGAGGTCCTTTCCAACCTTACCATTCTATGATTCTAAAACCCCTGTGGGTCTCTCTCCTCCTCCTCTGCTGGAGATTAGATCTTTTGCCCTGGCTCTTGGCTGGGTTGTGCTATAGGTTTGCCTGTGCTGTGGTGTTTCTTCATTCCCCTCTGCTGCCTTGACTAGACTGTTCCTGTTCCTGTCCCCGTCAGCCTCTCCAGCCACACCTGGACTTTTTCTGTCTCCAGTTTCTCTTACTGATCTTTGTCTGCTCTCCTTCTAGAAATGTTGTCAGATTGGAATTCTTTTAGTTAAGATTCCTGCCCTGTCCATTGTGGTGTCACCCACTCTCCACTCTCCTGGGTCACCTTCCTCAGGGATCTGCTCATGCGTCTGGCTTTGTGACATCCATGTGAGAAAGGGCAAGATTTTGAAGTGCAGCTCAGTCCTCTGGGAGTCAGTTGTCAATACTCACCAAATCTGTGGTAACTGAGATTTGCAGACATCTGTGAAAGCGATGACAAAGCTACCACACACACACAAATGACATTAGAAAGAGTTTTTTTTTTCATTTTGGTGCTGAGCTACACTCAGGGGATAATTTTCCTTTAAGAAAACCCCTGTGCAAAAATGTCTGAGATTTGTGGAAAGCCTTATCAGATCTTCCTGCCTTTCATTAGCTGTCATTTGCAACGAGTTTGTGGTGGTAGCATAGTGTGGCTGGTATGATGTTCACAAAATCACAGAACTTTAGAGGTTGGAAGAGACGTCCAAAGATAGTCAAGTTCAACCACCCTCTCAAAGCAAGATCACTCTGGGATGCACAGGAATGCATCCAGGTGGGTTTTGAGGGACTCCAGAAAAGGAGACTACACAGTTTCTCTGGGCAGCCTGCTCCAGGGCTCTGTCACCCTCACTGTACAGAAGTTTCTTCTCATGTCGAACAGTTTGTAGCTGTTGCTCCATGGTTTATTGTTGCTAACTAATGAAAAGAGATTGGCCCCAGCCTCTTGCCCCCCACCCATCAGATATTTGTACACATGGATAAGATCTTGTCGCGGTAGGCCTAAGCAGAACAAAATAGGCTTATACATATCCTGACTTGCCCAGACATGTTTTTCTCCTCTCCCCCATTCTGCTATGGAGAGAAGCAACCCTGGGAAAGAGGACAAAGAACCTGGAGCCACTGTGTCTAAGGACTGTGGCCTGCCCAGACTTCTTCGCATCCTGTGGTAAACAAGGTACACAGGCTCAGCTTGTGCCTGCCTTGTGCAAGGCTGTGCTCTGCCCTAAAAAAGGGTAAAGCAAACCTATGGCTTCACCCTATATGATCAAACTTGGCTAACTGCCATTCTGATTGTCTATTCTGCTTCCAAAGGCTCATTAGTCTTGAGCTGTATTGATAAAAGGAGATGAGCAGGTGACACAACTGCTCTGCCCTTGTGTCCATGCTTGCTTGCCACTGCCTGAAAACTGCCTGCCTCCAGTTTACCAGGAGCAGGCTCTAAAAGTGTCCACACAATCAGCCTGCACAGTCATCATGACACCATGCTGAGGCTGCACATGGCATTGCATCCTGCCTGCACCTGAAAGCCTCCTGCCAAGACAGGAAGTCCTGGAGATACACAGAACATCAAGAGAGCCAGGAACAGGTACGAGCTTGTCTACCTCCTTTCCTCAGCAGCCTGGGAAGAATCAGAAGTCTCGGTAGATGACAAGACAGTAACGGAATTCCCTGAAAGTGTTTGGGTACTGTCTGAAGTTGTAGCCAGCCCTGCCAGTTAGGAGATAAGTGCTTAAAGTCTCTTGTAATCATTAATTGCCTTCCACCATAAGCAGAAAGGAGCTCCCTGAGGCCATCTAGTGGGCAAGCAGAGTATTGACCACCAACGGTACACTAACAGCAGGAACCTTCTCTTCCAGTTCAATTGACTTCAATTAATGTTATCTATTTTTGCCAGTTATTTCTAGATCGAACATTATTATCTGTATAAAGTTTCCATGACCATGCAAAGAAATGGTTATTATTAAAATGAGTGGTCAGGGTGCTGAGAGTTCTGAATATTGAATATAAATAAACAATATTAATTTTTGAAAATCAGATCTCACATCAATTAATTCCCCTCCATAACAGACCTCCTCTCAGCCTTCTCTTCTCCAGACTAAACAGCCCCAGGGCTCTCAATCTTTCTCCATAGGGGAGACGCTCAAGTCTTCCAGGCATCCTCGAGTCATAGTAGGCCTAAGCAGGCCAAAATAGGCTTGTACATGTCCTGGCTTGCCCAGGCATGTTTTTCTGCTCTTCCTCTTTCTGTTTTGGGGAACTCAACCGTGGGAAAGAGGACGAAGAATCTGGAGCCACTATGTCTGGGGTCTGTGGCCTACCCAGACCATGTGGTAATCAAGGTACACAGGGATGCCTTGTGCAAGGCTGTGTTCTGCCCTAAAAAGGGTAAAACAAGCCTGTGGCTTCACCTAATATGGTCAAGTTTGGCTAACTGTCATCTGATTTGCTATCCTGTGTCCAAAGGCACATTAGTCTTGGGTTGTATGGATAAAAGGACATGAGCAGGGAGCACAGCATGGGTTTTGCCATTACAAGGTGTGTCTGCTATTATACCTGTGCTCCACTATTACATCTGCTCTATCCGTGCCGAGACTGCACACCGCAAGACATCAAGCTATGCCAGGGGAAGTTTAGGCTGGAGGTGAGGAGAAAGTTCTTCACTGAGAGAGTCATTGACTACTGGAATGGGCTGCCCAGGGAGGTGGTGGAGTCGCGATCCCTGACCGGGTTCAAGGTGTGTTTGGACATGGCACTTGGTGCCATGGTCTGGTCTTGAGGTCTGTGGTGATGGGTTGGGCTTGATGATCTTTGAGGTCTCTTCCAACCTTGGTGATACTGTGATACTGTGATCTGCCTGCACCTGAAAGCCTCCTGCCAAGACAGAAGCCCTGGACATAACAGAGACATCCAGAGAGTCAGGACCAGGTCAGAGGTTGTCTACCTCCTTTCCCCAGCACCCAGAAACCTGGGGAAGCTCCAAAGTCTCTAAAAGCTACCGACAGCAACCGTGTCACAAGCTTTGGGTACTGTCTGATAATACTTTGTGAGTAAATACTTCAAGCCTCTTGTAATCATTAATTGCCTTCTGCCATAAGTAGAAAGGAGCTCCTTGAGTCCATCTAGTGGGCAAGTGGTTTATTGACCACAAGTGGTGCACTGAGCACAAAGCCTTCTCTGCCAGTTCAGTCGAGTTCAATTAATGTATATATTTACTAACTATTCCTAAATCCTATTATAACCTGTATATAGTTTCCACAAATGATGCCTAGAACCTGTTATTATTACTAAATTGGTGATGGGGGTGACACGAGTTCTGAATATTCAATTTTAATAAACTATATTAATATTTTAAAAAATATTCTCTCACAGTAATTAATTACCCCTTCCACTACACCTTGATGGCTCTCCGCTGGACTCTTCCCAGCAAGTCACTGCTTCTCTTGGACTGGGGAGCCCCAAATTGGACATAGTTCATAAAGACAGCAACAATGTTGAGGTTCAGAGAATGTACGCATGCTGATGGTATTTCTGCACTCCCTAAAGAAGTCTCCTGTCAAATTATAAATGATCAGTTTTACTTGGGGGATTGTCACTAAATTTTCTCACCACTTTCACAGCTGGGCATGTGGCAGATGCAACCTCGTACACATACACATCCCATCCTTATTTCATTTTGTTGCATTTTGTTCACTGTAATTTTCCTTTTCCCTGTTTTGTTTATTTTTTTTTCTCCATATGTTTGATAACATCAGCATATGCTCTCTGCCATAGCAGATGACCTTTAATTGTATCTCATGTTGTGAGGCTGATGTTCTATGACTGAAGATTTACCTTGAGAACATCTCGGTAATGTTTAATGGGTCAGTCTTAACCATTCATCGTATTTAAACTGTCCATACGAAACGCTTCTGGATGGTTTCTTATGTGATATATGTGCCAGGTGTTTGGTGCAGCTCAGCTCACAGGAGCACTGCTCTGTTACCAGCTATAGGCAATGCTTGAGACTCACTATTTGAGACATTTAACCATTTTGTATCAAGAGCATTAAGACAGCTGATGGGCAACTGGCTAAGTCATTTGATGTTTGTTTGAGGATGAACCCTTCGGGAAAAGAGGATTTTCCAGCCTTCTTAATGATTAAGGAAGATGAACATCTTACTTATGAGGAGAGTTTGAGTGAGCTGGGGATCTTCAGCTTGGAGAGGAGGAGACTGAGAGGTGACCTCCTTCATATTTATAAATATGTCAGGGAGGAGTGCCAAGAGGATGGAACCAGCCTCTTCTTGGTGATGCCCATTGCCAGGACAAGGGACATTGTGTGGAAGTTGAGGCATAGGAACTTCCATGGAAACATGAGGAACATTTGATGTGACAGCTCTAAACAAAGACACAGATGTAGAGAGAAATGACAAGAACAAATCCATGGGTGTTTTATTGGAAGTCAGTTTTCCAGGAGAAGGGGCAATGGGTGGAAGCTGAGGCATAGGAGGTTGCATGTGAACCTGAGGAAGAATTTTTTTTTCTGTGAGTGTGACAGAGCACTGGAACAGGCTGCCCAGGGAGGTTGTGGAGTCTCCCTCTCTGGAGATATTAAAGAACAGTCTGAATGCCTTCCTGTGTGCTTTCCTGTGTGCTTTCCTGTGTGATCTGCTCTAGGTGATCCTGCTCTGGCAGGGGGGGCTGGACCAAATGAGCTTTTGAGGTCACATCCAGCCACTGACATTCTATGATTCCATGATTCTCCATTACAACCACGATGCTTTTCCCAGTAATTGTCTTGGCTTTTACTTTCCTCTGTGTGACTCCATTTTCAGTCACACTTCCCTCAGCACACACAGAATCAGACAATTATAGCTGTTGGAAAGGACCTCTGGAGTCCAAATCCCTGTTAAAGCAGGGTTGCCTAAGCAGGTTGTCCAGGGTTGTGTGCAAGCAGATTTGGAATCTCTCCAGGGAAGTAGACTCCACAACCTCTCTGGACAACCTGCTCCAGTGACGTCACCCTCACAGAAAAGAATTTTTCTTTCCCTCATGTTCAGATGGAACCTCCTGGGTTCCACTTCATGCCCAGTGTCCCTTTGTTCTGTTGCTGGGGATCACTGAAGAGCAACTGGCTGCATCCTCTTGACACCCTGTAGATACTGGTAAGCATTGAGATGATTCCTCTCAGTCTTCTCTTCTGTGAGCTAAACAGTCCAAGGTGTCTCAGCCTTTCCTTGTAAAAGAGATGCTCCAAGTCACCTCATTGTCTTTGAATGCTGTTACTAGACTGTCTCTAGTAGTTACCTGTCTCTCCTGAACTGGTGAGCCCAGAGTTGAGCACAGTACACCAGATGCAGTCTCATTAGGAGAGGAGGCAGAGGAGAACTTCCCTTGACCTGTTGGCCATGCCCTTTTTTAATGCTCCTCAGGATCCCATCGATCTTCTGGCTCCAAGTGCGTTTTGCTGGCTGCTGTTGTGGTAGAATTGTCCTCAAATGTCAATCTTTACTATTGGGTCAACATGCTTTACATTCTCAGATTAAACTGTTTGCAGACTATTTTCAGCTTAAACTATTTGTAATAAGTAAGATACTTTCACATATATGCATACGAAATTCATGCTTGAACTCCTAGAATGACTCACCACCCTCATCACCCTCACTGCAAACAACTTCCTCCTAACATTCACTTTCAATCTCCCCTCTACCACTTCAAACCCATTCCCCTTGTCCTGGCATTGCAAGACCTTGTCAATAGTCCCTCCCCAGCCATCCTGTAGGCCCCCTTCAGATACTGGAAGGCTACTCTAAGGTCTCCTGGAAGCCGCCTTTTCTCCAGGCTGCAGAGCCCCAACTCTCTCAACCTGTCCTCACAGCAGAGCTGCTGCAGCCCTCTCAGCATCTTGGTGACCTCCTCTGGACCCACTCCAACACCTCCATGCCCTTCCTGTGCTGGGGGCTCCAGAATTGCACAGAGCACTCCAGGTGGGGTCTGACATCTTCAAATGAGTAGCCTTTTACTTCCTTGGACAGAAATTTCTCCAGCTCTTTTCACAGCATCTCATTACTAATGAATTTAGTTAGAGGCAAGGAGCATACACAGACCTTGACTTTATTCTCTGAACTTCCCATGATTTTGCCTGTGAGCAGAAAATCATGTCAGCCTGGAATTCTCCAGTCAGTTTACCTTTAGGGAGAACTCTTTCAAACAGATTCTGCTGATTGTTATTCTGTCAAGGACATCTTCCAGAACCTGAGAGGAGCAACGAACCACAGTGGTTTTTCCCTGTCTCTATCACGCTTGTAGGGATAGTTGACATTTCCATTTCCAACTCCCAATCTATTGTCACTTTATTCCACCCAGTGATTGCTGCTTGTTTTGGTGTGAAAAGAAACAAAACAAAACAAAAAAACCAAACCCCCAAAAAACCCAAAACAACCAAAACCAAAACATATCCCTATTTAGTGAGAATTAGAATTATCAGTGACTTTACTGGCAGCCACTGCCTTACCCTGAAGCATCTGGATAATGATTTCAAGACTTCCTGATACAGCACTCCCAGAAGATCCCGAGCTGGTTGCTGTGGAACTCAATCTAATGCTATTCTAGTTACGGCAGATTGACAGTTTAATAAATAATGTGCACTACAGTTGAAACCTCTGATGAGGAGCTACATATTGCTGTTCAGGACTTTTCATTCCAACTCTCTCTCCTCAGCTTTGTTCAGTCATTGAATTATAGCTGTGCCTAGGGATCAAGCTAGACATCTGCTGGTTTAAATATTTCAGTGTTTAATCCTTCTAGGAGTTTGATTTTACTTGTTTTGAAACCATTCGACAATTATTGACATCTGACTCTTTAATCAAAGTTCAGACTAGAAATCTTCACCATGTTTAACTTCTTATGGAGAAAATGCCCCAGCAATTATACCACTGCATTGCCATCTCATTCCAGTCAACCAACATTGTGCTGCTGAGGCCAAACTGGACAACTGAGGAGCAACGTGTGAAAAACAAAATGTTATTTGAATTTTTCATGCCACTAACATAGCAACTGACCTGCTTTTGCCTTAAAAATAGTCATTATTTTCAATACTGTTCTGCAGACATCAGCCCACCCATGCAGGCTGTAGTCAATAGATAACAAAGAACACTCATGGTGATGTTGCAATTGCCATCTGATATTCCTACACTGGCTGCTTATTACCAGCTCCATATACTGAATCTCACTGACATGCCTGATGAGGAGAGGCTGAAGAACCTGGGGCTGCTTAGTCTGGAGAAGACTGAGAAGGGATTTAATCAATGTTTATAAATATCTGAGGGCTGAGGGTCAGGAGTGGGGGACAGGTTCTGCTCATTTGCTGCATGGGATAGGACAAGGAGCAATGGATGGAAACTGCAGCACAGGAGGTTCCACCTCAACACAAGGGGCAACTTCTTTACTGTAGGGGTCACAAAGCACTGGAACAGACTCCCCAGAGAGGTTGTGGAGTCTTCTTCTCTGGAGACTTTTAAGACCCATCTGGATGCATTTCTCTGTGACCTGAGCTAGTCTGTCTGGTCCTACTCTAGCAGGGAGGTTGAACTCAATGATCTCTTTGGGTCCCTTCCAACCCCTAACATCCTGTGATCCTGTGATCCTATGACATGGCAGTGGTATTCACTTCAGCAGTGCCTGAGCAGGAGCATCAAGAACTATTTTCTTGCTTGTGAACTCAGTATGAAACAGAACAGACTCGCCCATGCAGTGGGTGGTCTGAAATGCTGTGAGCTGCAGGTCACAACAAAGTTCTGTCCGTTTTTAAGGTAAAGTAAAATTTGAACATTTTAATGACATATTTAAGCTCCTCTACAGGATCTTAATATAAACTGAGTCTAGTTAGTCATCCCTGTTCATGGTGGAGCAGATGATCTCTAAAGTGCCTTCCAAACTAGGGCATTCTATGATTGTATGATTATTCCATGATGATTCTATGACTAGCAAAGCAAGTGTGTATATGTATATATAGTGTGTATGTATATAGATGTATATATATAGAGAGAGTATATATATATATACACACAAATATATATACAATTAAAATATATATACACTTTAAATATATATTTAAAATATCTATATATACACCATATATATATATATATCCATCCACACTTTATAGAGATATAAAAAAATACTCTTTATATATATATTTATTTATGTGTTGTACATATACATATTTATAAAAAGTAAGCTACAACAGAATTAAAACTAGGAAAGGAGGTATATGTGTATGATAAGTTTATCTATATGCCTATTTAACCACAGTTTGAGAGGTGTTAGCACTACAGGACTCACTAAACAAGTCCCAGCAGTGTGGGGAAGCGTGTTTTAATAGATACACCACATCATGGAATTTGGAATCAGTCAAGTATCCCCATTAGGGATCTGAAATCTCTAGGAAATATCTGGAAAGCTCTCAGTGAGAAGCTTGTCTTATGCAGATAGCAAGTTCCGTTCTGTATGGTTTGGGTGTAAATGGGTGAGCAGGGATAGGAGACCAGTTCCTGCCTTTGTTCTTCAGGGATGTTTCTTTGTTCTACCACCTGTGCCTTATTAAGCACATCTTAGCTCCCAGTTAGCTTTTTGGGGTGGTCCTGGTCTCTTGCGGAGCTCATTGAGGATGTCAGAGACTCCTGTTGATTTCACCAGGGCTGAGTTGATCAGGGGAGCATTGGGAGCTCCATTTCTAACCATCTCTGTCAGTATGTTTACTGCATCATCTTTGTGACTGTTATCATCTGGAAGCTGAGATGCTACAGCACAGCATAAGAAGGTTGGTTCATAAGCAGATGATCTGTTGATTGTTTAGAATTGTCTCTTTCTCAGAACTGTTTTTATATACCAAATAGACCTTTATTTGTGGAAAAAAAAAAAAAAAATGTATCCTATAAACTGGGATAAACTGGGCAAGGAAAAGAAAGAAAAAAAAATACAGACTTTTGTTCATGAAAAATGATAGCAGTAAATGGTAGATTTTCTTCCTCCACAGCACTCAAACAGAAATCAAATATGTACAATTATCAATTATTCTGTAGACGCAATTCTTTCTGCTTTCCTTTTGGGTTTCTCAGGGCATGAAGGCTTTCATTTGGCATCCAAAGAGGTTACTGCTGAGGAGTTATCAGCTTATTACTAAAATGACTTTCCACTTTCATCAGAAAACTGTTTAAAAAATACATAGTTTTTTCTCATTAGCAAAGATGTTAGACTTCACTGGTTCAGGTTGGGTTTTTTTTTTTCTTTTTCTATTAAAGGGCTTATACCAAATTTGAATGAATACCTTTCATTTAGTAGGAATAATTTTATAAGAACAGAATATTGATATTACAGTGGATGAATCTCCACCCTTAAATGCCATCAAAGCATTGAAGCTATTAACCAAGTAATAATGATTTTCCTCAGATTATTTTTAATATAGAAAAAAAGACACACACAAAAACTCCAAAACAGCCAAAACCCACTAAAATAAGATGAAATCAACAAAAATGATGATTGGTAAGCAATAAGATGCTCTTTAGGAATGAAACACTAATGTTTTCCTGCTCTCATACTCCAGTAACTGTAAAAATAAACCAAAGTTGCAAATCATCTTCATCCATATTAATAT
>VWZE01022872.1:36818-48654 GCA_013396675.1 Eubucco bourcierii | reverse complement strand
GTCCTTCCTGTGTTGAGGGCTCCAGAACTGTACAGAGTATTCCAGGTATATATGTATTGAGTGCCCTCTGCACGTGTGACCTTATTTTCAGCTCAGCCTCATGAAGTTTCAAATCCTACTGTTTTTGTCTTTTATATTTGAGTATTCATTTATGTTGATAAAAAGCTTACTTCTGACCTTGCCATATTGATTAAGAAAGTGTCATCTGTTTCAGTCCCTCATAAATCTGTGTACATAATACTTTCTAATGAGTATCAGCTGGACTACATCTTTACTGCTATCTCTGCACTGTTTGCCACATGTCAAATGCATTGAGATGAAAGACAGAGGCACTCAAATGTACTTTGCTGCAGTGAATTGATATCTCAGCTATTTCTCCAAAACCATGGGAGCTGACACCTGGAACAGCAAATCTGAGTAAAACAGAATTGTTTGGGTTGAAACAGACTTTTAAATGTCATATTTATTTCTGATGTTGGGCAAGTTCAGATTGCTGAATAAAATCAACTCATGCATTAATGTGGATTACAAAATTGACCTCTTTCTGGGTCTTTGGTCTCAAACACAGCAGTCTTGCAGATATGTTGTCCATACATGCAGGAACAGTGTTAGGAAAACTAAAGCTCAGGTGAAGCTGATAGATCCAAGGGCAGCAATAAGAGCTTGTCTAATCTGGTACATTTCTAGTAAGACCAAATAAAAAATGAACAGGCCTGTTGGCAAGTAGTGAAGGTGATTAAATGAACAGTGACAGATAAGATACCTTCTTTGCATTGATCTTCACTAGCTACATCTTCCAGATATCTTCTTCTTTCTTTTTTTTTTTTTTTTTTTTTTTTTTTTTTTAGAGGTGGAATAATTATAAACAGAATAAAGGTATCTTGCCAGTGGTTACCTGTGAAACCTTGAAGCTTATAATTCCTTGGGAGTGGATGAATTGCATTTGAGGCTGTGTCAGAGTTGCCTACCCTTTGATTAGACTCTTCTGCATACTGCATGTGTTGGTTGAGGTTGTAGATGTTTAAAAGGCAATTTATTTGAAGACAGTTGGGATATCTGATTTAGTGAAGGGATCAAAAAAAAAAACTCAAAACACAATACAAAAGTGAGGCACAATTAACAAAAGTACAGTGATCACAGTATCACAGTATCACAAAGGTCACAGAAAGACTCAGACATCTGCTGTAGGTATAGTGATAGTAGGAAGTAAACAAAGGAAAAATTGTAGTCCTCAGACTACATGAGAGGTAAATCAAGTAGATGATCATTGTCTACTGAACAACCTACTGATGTTACTACTCAGTTAATTAATTCGGTTTAGTAACTTTGCAGATGACACTAAAATTTGTCTTCTGAAGTGTAGGAGGGATTGATGGGCTAAGGCAAACTATCTGAGATTCAACGATGCCAAGTGACAGGTTGCACAATCCCATCACAACAGCCCCAAGCAATGCTTGAGGCTTGGGGAAGAGAACTGGAGAATTGAGGAGAGCCACGAAGGTGATCAGAGGGCTGCAGCAGCTCTGCTATGAGGACAGGCTACAAGAGTTGGGTCTCTTCAGCCTGGAGAAGAGAAGACTTCCAGGAGACCTTAGAGTAGCCTTCCAATATCTGAAGGGGGCCTACAGGAAGGCTGGGGAGGGACTATTGACAAGGTCTTGCAATGACAGGACAAAGGGCAATGGGTTTGANCAGGCCAGGATGCCATTGGCCTTCTTGGCCACCTGGGCACACTGCTGGCTCATGTTCAGGTGGGTGTCAATCAGCACCCCCAGATCCCTTTCCGTTTGGCTGCTCTCCAGCCACTCCCACCCCAGCGTGCAGCTCTGCATGGGGTTGTTGTGGCCAAAGCGCAGCACCTGGAATTGGATTTGTTGAGCTCCATGCCCTTGGACTCTGCCCATCTGTCCAGGTGGTCGAGGTCCCACTGCAGAGCCCAGCAGTTTGTCAAACAGTTTGTCCCCTGGTAGGCTCACTTAACAGCTGCATCAGGAAGCTGTCCTCCATGTGTTCCAGAAATCTCCTGGATTGCCTCCCCCCTCTCTGCTAAATTAACATGCTAATAGGCAGCTGGGTAATAGTAGTGCGCCCACAGGGCCAAGAAGGCCCAAAGCATCCTAACCTATCAGGAATAGTGTTTCCAGCAGGACTAGAGAGGTGATTGTCACCCTGTATTTGGCACCAATGAGACTGTCCTTCAAATACTGTGTTCAGCTTTGTGCACCTCACTGTAAGAAAAACGAGGTCTGCTGTCCAGAAGTCCAGAGCCTTGAATCTTCATATTTGTCCTATTTCCTTCTGTCACAAGCTTGAGCTCCACCATCTCATGAACACTGCAGTCACAGATGCATTTGACCCCAGCAAGCCCCTCCTTTCTGGTGAGTATAAGGTCCAGCGGAACACTTCCCCTCATTGGCTACTCTATCGCTTGCTTCAAAAAGCTGTCACTAATACTGTCCACAGAACTCCTGGATTGTTTGCTATGTTGACTTTCCAGCAAGCATCAGGGTGGCTGAGGTCCTTATAAGGGCAAGAACTTGTGAGCATGAGGCCATTTCTGCAAGGCCTGATTCCTTTGTTCTTCCCAGTCCAGCGTCCTATAGATGTTCACTATTATGTCACCCACATTGCTCTGTTCTTTGATCTTTTCCTGTACCTCTCAGTTGGTTTATTATCCATCCCCAGGCAGAGCTTCATGGGTTCCAGCTGTTCTCAGCTTCCTTGTTTTCCTGGTCTGGTCATCCTAATCATACTAAGGAGCCTGCATGCCTCTATGGTAGTGCTCCAGTAATCAATATATTTTACTTTATAGAAAGTCTGGACAGACATTTTATGATGATGTACTGTGGGGGATAACAGACAAACATTTCCTCTAAGAAATTATTACCAGTAGGAAAGTATTGTGGCCTGGCACATGTCAAACAGTATCAGAGTTTAACAAAGTGTGCAGAAGGCAAGATGACTCTGAAGAGAGTTATTGCTTATTTCTAATCCTAAACTATTCCCTGCTCATATCTTTAATTAATAAACATCCTTTTACAATCAACATGTTGCTTCCCTAATAAATTTTAGTTTATTTATTGTACTAGATACTGAAAGAGTAAGACTGCACTCTCACACAGGTTTGGGAAAGAACAGAGAGAAAAGGAAAATATTTTTTCTGTCAGTGATTCTTATTGAAATAGTTTTAGTTGTTATTCATACACTCAGGCAAGGCCAGAACTTGAAAACTGCCACAGTTTTGAAACTGTGACTTCTCTAGAATATTCCTTTCAGATCATAAGTAATATTTTTTTTTTCTTTTTGTAAAATGCTACATCTGTAATGAGGAGCATTTACCAAAGAAACCTTTTTAGAACCCAAGGAATAAAAATTTCCTGCTGAGTTCTGTCAGCACTAAGTGCTTTATCTAGTCTCCTTTTAAACACCTCCACTGGATGGTGATTCCACTACCTCCCAAGGCAGCCCATTCCAATGCCAATCACTCCTGCTGTGAAAAACTTCTTCCTAAAGTCCAACCTACACCTACCCTGGCACAGCTTGAGGTTGTGTCCTATTGTCCTGTCACTGGTTGCCTGTACACTAAATGGCAAATCCACGTTTGGAAGACGACACATTTTGGTGACCACACTTGGAGTCCTGTGTGCAGTTCTGGAACCCTCAGCACAGGAAGGACATGGAAGTATTTGAGTGGGTCCAGAGGAGGCCACGAAGATGCTCAGAGGGCTGGAGCAGCTCAGNTGTTCAAGGCCAGGTTGGATGAGGCCTTGAATGACCTGTACTAATGGGAGGTGTCCCTGCCTATGATAGGGCAGTTGAACTAGATGATCCTTGAGGTCCCTTCCAACCTTGCCATTCTATGATTCTATGATTTGAAGCTCATAAACCATACCAAGTTGCTATATGTTATATTCTGTGATACAGTTTTCAATTGCACCCTGTCATTGGGCAAGGGGCAATGGGTATGAACGACAGCACAGGAAGTTCCACAGAAATCCAAATCCTCTCCCAAACAAACTGCCCAGAAGGGCTCAGAGTCCCTTTGTCTCCTTCTTCCTTCCCAGACAGACTTTAAAAACAACCAAGAAAGCTTAAATAATTTTCTGCTAGCCAAGGTTAGTGGAAGATATTAGAGCAGTGCGAAGCAGAAGCAAAAGGAAGCTGCATCCCAGAACAGAGTGGGACAAACGATTTACATTTTAGCTTTTCATCCCTCTCAGCAAGACAATGAATGATATAGACTTCATCATTATTTTCTTCTCACAGCAAACAGTCAGATTTCTCTCATTAAAATACTCCAATTAGCCTCAAGCCAGCACACTTTGCATCTTCAAACACCATATATCCATATATAATTATTTCTTAGCATGTTTCTTAACATGTTTGGTTTGTTGTTTTTTCTTGTGTGTTTGTGTGTGTGTGTGTGTGCTTTTCCCCTTTTTTTCTTTTTTTTTTTTTTTTTAATAAATTTTTGATATTGCCTATCCATTCTGTAGGAAATTATTTATGGCATATAGAACTTCGTGCTATATCATATCTTTCATCAATATCTTTCATCAATACCTTTCAACATTGCTACTGTGATAATGAACACACTGAGGATGTAATACACATTTTTACACTCGTTTTAGAGCAGGATATTTGGGAAATAAGGTTGTTGAATTTGTAACCCCGAAATGCCAAAGTTCATGGAGGTTTTTTTTGGTTTTTTTTTAATGGAGCTGTGATGGTAGGTAATGGATAGGAGGTCATATTTTTCAAAATTAATATAATTTATTAATTTTGATATTCAGGTGTGACGGTTTGGGATTTCCCCACCCCCCTACACTTTGTAAAATGACCCAGACTAGAACTCAGCCAGCTGGAAGTTAAGGACTGAAGCTCTATTTACAGCTCAGCACAATCTACAAGCAGAGGAATAGACAGGAATAGACAGGAATAGTTACAGACATAGACAAGTTAAAGGTAATACAGCAACACAACTCCCCTCCCAGAAATCAGAGACCCCAGGAGGGGCTCCCAACCACCCTTCCACCTTCTCCCCACCCCTGTACCTTACCCCAAGGTTTGCCTTACACGCAAGATAAATTAGGAGGATCGGCCAGGGGAGTTAGAAGAAAAGTGATTAGTGAAAATTAATAGGCAGAGGAGCCAGAGCCAGAAGCTGCTAGACTGCTCGAGCTGCTGTTCTCCCAGCAAGTGACAAACAGAGACTGACTTATCTATGTTTTGGCTATTGTTCCCAAACAATTTTTTTCAGCAAGCATATGAGTGAAGTAGACATCATGATGTTTTCCTTTCACAGCCTAGAGTGTAATTTTCTCTATTAAAATATTCCAATTAGCCTCAAACCAGCACATCAGGACTCTTATTTACCAAGTACTATTTTTTAATAATAATAAGTTCATTGCACAGTCGTGAAAACATTACACAAATGAGAAGGCAGGAGCGATCTAGAACACTTAAGATGTAACTAGCAATATACAACAAACATTAAACCATTAGAACTGGCAAAAGGTTCTTGAGGTCAAATATACCACTTGTCCACTAGAGGGACTCGAGAAGCTCCTTTCTGCTTAAGGCAGAAGGCAGTTGGATTCAATTAGAGAATTACAGAGTTTCGCTAAAGAGGTTTTTGCTCACAAATATTAATATTTCTGGACTCCCAGGACAAAGTACAGTTCCCAGGCGGTACCCAAACACTTGCAGGGAGTTCTGTTGGTGTCTTGATAGTTGTTAAGTCTTCTGATCTTCCCAGGCTCTTAACAAGGTGCTGGGGGAAAGGCAGACTATCTCTGACCTGATCCTGGTTCCTCCTGGACTTCAGAGCCAGTACAGAGTTTTGCAGAGGTGTAGGCAGGATGTCTTGCAGATGTGCAAGTTGGCAGAGTGTCACACTGACTAAGCAAGCCTATCATGTGGCAGCTGTTGGCAGCCTATTCCCTACGAAACTTGAGCAAGGCAGTTTTCAAGCAGACAAACCCAAAGCATCAGGGCTTGCTATTATGTACCAGAGCTAGCTTGTATCTTAGCAGAGCATAATGATGCAGAGTATGGTAGGATGCACAGAGCAGAAGGCAATGAGGCAGAGCACTGCCGGAAGCAGAAAGCACGCTAAGGCATGGGCACATTGTGTTTACCTGCTCATCTCTTTTTATCAATACAGCCTATGTCTAATGGATCTTCAAACACAGATCAACCCATCAGAATGGCAGTTAGCCAAACTTAACCATATTAGGTAAAATCAAGGCTTGCTTTTGCCTTTTTAGGGTGAAACACATGCAAGTGTATATATACAGGTGGGAACCCTGTAAACAATTTTGGGCAAACATGGTGGTGCTAGGCCTTTTGTCCTCCTTTCCTACAGTTGTTTCCCCTATCAGCAGAAGGAGGGAAAGCAGAAAACGTGTCTGGGCAAGCCAGGACATACTTAGGCCNTTACACCTCTGGGGACAAAGTTATCTTATGTGAATTACCTTGGGTACAAACATGTTGCCTTTCTTGGCAGTGGATGCCCTTTCATAAGGTTTATCACATACAGACTAGGTTGTCTTGTACAAAACACATCAAGTTACATATAAGCATAGTGAGTTATATACTATACACATTATATAAACAGTGTAAACAACCATATAAACCATATTACCATAATTACTCTATGTAGAGTGTAACAGAAAACAGTGTAGAGCTTTACTGCTCTAAGCCCAAATACCTGCTACTCTTCATTAACCACCCCTTTGACCAGTGATGGGTTTTGATTTTGTGACACTGGATCAAAAATGTGCATGGAGCTTCTCATTACCCACCCCCAGGTGGAGATGGGTTTCTGTCGCAGTGACAGCTGTTCCTCAATATCGAGTCGAGAAATGATTCATTCCCTTGCTGACTGAATCTGGGACATCTTCATCTTAAATGTTAGCAGTGTCACCATCACCTCCTTCAGCTCCCATAAAGCCATTTGCCTTATGAAATCTTCTGGCAACCCCGGATCAAGTAGCTGCTGAACACAGGTTTTTTTTGTTTTGGTTGGGGGTTTTGGGGTTTTGTTTGTTTGTTTGTTTGTTTTTTGGTTTGCTTTGGTTTGGTTGGTTGGTTGTGGGGTTTTGTTGTTGTTGTTGGGGGGTTTTTTGGTGGATAAAACCATATAGCATAACTCTGGAGCTTGTCGTTGCTGTCACGGGAGCTGCTGGGATTTCGAGTGTGAGCCCTTCTGGTGCAATGCCTTTTCCTGTCCCCCTGGGAACGCTGGTTTTCAGATTCAGGAGTGGTTGAGGATGCATTTCTGTGGTGCACTTCCCTTTTCCCATGTGGTGCTGCCTGGTGGCTGCTGTTGTGCTGCTCGTCAGCTGAGGCTGTAGAGTTAGCAGCTGTTTGCTGTTTAAAGTTTGCATCTTTCCCCCAAGACTTTCCTTTTTGGATTAGGACAGGGTGCTTTGCCAGTGTTACCTTCCAGCGGCTGAGGGTTGTGGCATGGCGAATCCTTGTCACTGGATGGAGTCACAGTGTGACTTTCCCACAATCCACGGCTTGCAGGAGGGCTGGATTCATACTCTGGATCACAGTCAGGCTACTTGTGCTCTGTGCCTTAAATTTGCCGCTCTTCGCCAATTCGCTGGCTACATGCAGTGCGGTGGGGCTCAGGGAGCTGTTCGCATCCTTGCGAATGATTGCATTGCGCATGCGAAGGCCAACAGTGCAAGTGTCTGGCTTCGGTCAGATGATGCCTTTCCCTCCGTCTTGCCACTTCGAGTTCTGCAGAAAAATCTCCACTCTATCGAGGCTGCTTTGGCTCTGGCTGCTAGCTAAATCAAGGCTGTTACAGGCAGAATAGGAGCGTAATGCTTCTGTGCCTGGGGGCAGAGCCGATTCGTTTGCATTTGCAAAGAACCCTGTGTGAGTAAGTAGATCTACCCCGTTCTCTGAGGCTGGGGAGAATGGCTTGGGGATGCTGGCCACTTTTACATCTTGTAAAATACCTAGGGAAATTAAATAAAAAAGCCTCTGATTCTGTAATTCTAGTTTTTAAAGTTCTGTTTCCAGATGCAGGACTCTTTTCATCAGCATTTTTTAGCATCTTTTTAGATGATCTTTGAGGTCCCTTCCAACCTAAACCATTCCATGATTCTATGATAAAGTACCTGAAATAAGACAATTATGTTTCAGAACAGGCATGAGAGTCTTGAATGAGTTATGAGGACCTACATAGATTTTTTTTTTTTTTTTTTTTAAGAAATAAGACCAAAACTATCCAACACAGGGAGCATCTAGTAGTTTTCAGATGTTGGTATCTAGTCTTTAAGATTTACACACAAGCAAATGTCTACCCATTTCAGATGCCACTGTGTGTTTGACAGCAGACACCAAGAGCACATTTTCACTGCTTCAGTAATGTAGAACTATCTGCCTTGACTCTGAAGCTGATACCATTCTTAAGCCAGGTAAACTAGGAGAAAAGGCATCCTAGATGAAACTTGGACAACGGTGAGTGTGTATTCAGTTACTGAAGATGGTGATATTGGTCAGCCCTCAGTTGCAGTGCAGTTATCAGTGGCAGTTAGTTGCAGTTAGAAGTGGCAGTGCAGATTCTCCATTACTATCTGGAAAAAGAAACAAAACCCAACAATATTATGGAAGTGGGCATCTTTACAACTTCCCTCTCAGGTTTATCTCTCATGTCATGACTTTACGGTAGTTTTGTTGTTGTTGTTGTTTTTATAGCGGGTTTCATTTGGTTTAGGTTTTTGTTTTTTAAGGGAGGGTTGGGACTTTTTTTGTTTCTTTGGGTTTTTTTGTTGTGGTTTGGTTTGGTCTGGTTTTGGCTTGGTGTTTTCTGTTTGTCTATTTGTTTGGTTTGTTTTTTTGTTGTTTTTTTTTAGGAGAGGAGGAAGTAATTTTCTTACACTCTTTATGATGTTGCAACTTAGAGTTTCTCAGAAGCTGACAACAATTATAGTCACTGTTGAGAGAGTAGAAGAGAGTATTTTATTGGAAGAGTCCACATACTTCTGTGGTATTTATAGTGACTGACTTGTGGTCTTCAGATGGAATTTAAATGTTTGTTATGATCCATGAAGTCCTAAATGGCCTATCAGGAATTAAATCCTGCCTTACGTTGATGTACCACACTCACTGCCATATATATAAAAGACAAGGTTGTGGGCATGAAATTAGCCACGAAAGTCTTCAGTTCAACGTAGTCTGAAATTGGCAGACTTCTGTGGTGTCTGCAGAAGACCCATCCCATAGCAGGTTTTTTGGGAGAAGAGCAGAGGCAGCGGGGGGAGGAAGTAAACTATGCCTGAAATTTATGGAAATCATTGACATTTACTTGAATGTTAAAGACTAATTCACTTCCAAAACCTGAAGAGTTCAAACACTATTTTAATACTGTTTTGAAACAAAAAAGAAACAATGACATTTACAACATCTCAACACTTCTTCTGCATGTTGGCAACTTTCTGCTTAGAACTGTAATCACAGAATCACAGAATGTCAGGGACTGGAAGGGACCTCAAAAGATCAATCAGTCCAACCCCCCTGCCAGAGCAGGATCTCCTATACCAGATCACACAGGAATATGTCCAGGTAGGTTTTGAATATCTCCAGAGAGGGAGACTCCACAACCCTCTTGGGCAGCCTGTTCCAGTCTTCTGTCACCTTCACAGGGGAAAATTTTCTCCTCATATTTACGTTAAACTTCCTATACCTCAACTTCCATCCACTGCCCCTTGTCCTGTCATTGGGCATCACCAAACAGAACCTGGCTCCATCCTCCTGGCACTCACCTTTTACATACTGATAAACACTGATGAGGTCACCCTTCAGGCTCCTTTTCTCCAAGTAACAGAGCCCCACCTCCCTCAGTCTCTGCTTGTAAGAGAGATATTCCATTCCCTTAATCATCCGGCTCTGTGCCGGACTCTCTCCAGCATTTCTATGTCCTTGAACTGGGGAGCCCAGAACTGGTCACAGATGTGACCTCACCAGGGTAGAGTAGAGGAGGAGAACCTCTCTTGATCTACTAACCACAGCCTTTCTAATATATCACAGAAAATGCCACAAGAGCACATTGCTGGCTGTAATATGTGAATTGTAATACCCATGTGTTTTAGCCAGCTGAAAGAACATACTTTGAAGTCTCATAGAACAAAGTTAATACCCTCTTTTTCAGGTGTACAGGTGTTGTGGTAGGCCTAAATAGATCAAAATAGGCTTATACATGTCCTGGCTTGCTCAGGCATGTTTTTCTGCTCTCCCTACTTCTACTATGGGGAGAAGGAACCACGGGAAAAAGGAGAAAGAACCTGGAGCCACTGAGTCTAAGGACTTTGGCTTGCCCAGACTTGTTTTGCTTCTGTTTACATCCTGTAGTGAACAAGGTACATATATTTGGCTTGTGCCTGCCTCATGCAAGGCCTTTGTTTTTCCCAAATTTGGATAAAGCAAATCTGTGACTTCACATAATATGGTCAGGTTCAGCTAACTGCCATTCTGATTGGCTATTCTGTGTCCAAAGTCCCATTAGTCTTGAGCTGCATTGATAGATGAGCAGGTAACATAACGTGCTCTGCCATTCTATTCATGCCTGTGGCTGCCTACTGCTATTGCTCTCTGTTTCTGGCAGTGTTCTGCCTCAGTGACTTAGTGCATCCTGAACTACTTGGAAACTGTCTGCCTCAGGTTTACCAGGACTAGTCAGAAATGCTTCCACACGATTGGCCTGGACAGCAAGCATGAAATCCTGGCAAGACAGCACATGGCAAGACATCCTGTCTACACCTGAAAGTCTCCTGCCAAGACAGGAAGGCCTGGAGGTACACAAATCATCCAGAGTAATCAGGGTATAGTCTGCCTCCTTTCCCCAGCATCCTGTGGAGCCTGGGTAGAATCAGAAGACTTAGCAGCTGATAAGACACCTACAGAATTCCCTGAAAGCGCTTGGGTAGTATCTGAAGCCGTAGCCAGCCCCGTAAGTCGGGAGATAATTTTGTGAGTAAATATTCAAAGCCTCTCTCTAAGAAATCCTGTAACTAGATTCTATTGTGCCTTTTCCTGCTTTAGTAGCAGAAAGAAGCTTCTCAAGTGCCCTGGTGGGCAAGAGGTATAATTGAAACTAAGAACCTCTTTCCAGTATAATGTTTCCATTTGCTAGTTATTTCTTAAAGTGTTCCAGTTTTGCCTGTTCCCTGTGTGTACAAGTATCCCATCCATGCATTTCAAACCTTGTAAATAAGTTTTCTGGTGACATTTAATGTTAATAAACAGTTTTCATGGTTATTAACAATCTTCACTTGGATATCAAAATTTATGTAGATTATTAATTTTGCATAATTTGTAACAGCAGGGATGCAGACAGACTTCAGAAGTGCAGAGGCTGACAGAAAGTAGCAAGGTTATTGTTAACTATTACCAGCATGCAACATGTCTTTGTAGTATCACAGTATCACCAGGGTTGGAAGAGACCTCAAAGATCATCAAGTCCAACCCGTTACCACAGACCTCAAGACTAGACCATGGCACCAAGTGCCATGTCTAAACCTGCCTTGAACATCTCCAGGGACGGCAACTTACCACCTCCCTGGGCAGCCCATTCCAGCAGTCGATGACTCTCTCAGTCAAGAACTTTCTCCTCACCTCCAGCCTAAACTTCCCCTGGCACAGCTTGAGACTGTGTCCTCTTGTTCTGGTGCTGCTTGCCTGAGAGAAGAAGGTAACCTCCCTCTGGCTACAACCACCTTTCAGGTAGTTGTAGACCACAATAAGGTTCCCCCCTGAGCCTCCTCTTCTGTGCAGGACCTCTTGCTAACATAGTCCTATATGTCTTACTCACACAACA
>VWZE01022870.1:101545-111925 GCA_013396675.1 Eubucco bourcierii | reverse complement strand
CCCTGGCAGCACCTTTGTGGCCTCCTCTGGACTCTCTTCACCAGCTCCGTGTCCTTTTCTGCTGGGGACAGCAGCCCTGGAGGCAGGATTGGAGGTGAGGTCTCAGTAGAGCAGAGCCAAGAGGCAGAATCCCCTCTCCTGCCCTGCTGCCTACACTGCTCTGGCTGCAGCCAGCACACAGCTGCCTGCTGGGCTGCAGGAGGGCACTGCTGGCTCCTGGGGACCCCCAAGGATCTTTCTTCGAGCTGCTCTTTAGCCTAATCCTGCTTCACCTCAGCCTCAAACCCCCCCTGACCTGTCTCTAGACACCCTTAGGAAAAGGGATTTTAAAACAAGGAGGGGAGGAATGTGTTTATGTCATAAATGAACATAAGCAAGCTTAACCCAGACCAAAAGGGAAGCTAATCAGAGTGGGAAAGCTTCAGCAAGCAACCCCAGACCCATCCTAACTCAGCAGAAGAGGCATGCATGTGGAAGTCAGTAGAAAGGTTAAGACTCCTGCACGCCAGCACTGCCAGCCACAAGTGTCCAAAGGTCCTGGGGCTGTCCTGCAATTGAGAGGGTTTTACCCAATCCAGGGACCTGTGTGCATTTGTTCCTAGACACTATGTCTGTTGTACACATGCACTGCATGTTTGAAGACCTCTGCAACAAGAAGGGTAGAGACCTCCTGTCCTTAAGAATGCTGAGGTCCTCCATGTGAGACCTTAGCTGCGGGAAACTCCTCACACACAGCACTGCTCAACCTGCAGCCAATTCACAAACCCCAGCAGCTTCTGCACCATGCTGACCTCACACTGCTGCACAGGCAATGACCTACTGAGTGCCAAGTTATTACTCAGCTGAAGCTGCAAGGTTCTGGATCAGTCATAAGGTAAAAAACCTTAAGGAATGCAACCCAAGGTAACGGTGAAGAGTCCACACCAGCTGCTACAACATCTCACGCTTTAGACTGAAACAACTTCAGCCTTGGAATTGGGCTGAACTTACTGAACAACCTGAAATTACACTACAGCCCTGCTCAGGACAGATGTTCTGCCAGCACTGTCCTGACAAGTGGAGGAGACAACAGCCAGAGCATTGCCCGCACTTCATTTTGTGTACAGCCAGTGGCTGAAAGTCCAGGGGGGCCTTAAAGCTGCCTTCCAGCGTGTGAAGGGATCCTACAGGAAGGCTGAGAGGGACTTTTCATCAGGATGTCTGGCAACAGGACAAGGAGGAATGGTTTCCTGACAGAGCAACTAGGGAAGGCACCTTGCTGGACCTGCTGTTTGTGGATGAGGACTTGTGGGTGCTGGAGGGAGTGCAGAGGAGGACAATGAAGATGGGGCAGGGCCTGGAGAGTAAATCTTATGAAGAGTGACTGAAGGAGCTGGGGATGGTTAGTGTGAAATAGAGGAGGCTGAGAGGAGACCTCATTGCTGTCCACAGCTACCTGAAAGGATCTTGTGGAGAGGCTGCTGCTGGGCTCTGCTCACAGCTCATTAGTGCTAGAACAAGAGGGAATAGCCTTAAGCTGCCACTGGGTAGGTTAGACTGAATGGTAGGAAGAATTTTACCCAGTAAGAGTGCTCAGGCATTGGAATGATCTGCCCAGGGAGGTGGTGGAGTCCCCAACCCTGGATGTGTTTAAAGGTGGTTTGGATGTGGTGCTTGGGGAGATGGTTTGGGGTGCACCTTATAGAGTAGGGTTCTGGGCTGGACTTGGTGATCCTGAGGGACTTTGGCAAGTGGAATGTTGCTGTGACTCTCTGTAATGATTGGAGGCTGCCTTGGGTACAGCAATCACAAAATGATTGAGCTCTTGATTGCTGGAGAAGTAAAAGAGGGAGGTCAGCACAGCAGCCACCCGGGACAGGCTTTGGTCTGTTTCAGAGACAGGCAGCTGGAGTCCCTTGGGAAGTAGTCCTGAAGGGCCAAGGAGTCCAGGAAAAGTGGACACTGCTCAAGAGGGAAGTCTTAAAGGCACAGGAGGAGGCCATCCCTGTGTGCTGGGGGGCAAGGTCAGCCTGTGGCTTAGGGAGACAAGGAGAGGATGTGAGCACTGGAAGCAGGGGCAGGACTACAGGTTGCTGTGAGACTATGCAGGGAGAAAATCAGAAGGGCCAAATAACTGGAAACTAATTTGACTTCATCTGGTAAAGAGAACAGGAAATTCTTCCACCAACATATTGGCAACAAAAGGAGGATTAAGGAGAATCTCTGTCCTTCGTGGGCTCCAGCAGGAGCACAGTGGCAAAGGCTGAGGAACAGGCTGAGACACTCAGAACTTCTCTGCCTGAGTCTTTAGCAGTAAAATCAGTAGTTTGCTGGCTACTGGATGGCCAGGCCCAAAGAGTGGTGGTGAGTGGAGTTAAGTCCAGTTGGTGGCTGGTCACAAGTGGTGTTCCCCAGGGTTCAGTTTTGGAGCCAGTCTTGTTTAAAGTCTTTATCAATGATCTGGATAAGAGGATTGAGTGCACCCTGCAGATGACACCCAGTAGGGCAGGAGTGTTGATCTGCTCAAAGGTAGAAAGGCTCAGGAGAGGGATCTGCACAGGCTGGATCCTGTATGAGGTTTAACAAGGCCAAGCGCTGAGTCCTGCATTTGAGTCACAACAACCCCAGGCAATGCTACAGGCTTGGGAGAGACTCACTACAAACACACCCAGCAGGAAAGGGCCTGGGGTTGGTGGTGCTGGTGGACAACCAGGTGAAGGACAGCCAGCAGTGAGTTCAGGTGGCTAAGAAGTTCAACAGCATCTCCACCTGGATGAGGAATAGTGTGGTGAGCAGGGAAGCAATGGTGCCCCTGTGTTCAGTGCTTGCGAGGCCACAGCGTGAACACTGTGCTCTGTTTTGGGGCACTCACCACAAGAAGGGCACTAAGGGGCTGGAGGTGCAGAGTGTGTCCAGGGAAAGGCAGCAAAACTGGTGAGGGGTCTGGAGAACAGGGTTGGACAGAAGCTGGGACTGTTTAGCCTGGAAGAGAGGAGGCTGAGGGGAGAGCTCATTGCTCTCTGCAAGTCTCCGAGAGGAGGCTGGGGTGAGTGGGCTGCGATCTCTTCCCTCTAGCATCAAGTGAAAGAAGAGGAAGAAATGGGCTCGAATTGCATCAAGGGAGGTTTAGACTGGATATCAGGAAGGACTGCTTCCCTGCAAGAGTGCTCAGCCATTGGATCAGGCTGCCCAGGGAGGTGTTGGTCTGTACTTGTGCAGTGCCAGAGATGTCATTTGCTGTAACTGCTGGCACACATCTTCTCCTGCTTCACAAGACAGAGGAGGAGGAGAGGTCTGCTTCTAGCACAGACATCCACACAACTCGACCCCAATGGCCTCTGGATGGGAAGATTTGTGAGTGGACATGAGTGGCCTGCTCTGGCAGAGCAGTCTGCTCAGGTCCATTACCCCTGGCAGGAGCAGACAAGCACCCATCTGTGCACAATGTAGTGAAGAAAGGGCAGCAGGGCAGACGACTGCTGGTGTGGATTGCCACTATCAGAATAACTGAGACAGTCTCGGGTTTGTTCCTGAGGGGCTTCTGGAAAAGTGGGCAAGTCCAAGCAGTCTACAGGGGAGTGGAACTGCCTGGTAGGACCTGTTGTGGTCAGAGCCACCACAGATTTTCACGTGTCATTATAACTTGACTCAAAGTGCACACTATCTGCCCACAGCCCTGTTTCTACACAGTCCAAACAAACAGCAGCAGCTGAAAGTGCCTACAGATCACCACGAGCAGGAGACAACAAACACAGAGGTAAAAAGAGGTTAAGCTCTTAGAAATGGTTTGTCACAGGCATGTCCTTGTCTGCTCCCTGCAAAGGCAATGAACTTAAGCAAGCTGCTCTGACAGGCCTGGCTGAAAGTCACTGTGATACCCTCATAGATAATGAGGAATAGCAAAAAGCAGTTCTCTGTATCAGCTCTGCTCTGCAGCTGAGTTCTGAGAGCAGTTGGTAGCTTCCATCTCTCTAGCTGATGGTTAAAGGCAATGTTGCTGCTCACTGCTCCACTGCCGCAGGTCCTCCACTCTGCTCTCTGCCTGGCCAGCTGCTCTGCACCTCCCTGGAGTCTGCACCTCCTTCCCCTTCCTCACCACAGAGATGGGACCACAGCTGCCTTCCCAGTGCAGAGCAGCTCTCTAATCTTAGTTCAGACTGTGGTGACTGTCTCCTCAGCCATGCTGTGCTGGAGCTCGGCCCCTGCCTGGCCAAGTACCCCATGGGTCTGGGCTCTGCCTCACCAGTTTGACTTCTCAACTCATCCTCTAACCTGCCTCCTCAACAGGAGTTTCCTGGTATTCTGGGCTCTTGCCTGAGCCTGGCTGCCCGCCCTTGGGAACAGCCTGTGTCCCACTTCTGCTCCCCAGGAGTGACCAGGGAAGTGCTCAGCAGGTTGCCAGGTCCTTGGCTGTGGGGTGCTGAAGCTCTTAACTGTATCGAGGCTTTTTTCCCCTCCATCCTTTTCACTGCCTGTATCATCCTGGCCTTCTAAGATTCCAATGAACTGCATCTGGGGATACCCGAGGTGTTGTTAATGTGCTCCTTTCAAGTTATTAGCAGAGACAGCAAAATAAAGTTATTACAACACTGACTTTTCTGAGTTTGTCAGTGGACACACTCCCTTGTCTCAGAAAATAATAAAGAGTAACAAAAAAATAGTACAAACCTATCTAAGTTTATGAGATAAATTCAAAAGGCAGTGGTTAATGCCCTGGCCATCAGAAACAGTTGCTGTTCTTCTGCAGCCTCACTGAAGATTGTTTTCTCAGCCCTCTGCATTCACAGGTCCTTACTGCTGATGCCCTTCCTTCAAAAGCAAAGCCATAAACGTGGCAGAAAGGCTGCTTGTAAACCTTGTGCAACTGCAGCGTGAGAGAGCAAGGCTGCGGCCACACGTCACAGTTCCACTTGGACCCATTTCATAAGGCTCCACCCTCCCTCCTGCCACCCTGCCTTGGCACACACTGCAGGTGCTCCCTCCTTCAGCTCTGCTCACACACTGAGAAGACCCCCCCTCAGCACACAGCTTTATGTGCAGTCTTTATCACCTTGTTACTATTCACAAGTGTGGCTTCATGTACCTTTGAGAAGTGGCACAGGTAAGGAACAGTGCCCCTACACACAGAGGAACAGGAGCCTCTTGACTACATCTGCCACTGCTGAGTCTGTACCAGGGAACCACAGCAGGCATTGTGTTTGCACATCTAAAACACAATTTAGTTCATAATTAAGCCTAGTTGGGGGAAAAAAAAAAAAAAGCAAACAACAAACAAAGCACCTCCTTAAATAGTGCTTAACAAACCAGCCAGGACTCTGAAACGTGAGGCTAACCTGTGAGTGGGGCCACTCCAAACGACCCACACCTCTGTAAAGCTCCATTTCTTTTAATGGGCAGAAGTGTCCTGCAGCCAGGCAGTTCAAGCACAGCTCCTCAATTACTGCTCAGCATGCTGGAGGTGGTGTAAAAGCTGCAACTTGCTATTCAGAGTCCTCTGCAAGTTATTCCTGCACCCAGTGCTTCTACAGCCTACTTATGACAAAGTTTAAGGATATAGCCAGAGGTCTTCAACTGCTTTTGTTTGATGTACAATCCACCTCCTCTTTTAAGGGACAATCCAAATTTCCTATCAGCAACTCAGATACCATTGTCTAGCATAGCCAGAGCCATCTCAGCACCCATCAGTTCTGTGCACATTAACAAGGGGTGGAGAGGGCAGAGGGAAAGCAGGGTGCCATGCCAGCCAGGGAAACTAACTGGCTTTGAAGAGGACACAAAGATAGACTTACTCCTAACTCACACACTGGGTACTCAACTAGGATGTGGAAGGAACAGGCTGAGTATTTCCTCTGCTCAGCCTGCTGAAGAATTACCACAGGTAAGAGAACAAAGCCAATACATACACAGCCCATGGAGGTAACCACATGGCTATGGACACCAGCAGGCACTTCAAACCCCAGCAGCGACCTGCATTTCATAGAACCACAGAATTTAGGGCTTGGAAGGGACCTCCAGACATCATCCAGTCCAACCTTCCTGCCAGAGCAGGATCACCTGGGGCAGGTCACATAGGAACACATTCAGGTTAGCTCTGAAAGTCTCCAGAGAAAGACTGCTGTCTATAACTACCTGAAGGGAGGTTGTAGTCAGCTGGGGTTGGGCTCTTCTGCCAGGCAACCACCAACAGAAGAAGGGGGGACAGTCTCAAACTGTGCCAGGGGAGGTCTAGGCTGAATCTTAGGAGGAAGGTGTTGACAGAGAGAGTGATTGGCATTGGAATGGGCTGCCCAGGGAGGTGGTGGAGTTGCCCTCCCTGGAGGTGTTCTGGAAAAGACTGAATAGGGCATTTTGCAGCTCCTCTAATGACATCACTGAAAAAAGGTAAAGAGCTCCTAAGTAAAGATAGTCTTAGGAGCCAGGTTGGCCTTCCCTGGAGGTGTTGAAGCAAAGCCTGGTTGGGGCACTTAATGCCATGCTCTGGTTGATTGGCTAGGGGTGAGTGCTAGGATGGGCTGGCTGAGCTTGGAGGTCTCCTCCAACCTGCTTGATTCTGTGATTTTGTGATTCTCTCTGGGCTGCCTGTAAAGTCTTTTAACAAACTCCCCTACCCAGCACAAAGTTTTCATGTTAGCCTTTGACTATTAAATTTCCTCTCTTCTGCTAGCACCAGCATCTGTGATCACACAGTCAGCATAGCCTAAAACTGGCTCTGCTAAAGTAGGACCCAAATATTGTTTCACTCAGCTAAATCACCTACATTTGTTTCACCATATGGCTGCTCTAAAGTTGTGCTGGCAGAGGGGAAGGGGAAGCAGTGAATCACCAGGTTAGCCATCTTTTGGCAACACCACCACTTCACACTGACCTACACCATGTGTTCACTTACAGCCAGAGAACAAGAGCAGGAAAAATGAGCATTGTTGCTACTGCTTGAGAAGGTTGCTTCACATCCAGCTGAAACAGCTGTGCTCTGCTGCATCTCGGATGGCAGTCTCTGATGAGACATTTCTGTCCAGGACAAGGTTTATTTACTGATCCAGACTCAGGGATCCACAACTCAGCCTCAGTCAGTAGGAAGCTGAAGTAAAATATGAATCACAGGAGCATACAGACCTGATGTGCTGCTGAGGAGCTGCCAGCCTGCCCAGTGAGATGTTACTCAGCATGAACTGTGGTTGCTATAACATGATCTCCAGTACAGGTACTTCTACAAGGGGTGATGAAAAGCTCAACCTGAGGCTGCAGTGTGAGTGCAGCCCAGACAGCAACTGTGTGCTGGGCTGCAGCAAGAGCAGTGTGGGTAGCAGGGCAAGGGAGGGGATTGTGCCCCTTGGCTCTGCTCTCCTCACACCCCACCTGCAGTCCTGGGTGCAGCTCTGGAGCCCCCAGCACAGGAAGGACATGGAACCAAATGTGATCTGGGTGATTCTGTGCTCCACAACCTCCCTGGAGGTGTTCAAGGCCAGGCTGGATGAGGCCTTGAGTGAGCTGTGCTAGTGGGAGGTGTCCCTGCCTATGGCAGGGGGTTGGAACTGCCTGAGATTTGAGGTCCCTTCCAACCTTACCATTCTATGATTCACTCAGACACAGAACACGAAACCAAGAACCTTTTAATTCTTCAGACCACCAACAGCTCCTTTTAACCCTTAGAATTGTCCAAGTGTGACACAGGGACACAGATTAAATAAAAGATTCGGAGAGTTGCTAACAGCAACACCTAAAAACAAGGGACAGGTGTTTCAGAAACTAATATTGAATCTCAAATGTAATTATCCATCTGGTATAGAAGGGTAAACATGTAAATAAAGCACTAAAAATATTTAGTGATAGGTAGGATTTTTTTTTCCAGGATGATTACACAACCTTCAGTTTGCGCAGCTGTGGAAGTGCTTCTGATGCTTGCATTGCCCAGCGTGGGTGACTCATGCACAGCTACAGGATTCTGCAAGGCTTGGATGAAGAGTGGACTGTTTGACTGCCTGCCAGCAGGGCAAGGGAAGGGATTGTGCCCCTTGGCTCTGCTCTCCTCACACCCCACCTGCAGTCCCGGGTGCAGNAGAGGGGAGATTGAAAGTGGATGTTAGGAGGAAGTTGTTTGCAGTGAGGGTGGTGAGACACTGGCACAGGTTGCCCAGGGAGGTTGTGGCTGCTCCCTCCCTGGAGGTGTTCAAGGCCAGGTTGGATGAGGCCTTGAGTGACCTGTGCTAGTGGGAGGTGTCCCTGCCTATGGCAGGGGGTTGGAACTGGATGAGCTTTGAGATCCCTTCCAACCTTACCATTCTATGATTCTAAGAACAGAGCAGGCACTGCACTTCACCATGGAGTCTTCAGAATGACAGAGATGAGGCTTCACATTCACTTTACCATAAAATCAGTGAGTAGGAGCATTTCCAGCTGCAGCACTGAAGCTCTGATTCAAAAATTATCAAACAAGCCCAGAGAAAACCCTGGGGGGACCTCAGAGCTGCCTGCCAAGAGCTGAAAGGAGCCTGCAGGAAGGCTGCAGAGGGACTTTGCATCAGGGGGGTTAGAGACAGCCCAAGGGGCAATGGTTTGGAGCTGAGGCAGAGCAGGTTGAGAGAGGAGCTGAGAAAGAAGTTGCTAAGTGTGAGGGTGGTGAGTCTGGCACAGGCTGCCCAGGGAGGCTGTGGCTGCCTCCTTGCTGGGGGTGCTGCAGGCCAGGCTGGATGAGGCCTTGAGCAGCTGAGTGTAGCTGAGAGGTGTCCCTGGGCATGGTGGGGAGGGTGGAGGAGATGAGCTCTGAGCTCCCTTCCAACCTAAGTCACTCTGTGATTAGATTACTGAACACAACTGCATGTCCAGAAGGCATTGCTCAAAGGCTAATTATGGCTTGAAGTGGCTCTGTAACATTCTCCCACCTGCTCTTTAACATTCTGTTTCCAAGCCATTATCAACTTCTGGACATATTGAACTTGCTCAAATTCTTTCTTCATTCTTCAGAGCTGCAGCAGCATGCCCCTGGCAGGGGGGTCAGAACTAGGTGATCTTTAAGGTCCCTTCCAACCCAAACCGTTCTCTGAACCTCTCAACTCTTCCTTTGTGGTTTGCTACTGACACCAGCAGAAGCTTTCAGAACTTGTGCTGCCAAAGTGAGCCCAGAACTGCTACTGAGGGCCACCAGAAAAGCAAATTCCTTGTCCCCATAGCCCAGTGTGATCGTCCAAAGGCTGGGCCCAGCTGATTTAATGACACATTAAGTTTATGAATTATGACTACAGCAGCACTCTTCAAGCATTTGGAAGCTTCTGATTTTGGGAGCTTGCAGACCAAGTGAATTCCTTCCAGCAAAAATTCTGTCAATTATTTCCCATTGCCCCCAGCTCTTCAAAAGATATTTTAAGATCACAGCATTGACTGACAGATATAAAACAGAAGTGAAGAAGAATTTCTCAGCCAAGCTTTTTTGAAGCTCTGCAGCTACCACTCTGGAGAGAAGGATTTTCAAAACAAGGCTTGGGGGGGAAGTCACAAATTCATTTTTTTGTTTCTGGAAATTGAGATTCTGCTTTAACACTCCCATACAAAGCTGAAAAACTTTCAAATGAGTCCTCAAAGATATTTAAGTCCTATCACCTACAATGCTCAACACAAAATCCTATCAACTACTCAGGCCCATGCTCACTGCTTCTGGATGACTTCAAACTCTTTTCCTCAGCCTTTTCTCTCCCCTTCTTCCCACTTCTCAAGCTTTCCTTCCACAGAATGATCAGACCACACTACCTCTGTCTGCCAGAACACCTCTCAGTATACTCAGCTCTTGGCCCTCAAAGCCTTCTCTGCATTCTCATGTTCTCAGCACCTCCCAGATTAGTATCACTATAGTTTATTTGCAGGCATTTAGAACCTTCCTTCTCATACAGGTCATTAAATCCAGCTGGCAGCTGGGGACTGGTGGTGTTTCTCAGAGACCTGTGTTGAGACCTCTTCTGTTCAACATCTTTATTGACAACCTTGATTCAGGCACAGAGAGTGTCAGCAGTGAGTTTGCAGATGACACCAACTTAGGTGGCAGTGCTGATCTGAACGAGGGTAGAGAGGCTCTGCAGAGGGACTTGGATAGGCTCAGACCCATGGGCCAGCATGAATGGGATGAGTTTCAACGAGGCCAAATGCCAGGTCCTGCACTTGGGGCGCAGCAAACCCAGGCAAGGCTGCAGGCTGGGGGCAGTGTGGCTGGAGAGCTGCTGGCAGAAAGGGACCTGGGGGTTGTAAGAGACAGGAACTGAGTGTGAGCCAGCAGTGTGCCCAGGCAGCTGAGTGTGAGCCAGCAGTGTGCCCAGGGAGCTGAGTGTGAGCCAGCAGTGTGCCCAGGGAGCTGAGTGTGAGCCAGCAGTGTGCCCAGGGAGCTGAGAGTGAGCCTGCAGCGTGCCCAGGCAGCTG
>VWZE01022870.1:80482-91149 GCA_013396675.1 Eubucco bourcierii | reverse complement strand
AGCCCATGGAGGTTACTGGTGGAGCAGATATCCACCTGAAGCCCATGGAGGTCAGTGGTGGAGCAGATATCCACCTGAAGCCCATGGAGGTCAGTGGTGGAGCAGATATCCACCTGCAGCCCATGGAGGTCAGAGGTGGAGCAGATATCCACCTGCAGCCCATGGAGGTCAGAGGTGGAGCAGATATCCACCTGCAGCCCCATGCCAAAACAGGTTGCTGTGCCTGATGGAAGCTGTGATGCTGAGGGACACCTCTAAGAGATGCCTGCACTGGCACAGTCCACCACTAGCAGGACTGCACCCTGCAGAAGGACTCGCACTGGAACAGTGTGTGAAGAGACACTGCCCATGAGAAGGAGTGATGCTGGAGAAGATCAAGGAGAACTGCCTCCTGGGGGGGACACATCACAGCAGAGCAGAGGATGAGGGTGAGGAGTTCCTAAGGAGGAAGGAGCACCAGGAACCACCTGTGATGAACTGAGTGCAACCCTCTGTGCTGCTGGGAAGGAGCAGGTGGAGGAAGCAGAAGTGAAGCCCGAAAAGAAGGGAAGGAGAAGGCGAAGGTGTTTCAAAGCTCTGGTAGTGTTTCTCATTGTCCTACTCTGAACTTTTCTCATTGTCCTACTCTGAACTGGCTGGTGGTGTTTAAGCTAAATTGCTGCTGTTTACCCCAAGTGCAGTGAGGTCTTTGCCCTTGACCAGAAGTGTGAGCATGCCCTCCCTGTCCTTGGCTCTATTCTCCTCCTCCCCATATCACCAAAGGGAGGGAGGAGAGAGCCAGCAGCTGGCTGGGGCTAAAGCCCACCAGCCAGCAACACGAAGATTAACAGGACTCAGCATAAACCAGCCATAAATTTCAGGTACTACACTTCAAAGTCATTTTGAAAAAGCCGTTTCAGTCATCTGAATAACATCAAGTTTGTGATGCTTCTGACTTAGAGTGACACTGCCTCAGTTACCTTTGGTGCTGGAGGCTCCTGGGGCCCACCTCAGTTCGGCTGGAACTCAAGAGAAGGCCTCCAGCTTACACAAGAACTGGCTGCAACAGGAGGCAGTGGCAGAGCAACAGGAGTGCCCCAGACTGACTTTTCAGGCACAGCTGCCTGTTGTTCTGGTACTCACTTTAAAAGCAAGTTAAGTGGACAGCTTTAACTTTTTTCAGGGGCTTAAAAACACCAAAACAATTCTTAGCATCAGGTTTTGTGTCCTGCCTTTCCTGCCAAACCAGCACATTCTCAAATGCTTTTCAGGTCTCGTCTTTTTTCTTCACAAAAGCCAAACCCATCAACTTAATTTTCTACCTATCTTTTTGCTGCCCTATTTCCCAACAGCACCTGGTTCCTCTTCACCTTGAGTCAGACCTTTCCACTTGATTATGCTCAACCTGCAAAATAACACATTTTCCCTCTTCCTCTTTAATCCCTGTGTTTTTTTGGACTTGCTTTGTGCTGTCTTTTGCCTCTCTATTCTCATCTTCCTCCTTGCTGATCTAACCTTATTCCGCTCTTAGAAACGACAACTTGTTTAATTCACTGCCTATGACTCACTCATTTGAATCCTCGTCCCCCTTTCTGAGGTCATTCTCCTCATTTTCTATGTCAGTGAAATTCAGATCATAAGCTCTTCAAGGCTGGAACTGTATCTTATTACCTACGAAACATCATGCAAAGCCTTAGTGCAGCACACAATGTCTGACTGATGCTTCTGAGCTGGAGGGGTGGGGGGCAAAAAGCAAGCCGACAATTTGAAAGCAGTGAAGTGTGGTACTTAACAACAAAACCATCTTCAGGAAGCATCTTTTAAGCACAACTGCTGAGACGTTAGAGAGCCAGCACTGCAGTTACCACCCCAGCTCCAAACTAGATTCACACTGAACCACACAACTACTGGTAGTAGCCTGATTACACATAATGAATGTTGCTGCTGCGGATGGCAGGAAAAACTTTATTAAATCACATTACTGCATCAAAAACTGACAGTGAGAAAAGGAGGGGGGAGAGGATCTGCATTCCTATTCAGAGTGTTCTTGGAAGCTGTGATTCATGCTGCTACTTGCTCTTCTGCTCACAGCCAGAGGAAAATCCGGTTTCCTTTAGAGTATTTGTTGTTACTATGAAGACTACTTTAAAATAAGGCCAAGGCAAAGTCACCTAGCTATTTCGCAATCCAGTCCATGCCATTTTAAACCTGGAGTGGTTCAATATTTGACTTCAACAAGTAAGAATTAGTGAACGCTATACCATTTCTGAAGGTTGTACTGGTGACTGAAGGCTTGAGAAGTGCATCTGACAGGACTGAGCAAGGGAAGGCTCTAGAAAGAGAAGCAGCAAGCTGACAGAGTTCTTCACATTCACCCTTGCTAAGATCACAAAGTCTCTCTGAACCTCTCAGCAGGACACACGCTGCTGCTCTGCACAGGGACTCGAGCTAAAGTCTGATCAGCTGAGGGTAATGAGGTGAATCTCAGTTTGCTGTTTATTGTGACTAACAGGCTATGCAAGGCAGGAGAGAAAGAGAGAAACAGTCTTCTACTTTTCAACCAAACTCTGTGTTATAAGGTAGAGGAGGGGGCTGGCAGGGGACTCTGTTGAGGAGATGCTATCACCCTATGCTGAGAGAATAATCTTGTTCTCTGGCTATCAAGGGACACATATCATACAGCAGCACAAATCTTCAGATGGCACTGTTGCAGTTCTACCTCCCCACTATTAAAAGCAGTTATTTGCCATGGCCTTTAACTGGAGAAGTCCTATTTCTTAAGCTCAAGTTGCACTTTCTTTTCCTCTTCAGTATTGACAGTGAGGTTTAAGTTGTAGCCTTTCCAAATACACTAAATCATTTTCCCCCCAGAGGCTTATCGGAGCTTAAAGATATTCTTTTGATTTCAGAAGGATTAATTTTTCACACTGAACCAAACTAAGAGTCAGGCAACCCTACAGTCACTGAAACTTTCTATCACCTACCTCTGCTCATGACAATAGTTCCCTGGGGTTAGCTGTCAAAATATATTTCACCAGTTTAGCAGTAGGTGAGTTCTTCAGCAGGCAGTAAAGCACAGCTTGGGCAGCTCTGCCTTCCCCCCCCACCAGCTTCCCCTCCAATCACCCCTCTGGCACACCATGAGATTCTCAGTCCCCATCTCTTCCCAAACGAGCCCAACCTTCTGCCTGTCCCCTTCAGCCTTGTTGGCACACACAACCATCTCCTGTTCTCCTATCAGGCACAGCCCCAGCATGTGATGGAAATGCAGGCCAGTGCCAAGCTGGCATTGCATGATCTCTCTCTAGAGAGGGCAGTGACATGTTTCTCTCTACCCACTGCCTATTTTCCCAAAGCATGCAGAAGCAGCACAGACTTTGAGATTTCCAACCCTCCTACAAACACACTGAAGAGGGATTTAATACATGGTTATAAATCTCTAAGGGCTGGGGGTCAGGAGTGGGGAACAGATTCTGCTCACTGCTGCCTGGGATATGACAAGGAGCACTGGATGGAAGCCTCAGCACAGGAGGTTCCAGATCAACACAAGGGGCAACTTCTTGCTTGGAAGGGTCCCAGAGCCCTGGCACAGGCTGCCCAGAGAGGCTGTGGAGTCTCCTTCTCTGGAGCCTTTCAAGGCCTGTCTGGATGTGTTCCTGTGTGCCCTGAGCTGGATTGTCTGGTCCTGCTGTGGCAGGGGGGAGTTGGACTCAATGACCTCTTTGGGTCCCTTCCAACCCCTGACATCCTGAGCCTGTAACTGGTCAATGGTTTCAAAGGCTACGTAAAGAAAAAAAAAAAAAAGAGAAACCAAGGAAAAAGCCTAAATCACATTTTCTGAGGAAGTCATCTGTGAAAAAGGCAACTCCCTACAGCTTTGAATGGAGCAAATGTCTTGGCTGTTCACTGAGCCAAGGGAAACAAGCAGATTTTGGTGAGACACCTTCCCATCTCTAACTTTTTACAACTACACATGTAGGTTTCAAACATACCTTTAGGGGAGTAGGAACTTGTTCCTTCATGTAACAAATCAATTTTCCCCCCTATTTATCTTGAAGCCTTTGGATAATTGATGAAAATCTAAACCTTTGGCATTTTTCCATCATTGATCTGAAAGAATATGAACCTTCTACCTTAGCATACCAGCAGCAGTCTACCCTCTCTGAATTCACAGCCACATTCTTGTCAGTAGCCACCAAATTGAAGGAATATTCTTTCAGGTTGTCTAATAACAACCACAATTCAAGAGGGTAAAGGCAGTCTCTGGCATTACATTAAACACACAATGAAACAGTCCCCATCATATTAAATGCTATTAAATGGCAGAAACTATTTACCATGCCATTAAACCCCTGAGTCAAATCTAGAAGTGACGACCTAGGTTTTATTTCCAACAGCAGCATTGTTCTCAGGATTGGAAACATGAAATTAGGTAGATTAATAAAGTTTATTTTGAAGCATCCTTTTTTATTAAGCAGCTTGGTATTTCACATTCTCATTCTCTACAATCATATTTTTAAATCTGATAAGTACTTCCTCCAGATTTCTAATGCTCATGCTAGGAAGTTTACACATTCAACTCCTTACTTTCCACAGGAGCCACTTGTCACAGGCCAGCTTCCAGCTTCCACAAATACATGCTCTGATGGTACTGAAAAGAGAGTGCTGGAGCTTTCTGGTTATCTGCCAGCTCAGCAGATAATGAGATGCTACAGGATCTGAGACCACCCTTCTGCAAGAAACAGATGTACTCACAAACCTGTGGAGCTGCAAGCTAGAACCCCTGGCAGATGACACTAGCAATAGTGTACTTCTCTGTGAGGGTGGTGAGACACTGGCACAGGTTGCCCAGGGAGGTTGTGGAGTACAGAATCACCCAATGGTGACACTGGGTGATTCTGTGCTCCACAACCTCCCTGGAGGTGTTCAAGGTCAGGCTGGACGAGGCCTTGAGTGACCTGTACTAGTGGGAGGTGTCCCTGCCATAGGCAGTTGGAACTGGATGGTCCTTGAGGTCCCCTACAGGTCTGACAATTCTATGATTCTATGATATCCTAATACAAAGCACTTAAAATCCAGGTCCCAAGCTAGATGGTCAGTCCATTCAGTCCATTTCCAGGCACTCCTTCTAAGTGTACCACAGCAATACCACTGCCATGGGATGAGTTCACAGAATCACAGACACATGGAGGCTGGCACAGCCCCTCAGGAGCACTAAGCCCAACCTAGAACCCTACTCTACAAAAGTCACCTTAAACCACTGCCACAAGCACCACATCCAAACCACCCTTAAACACAGCCAGGGTTGGGGACTCCACCACCTCCCTGGGCAGCTCATTCCACTCCCTGACCACTCTGTCCATGAAAAACTTATTCCTAATGCCCAATCTAAACCTCCCCAGCCTCAGCTTGAGGCCATTCCCCCTTGTTCTGTCTCCAATTCCCTGTGAGCAGAGCCCAGCAGCAGCCTCTCCACAATGTCCCTTCAGGTAGTTAATCACTGAAGGTCTGCTGCCTGCTCTGGTTGTAACAGGCAATGCTACCCTACAGTACAGCTGTCACTAAACAAGAGAAAAAGGGGATTTCATACAGCAGGATTCACCTGCTCAAGTCTGAAAGCCAGGAGAGTTGCATCACTCAAGACTTGAAAAGGCTCATAGAGATGCAAACCTTAAAGGTAATCAGTGAACACAATACTATGTCTTCATCTTCACCCACTTCTGAAGGCCTAGGATGCAGGTAGCTGGTTAACATTCACAGTCCTGGGCCCTGAGCTTTATGTAGATAGCTAAGCTTCACCCATCAAAACAGGGGTCATATATTCACTGTTTACCCATCAAAACAAGGGTCATATAGTCTTTGTTTAGCCATCAAAACAGGGGCCATACACTCCCTGAATGTGTCCTCAGGAAGATGTGCCCTCACTTCATCCAGCAGCACAGCAACCTGCAACAGAGAATCTGAAAGCTCTCACAGGAGGGGTTCAAACCACACTGTCCCCATGTCACACTGGGAAGATGGAGCAGCTCCTGAATTCTCATACCAATGGTGACCTTCAGAACAGAATCACAGAGTGTCAGGGGTTGGATGGGGCCTCCAAAGCTCAGCCACTCCAACTCCCCCTGCCAGAGCAGGATCTCCTAGACCAGGTCACACAGAACACATTCTTGTGGGTCTTGAATATCTGCAGAGAGGGAGACTCCACAACCCCCCTGGGCAGCCTGTGCCAGGGTTCTGTCACCCCCACAGGGAAAAAAATTCCTCCTCATGTTTAAATGAAACTTCCTATGGCTCAGGTTCCATGCAGTGCCCCTTGTGCTGAACGTGGACGGCAAAACAGCACTGAAAGCTTTGCTGGACAGAGCAGAGGCAGCAGTGTGAATGCCTCTCTGGGGAAGGGCACCCAAATGAGTGAGATGAGTCCTGGTTTCCAAGAAGAAAAGACAAAATAGCTTTTGGAACACAGGCACTCACCTCTTTCTGCTCCAAGAAAAAAAAAACTGGCCTAGTATCTCACTTTGGCCCAATTAGACTTTAATCACCTGCTACCCAAGGAAAAGTGGATTGGTGGGATTCTGTTGGTTGGTTGGTTGGTTGGTTTTTTTTGGAAGGAGACATGAGCAAAACCTCTTCCTCCTCACCACCCTTTTGTGTTTCTGAACAAAAGGGAGAGTCACCACAGGCTTTTGGTCCCAGTCCAATCCCATAGGTGTGCCTGAGGTGTGGTTTGAACATGCCTTTGGACAAGTGAATGCCTAATTTACAGATTGCCTAATTTATGAATAGTAAACAGATTTAGATGCCAAGATGCTCAGCTATGACAACACTATGGAATATCTGAGTGTGAACAGAACTCTGAGGGGGTTGGAAATCTTTACTAGTGAAAACCCAGAGACCTGTACAATGCAGTCAACACATGGTCATGCTTTCCTTCTGGGCTAGGTACCCCCTAGCCACCTAAATCAGAGGTTTGGCTTCTTTACATTACGTTATGGATCTGGCCACATGCGAAAAAAAAAACAAACCCATACACCAAAACTCTTCTCAGAGATAGCTGCCAGTGCCTTTTTTAATGGAACTCCTGAAGGATCTCTATAGAAGAACTAGGCCACACACTTATTTTTAAAGTCCACTTTAAACAGATCTGTCCCGCTGCAGGAACTGTTTTCCTCTGGTTTAACACAAACATAAGAGTCTAGCACGAAATATCTCGTGGGCCCAGGCTGTCTCAACGGGTAAAGTGAGAGCAGCCTCAGAAGTGAAGCTTTCTCATGTACTCCCAGATCAAACTCACAGGTTTAAGGACAAAGAATTGAAGCTTTCTCACATACTCCCAGATGAAACTCACAAGTTTGAGGACAAAGAATTCAAGTAGCCACCTAATTTGGCTCCAGGTTCATCACAAAGGTGAGCAATGTCCAGAGTATCTACTAAGCTTCACAAGCTTCACCATCCAAATGTTAAGTCTTTATCAGTTTTGATTCCCATATTTTTTTTAAGACTCTGCATGTATTATTAATTCTGCTAATGCTGATTTAGTGACATACTTAGCAGTGCTCCTCAGAACCTCAGTGCAGAGTAAGAGAACTAATTCAGTGATTTCAGCGACGAAATGCAACAGCTGGAAAGAGTCCAAAGTGCACAACATGAAAGTGCTGAAAGAATCTGAGAAGCCTTGTTACTTCCATGTAACACTAAATATGTAACATCCAGAGAGCACTGAAACTTTCTACATGTGGGATTATGTATTCTGAAGGCAGCTGTAATTAAGAACTTATACTACACACCAAAAGTACGGTAAGAGAACATTAAGACTATAAAATTAAACACTCAGGCACGAGGTATGCCAAAATTGAAGTGGTTTTTGCATTACAAAGGAATTTTGTGGTAGCAGTACGGGTTGAGAACTCAACCCTTCAGGGCAGCAGACGGCTGCACCAACCACGACTCTCCTTCCTCTTCCACGATTCTGCATTTCACACCCTTAAGTCCTGCAAGAAACGAACAGGGCAATGTCCGACAAGCAGCTCCGGCTCATTGCAGACATCCACTAACTGAGCGAGCAAAGCAACCGACTGTAACACTCAACTGTACGCCCCAGGTGGACCACCCACAGCAGTAACCTCCCACTGTATAGGGCTGGATTCGCCGGTGCCAGAGTTACATTGTCACCTACAGAGTCCTTAGCAGTCTCAAGCTTTCAGCTGAGACTGCAAAGGGGCTGAAGGTGTGCATCCTGAAGGACCACTACGTTCAAAGTACTAACACCAACACTAGTAGGAATCATTCGGTATTAGTTGAAGATGAGAGAAAGGGTTGTAAGGTTTAGCCCCGGCCTGTCTGTAGCCTCACAGGTATTTCTTTCCAGCAGCCCGGTGAGTCTCTGCTGGTCCTTGTGCCACCCCTTCAGCGGTGCCAGCACAGCACAGTTAATACAGAAAGGTTAAAAGCACTTTGCAAAAATAAATGAACAGAAGGAAAGCATGACAGGCGCAACTACTCCTGTCCCTGCTATTCAACTTGTATCATCTCTCCTCGGACACGCTGCCAGATCTGCTTAGCATATGGTCTTTAACAACTATTCATTTGTGTCTTTAACCTTCTGCACGCATTTAGAACGGGGCCAAAACCCCAGCAAATGCTCCAAGTTCTCAAAAGCAGAAATTTCCTTGGCAAGACCAATCCGACCATGAAGATTCACGACTTGGGTGAAATTCTACACTAACAAGGCAATTAACCAACAGTACAAATTAAAAGTCATTACCGCTGCCTTTTTAAATTGCCCGAGTACAAAAGGAGCAAAATTTAACTACAACAGAGAGTTTGTGGGGTCCTTAGAGCATTAAAACACTCTCAGCTTTCCTCACCTTCCTTTATTTTACCTACGTGTGTGAAATTTTTTTTTTATGCAGGAGCACGAAGTGGAAGAAATAAACAAGATATGGCTGAATGGCACCTTGAACTATTAAATATCAACCCAGAAGCTGTTTTTATTTCCTGTTTGGACTGTTTCTTAGGAAAAGGTAACTCTTGCCTCACCAATAAAATTCCTAGACCTTAAAAAAAAAAAAAAAAAAAAGCCAGCACCAACTTTGAATCAGAAAACTCCCAACCTGAAAGCAGCATCTGTAACACTTCTGAGAAAGCCTCTTCGATAGATGTTTGGTTTTAAAACTAAAACCCTGATTTTCATATCACTGCAGTTTCATTTGTCCTGCCAAGCTGAATTCCTCTATTAAAACTATCAAACGTTGTCTAATTTCATGCAACGGGCACAAACCCCACGGATAGAATCCACTTTATTCCTGCGAGATGGAAGTGTGAAACTGCTGACTGAACGGAACTGACTGACTACCACGGTTGGGGGGTAGCTCTCTCAAGTGCTTCTCTCATTCAAGTATTTAGCTAAACAATCCTCTTGCCTTTCTGGCACACCTGTCACCCTGAGAAATTCTCCATGTTAAATATAACNGTTATTAAAAATAATGTGCAGCCTTTGAAGGAAAGAAAATAAAAAAAAAAAAAAAAGAAAAAAAAAAAGAAAAAAAAAAAGAAAGTTAATTTTAACCTGGAGACATTTCCCCAACCCAGTTCGGTACAGGACAGGGTTCCACGAACTACTGGGCTGGCACTACTAAGGGAGGAAAGCAGCAAAGAGGTGAGAGCTGGGGAGCAAGGAACACAGCAGACCCCTTGAAGCCAACCAAAAAAAGCACTGCTCGTCAAGCTATGTCATCCCAAAACCCACCTTACTCGAAGGATACAGTGGATCGGGATCTACCATCAGCCACCCCACCTCCACGTGCCACTTCACCTCCCAGCTAGCACTAGATCTGATTTGCTTTGCGCCTCTTAGTAGGTCAACTTTGAGAGGTACATACAAACAACGGCCTTGTAAAAGTCTCACTATAAATAGGTTTGGTCGTTTTTACAAGCAGGAAAAACGACCACAACAAAAAAACACATTTCGAATGGTATATCCAGGCCTAAAGCAGCAGGAATCTGAAAGAGAAGCCAACCCCAAACCGAAATCTACCTCAAATAAAGCACAGACCCCAAGTATCACGTATATCCAGTCCTTCGCTGGTCACACAGGCACGCAGGGAGCGTTTGACGCAAGGATTTTAAGGATGTAAGTCGGAAGAGAGCCGAGGGCTACCGAGCAGCCCTCGCGTTTAGGAGCACGGCGTACGCACCACGAAGTTATTAGAGAGAAGAAAACAGCCCACGAAGGGCGTACTCAACCCTGCACCCCGCGGCTCCCGGCCACCTGCCGCAGGAAGACTTTTCGCCGCAGGAGCGCCGGGCAGCCGCTAACCGCTCGGAGCCCGTGGCCCCGCCAAGCTGTCCCGCCGCGGGCAGGCACCCCCCACAGCGGCCCCTGCGCAGCCGCCTGCCCGCTGTGTAAACACCCTCCTCGCTCACCGCGCTGCGCGGAGCCGCCGCGGACCTCACGCGTAGGGCGGCGGGGGCGGCCGACCCCCTCTGACCCCCGCGGGACGAGCCGCCCCACGGAGGGAAGCCGCAGCGAACGCGGCCCCGGGGAGGGGAGGCGCCGCCCGCGGGTTAGCCCGCCCCACCGCTGAACGGCCGCCGGCGGCTCGGCGCGGCTCGGCAGGGTACGGCCCGCCGGCGGGGGATGCCGGGGAGTCCCGCGCCCGCCCCGGCTGCGCGCAACCCGGGCGGCG
>VWZE01022870.1:55000-76936 GCA_013396675.1 Eubucco bourcierii | reverse complement strand
CTCTGCTGCAGCTTGCCCCCAGTGCCCCTTGTGCTGCCCTTGGGCACCCCTGGGCAGAGCCTGGCTCTGTCCTGCCCACACTGCCCTGCACATCTTTAGCACAGCACTGAGGGCAGCCCTCAGGCTGCTCTGCTGCCAGCCCCAGCTGCCTCAGCCTGGCCTCACAGGAGATGTTCACTGCCTGAAGCAGCCTGGGGGCTCTGGGCTGGGCTCTCTCAAGCAGTTTCCTATCCCTAACCTGATGGGCCCAGAACTGGACACAATATTCCAGATGCAGGCACATCAGGGCAGAGCAGAGGGACAGAACCTCTGTGACCAACTCACTGCATCCCTTCTAATCCACCCCAGGATGCCCTTGGCCTTCTTGGGCACAAGGGCACACTGCTGGCTCATGGGCATCCTGTTGACCATCAGGACACCCAGGACTTTTTCCCCTGTGCTGCCCTCCCAACAGCTCAGCCCCAACCTGTCCTGCTCCATGAGGATAGAGCCTACACTTAGCCTTGTTGGATTTCATTCCATTTCTCCCTGCCCAACTCTCCAGCCTGTCCAGGTGTCACTGAATGGCAGCAGAGCCTGGGGGGGGGTGTCAGCTACTGCTGCCACTTGTGGTTTTGTTTGTTTCCCTTTAAAATCCTTACATCTGATGACTACAAACAACATAAAATTGTCTCTAATGTGAACTACTTAAAAGTTTCTCATACCTTCCACTTTGAGATCTCTTCCCCCACACTCAGCTGCTCCAACGAACCTGCCTTTCATTTCACCATTTTTATATACAAGTATTGTGGGTAAACATCTGTCCTGGTAATTCTGAATGCAGCTGTTCACAATGGCTTTGAGAAACTTGGCTTCTGGAAACTTTCTGGCTAGCAGGCTGAGATGTTCATTAACCAGTAAACACATTGTGACACTAGGGAAGAACAAGGAAGTGTAAATGACCTGTAAAAGAGCTATGAAAAACAAAGTCTTGGAGGAATAAATGCAGCTTTTTCTGTACTCTGCTTCTGCTTTAAGAATTGCACCTTTAGCTTCTTCTGAGTGTGATTCAAAGAGCTGTCAAAGCAAAAACACTTAAAAGGCACAGTCTAGAGAATATGTCAAGCATTTTGCCTCGATTTTGTTCTCCAGTAAGATTTTAAAGCTCATTTTGTCCATTTGTCCACGAATTTAAATGAGATGTAATCCGTAGTAAAAATTCTACCTAAACTTATTTGAATTGGCTTTTGGTTTAACATTTAATTACTTCATTCTTTAGTGCTACTGGGGAAAAGACACCACTACCAGGGTCCTGTTCGTTCCTTTCATAGCTACTATTTGCCAAGCAATAATTATATAAGCCTGAGCTTAAAAAAAGAAGTTACTTCTGGTTAACCTTTTAGGATGCTTCCTGCAAGTGACAGAAGTTAACGCAGCTGCGTTTAGCTCTCGGCCAGTTCCCGCAGCGCCCTCTGGCGGCCACGGGCGGGTGGCGCAGCCTCGTTAGCACTCGCAAGACACTTAGGAGGTCTCCTGTTCATTCCCAAAGAATTAGGAGTTTCCTTACAGACTTCTACAGTATGGATCCATAGAATCACTAAGGCTGGAAAAGACCTTTAAGATCATCCACTCCAACCGTAACCCAACTACCGTGACCACTAAACCATGCTGTAAAGCTCCACATCTACATCTTCCTGAGCACCCCAGGGATGGTGACTCCACCAGCTCCCTGGGCAGCCTGTGCCAGCCTCTCACCACTCTCTCACTAAAGAAATTTTTCGTCATGTCCAACCTAAACCTGCCCTGGCACAACTCAAACCCATTGCCTCTCATCCTATCTCTGGTTACCTGGCAGAAGAGATCAACCCCAGCCTCATTCCCGCCTCGTCTCAGGTAGCTGCAGAGAGCAGTGAGATCTCTCCTCAGCCTCCTCCACCGGCCCCAGCTCCCTCAGCTGCTTCACATATGATGCCCTCCAAACCCCTCCCCAGCCTTGCTGCTCTCCTCTGGACACCCTCCAGCCCCTCAATCTCTTTCCTATGCTGTGGAGCCCAGAACTGAACCCAGTATTCAAGCTGTGGCCTCATCAGGACCATCAGGACAGGGGCACCATCACTGTCCTGCTCCTGCCTGCTGGGCACACTGGTTCTGATATAAAACTAGTTCTCTTAAAGGGCCTTTTCCAACCTAAATGGTTCTATGATTCTAGGCATGGAAAGTGAGAAAAGCTGCTCTTTTCTTTCTTCAGACCTGTGCATTTAAATATTTGTCATTTGAACAGTTTTATAGAATCAGAGAATGGTAAGGTTGGAAAGGAACTCAAAGATATTTGGTTCATCTGTTCCTATTGCTCCTGGAAGCAATACTCAGTTCCTGACAATAAAAAGCAGAGAAGCTTCCTCCCAATAGACTTAAAAAGAAGGAAAAGAGAAAGCTGGGCCTGAATGGTAAAAATGCATTAAATGTTGCACACTAATTCTCAGCACTTTTGAAAAGCACCTAATGAAGTTGCTAACAGCTGATGAACTAATCATGGGAGTCCTCTGACATTTCTGCTACCATTACCAACAGACTAGAGAGCAAATAAGCCAAAAAATTCCCCAGCTTCCCTCAGTTCCTTTAACAGAGACTTCTCTTGGGCCTTTGAGGTGCTTGAGTCCAAGGGGAAATCAAGGCAGGGTAATCGGCTTGCAGCACTCCTGAGAAGAGCCTACAAACAAACCTCCCTTAGCAGAGCCAACACCACTTCAGCAACCTGTGATGTGGAGCAGATGGTGATGAGCAGAGAAAGCAAAGGAAACCTTTCATGTAATTAAATAAAATTGATTAAGCCGCAAAGTGAACTGAGAAACCAAGGAGGTAGCTCCCATGCTCTGTGATTCCAGTGCCTCCAAATGATTCCATCAGTCACTGGATTTTATTTTTGCTTTTTACTGACCAGTTCCATTATCTCTATTAACTAGGAATGTCATTACCTTGGCCGATAAAGATGGATTACAACCCAGGCATCCTCTGGAGCGTTTGTGACTTCCTGGACATACTGCTCTCCACAAATTTCTCTCAGCTCCCCATACTTCTGCCTCCTCTGCAGACACTTCCATTCTTGCACACGCTGCTGCCTGTTCAAACAGCAAGCACCTTCAGAACGTTTTAAAGTAACACCTACTGCACTTCTCCCAGCTGCTGAAAATGCTTTCAGTAACCCTTTGGAATCATCACAGAATCATCCACCTCAGGCTGGAAAGGAACTCAGAGCTTACCTCTTCCAATCTCCCCACCAGGGACACCTCTCAACTAGGCTCAGCTGCTCAAGTCCTCATCCAACCTGCCCTTCAACGCCCCCAGGCAGGAGGCAGCCACAACCAGCGCTGTTACTACACAATTTGAAAATCATTGGTGAAAATTGGGATGTAAAAACAGTAGATGGCAGGCTTCAACTGTAACAATACTTGCAAGGTGGAGAAGGGAAATACCTCCCCGAGATTTGTTGAGCTGTAAGCAGTAACTCATTTCACTAACTGAAAGCAACTAGAGAAGAGGCTTTTCCTCCCCCCAAAATTAAATCATCTGTGTGCAATGTTCACATATTCCAGCAACAATGCAGGATAATTTAGCTTCACAATCCATAGAATGGCTCAGGTTGGAAGGGAGCTCAGAGCTCATCTCCTCCAACCTCCACACCACTCCCAGGGACATCTCTCAACTAGACTCAGCTGCTCAAGGCCTCATCCAGCCTGGCCTGCAGCACTCCCAGGCAAAATGCAGCCACAGCCTCCCTGGGCAACCTGTGCCAGTGTCTCACCACCCTCACTGCAAACAACTTCCTCCTAACATCCAATTTCAGTCTCCCCTCTGCCACTTCAAACCCATTCCCCTTGTCCTGCCATTCCCAGACCTTGTCAATAGTCCCTCCTCAGCCCTCCTATAGCNCTTGCTGCAGCCCAGCACACAGTTGCTGTCTGGGCTGCACTCACACTGCAGCCTCAGGTGGAGCTTTTCATCACCCCAGACCCCCAGGGCCTGTTCCTCAGGGCTACTCTCAGCCATTCCCCACCCAGCCTGGAGTTGTGCTTAGGACTGAAATGTTTGACCACACCTGTACATTTCAATAGCTTTCCTATCAGCCTCATCAAAGTCATCTTCAGCTTCCTTTAATTCTTCAAGATTCATCCTTTCATAGGGTTTCCCTGGACAGAGCAAACAGAAAACTAGTTACTATTTGTTCTCCAGAGATGAAACAGACATGAAACAAATGAGACAGAAAAAAACCCAATGTGCTCATTTCACAGATTTGGCTAACTTTGGGGTAACTCTGAGGAAGAGAGGGGAAAAGTGGAACTTAGCTGTATTGGGAAATAGAGAGTACAGCAGGGGGTTACTACCAGTTGTTCAGAATGTGAATCTTGCTTATGCTGCCTGGCTCCTTCATGGAATGATGGAAATCAGCTGTACAAGGGGCAGGGCTGGGCAGACCTCTGAACAAGTGAGAGATGCTCTCTAGGAAAACCTCTACCTTCCCAAAAGGAAGAGAAATGGAATAAGGGAGAAAGACTTAAGGAGTGGAGAAGAAAACTAAACCAGCTTTAACAAAAATAACAACAACAAAATGAAACCCATACAGGTAAGTGCAAAGCTACTCTCCAGCCTAACTCCTCTGATGGCACTTACACCACTGGCAGTGCTCCTGCTGTGGGAAGACTGCAGCAAGAAGCAGACAGGAACCAGATCCAGGAGCTGGATACTGGAACTGCTTTTCAGGATCTCATGGACTGGGATCAAAGGCAAAGCAGACAGCATCCCCCTCAGGTACTGGCCACTGAAGGAGAGAACTTGACCCTCATGCCTCAGGGTCAGGCTGAATATGACATGTACAGAATGGAAGAGCTTTTGGGCAGGTAGGAGTCACCTTGCCTGTCCTCTCCTCCCCACAGGTGCAGCCTTTTACTCTACACCCCCAAAGCAGCACAGAAGCTTCAGCAGTGGCCTTGGCCTGCAGACCAACCCCCTGGCACTAACTGCACACGTGGAGCATTCTGCCTCCTGGAAGCAGGCAGTGTCAGTGAAAACAGGCTGGCAATGCCATGCAGCTGCTGAGAAGAGGCTGAGCTGAAGAGTGAAATCACTCAACAGAGTTGTTTGTCACTAACTCTGCTGTATGACTAATTCTAAATCCTTTTTAGAAGGCCTAAATGAAAACAGTTACAATAAGTACATAATTATTGCACAGTGTTGCAAGAAGCACTACTGAAAGCACTTCCCCTTCCCATTTTCTGGCACTGCTACTGAAAACACTTCCCATTCCCATTTTCTGGCACTGCTGGTGTGCAGTTCCCATGTTGGTTGCCTTCTGCTTCTTTCTGCAAGTACAAAACCATTTCCTCCTCTTCATCTTCCAGGTTTTTTTGGGGAGGAAGAATCCCAAAATGTCTCAGTACATCATTCCACTCAGTATCTTCCCTGGGATCCTGGGTTAGAATTAGGAGACAAAAGCAGATCAACAAATCAGTCTTGTATATCCCTTTTTAAACTAAAGCCAGCCCCTGTTTCACCTTGGTGTATGGTAAGGATGTGAGAAAAGGAAACCACCACTGAGAGGCTGCAATACCTTCATGGCCCTTCTAAGGCATTGGCCTTGGGCACTAGGGCACACTGCTGGCTCATGCTCAAATTTCCATCCACTAGGACCCCCAGGGCCTTTTCCCCTTCACTGCTGTCCAGCAGGTCAGTTCCCAACCTATACTGATACATCATAAAAGAGAAAAAAAAAGAATTGGATCAAGAATCCTAGATCCCAGTAAACAGAAGAGATACCAGAAGAGATGTCTGATAAGCTTGGACTCCAGTCAAGAATCCTAGATCACAGCAAAGGTAACAGGTATCAGTGTCTGCTAAGTCTGAACTCCAGTCAAGAATCCTAGATCACAGCAAAGGTAACAGGTATCAGTGTCTGCTAAGTCTGAACTCCAGTCAAGAATCCTAGATCACAGCAAAGGTAACAGGTATCAGTGTCTGCTAAGTCTGAACTCCAGTCCCAAGGAAGACAAGATCAGAAGCTAGCAAAACATTAACAAGTTTCAGCAAGCTGAATTAAATCGATGTCTAAAAATCAGTTGGTGTTAAGAGGTTAGTTCAAGGTCACAGTAAAACACCCAGAGAAATGGATGAAAATGTGTGTCCAAAGCTTCAGAAGGTACTTGGTGAGAGGGCAAAGCAGCCAAAGATAATGTTCATTACCACCAGCTTTGGCAGGGAGCCCAGTGGCTGGTTAACTCTGTGCCTTAAGTGTAAATAACAACTCTGAGAAATAAAAGACTCCTCAATGATGCCTTTTAAATCTAGAACCACTGAATCGTTTGGGCTCTGCTCTGGAGACACTTCCATTCTTGCACATAGAATCATAGAATGGTAAGGCTGGAAGGGACCTCAAAGCTCAGCCAGTTCCAACCCCCTGCCATAGGCAGGGACACCTCCCACTAGTACAGGTCACTCAAGAGCTCATCCAGCCTGGCCTTGAACACCTCCAGGGAGGTTGTGGAGCACAGAAGACCTCCAGGGAGATCACAGTGGGTGATTCTGTGCTCCACAACCTCCCTGGGCAACCTGTGCCAGTGTCTCACCACCCTCACTGTAAACAACTTCCTCCTAACATCCAGTTTAAACAGCAAGCACCTTCAGAACGTTTTAAAGTAACATCTACTGCATTTCTCCCAACTGCTTTAGAAAATGCTTTCAGTAACCCTTTGGAATCATCACAGAATTACCTCAGGCTGGAAAGGAACTCAGAGCTCCTCTCCTCCGTCTCCCCACCATGCCCAGGAACACCTCTCAACTAGGTTCAGCTGCTCAAGTCCTCATCCAACCTGCCCTGCAGCACCCCAGGCAAGAGGCAGCCACAACCAGCGCTGTCACTACACAATTTGAAAATCATCGGTGAAAACCGAGATGTAAAAACAGTAGATGGCAGGCTTCAACTGTAACAATACTTGCAAGGTGGAGAAGGGAAATACCTCCCCTAGATTTGTTGAGCTGTAGGCAGTTATTCGTATCACTAACTGAAAGCCACTGGAGAAGAAGCCCCTTTAAGGCTCCCGGAGCGCAGCCGCTCTCTGACTCTGCTACACCTCAGGGCTGTGCAGGTCACGAAGTGAAGTGTTTCATTATTCTTACAGGACAGCAACGAGGCTGATTCTCACTGGAGTTTCCTGGTGCCATCCCGCAGGAAAACCCACCGAAGCTTTCCCGGGACCCCCGCAAAGCTCCCAAGAGCCGCGGCAGGGCCGCCGGTTCCTTTTGCCCTGCGGCAGGTTCAGTCGGGCCGAAGGCACCGTGCCCGGGGGGCGGCTTTGCTCCTGCCCTCCACACCCCTCCGTCTTTCTGGCCTCCCTGCCCAGGTGCCCCAGGTAGCAGCAGCAGCAGGAGGCGGCTCTGGCAGCACCCAGAACCTCTCTCGGCTCCGGCCTCAGCCCACCCCCACTACCTTGGCGTCCCTGCTCCATCACCCGCAGCAGTCTCAGCGGCTGCCTAAAAGGGCAGCTCGGGGCTGGGGTGACCCTCCGTGCCCACCTGCATGGCTGTCCCGGGCGCTGCCTGTGGTCCCGCAGGGCGCTGGCCTGAGCCAGCGGAGCGGCCGTGCCCCGGCTGCGCTCAGCCGTTCGGGAGCGGCTGCGGCGGGTGCCGCCCGCTCGCCCCTTCAGCGCTGCTGGCGAAACGGAGCCGTAGGGAAAGAAAAACGTTTCAGAAGGCAAAGAAAAAAAACAACCGAACACATACAAACCGTTAAACAGGGTGGGGCACGGCCACGCTAGGCCGCTCTAGGCGGTTGTGCTGGTTCGAGGCTAATTGGGATATTTTAATTAAAAAAATAGATGACAGGCTCTGAAAAGCAAACTGTGGTGAGGTCTGCTGCACTCATAGGCTTGCTGAGATGTTTAAGAACAAGGACACAGATAACAGAGTCTCTTGGTGTCTCTGGGAGCCAGTGTGTCTTCTCTCTGCTGAGTAACCTAACTAACCACTCTGCTTCTTATTCCCCTGGCTGGTCCTCTAAACTCACCTCCTCCAAACTCACCTTGCATGTAACCCAGACCCTGGGATAAGGCAGAGGGGTGGAAAAAAAGGTGGAAAGGTGGTTGGGAGCCCCTCGTGGGGACTCTGACTGCTGGGAGAGGAATTGTGTTTCTGTAATGCCTTTAACTTGTCTATTTCTGTAACTATTCCTGTCTGTTGTGTGCGTATCTGCTTGTCTATTGTGCTGTCAGTAGAGCTTCAGTCCTTCCAGCCGGCTGAGTCTAGTTTGGGGGATTTTACAAGGTGGGAGAGGCAGGGAACTCCCAAACCATCACAGCGGTGGTTCGGTGCTGGCTGCGGTTGCGGGAGGCAGCCCTGGCGCCCTACCCTGCCTTGCCCATGGCGCTGCGGCTTCCCCGGAGCCTGTCGGTTGTGCGGTGTAAGGCAGCGAGCAGGACAGCTTCGGGAACTCGATTCCATGCACCGTGCTATGTGGTTTGTGGCAGAAGGCCATGTGTGAGTTCCGGCCAGGAGTCGCACCAAAACTGGATGCTCGGTTGAGGTGGAATTGCACCTGCTCGGCTGGAGACACAGCAAACGCTGTCGTGGGGGCAGGGGATTAATGTGGCCGTGTCAGGAGTTATAAAAACGGAATTATTTTATTTTCCTGAAAGCCCTGCCCCCAAACTATACACAGAACTAGTGTAAGTTTATTTACAGGCTCGATTCAATCAGGAATTCTCCAGCAGGATGTTATAAGGAAAGTCAGAGATGTAGGGGTCAGGAAATGGAAAAGGCTAAGCTGCAAACACAGCTTTTACCCCACTGTCAATCAGGCTGAGCAGAGAATGAAGGGAAACAGCTTTTACTCACGGAGGCAAGTTAGGAAATAGGAGATGGTTCCTTGCTGGATTTCTCTGCGGCTCGGCTGCCTTCTGATGCTGCAAAGCAACATCCAATCGTGGATCCGAAAGGCACAAGCCCAAGGCGGGTGGAAAAGCCGCCAAAGCCAGAAGTGTCCCAAGCACTTCTTCCGCGAGTGGGATGATCGTGGAAAGATGCTGCCTCGGCAGCGGCGGGGAGAACCAAATTATTAGCTTCCTCCCAGCCGTGAGAGCAGCCAGGAAATCAAGGCTGCGGCGTGGTCCGAGAGCAGCCGGGTCCGAGAGCAGCCGGGTCTGGGTGCCGCCGGCAGCGCTCTCCGATGGACCCCAGGACTTGCCGAGCTTGCAGATTTGCACAGAATGGTGCAAAAGTGAGGAGAGCCGTCCAAAGGCGAGGACAATGCAAAACCCAGAGCCCTGCAAAAAGGCAGGAGCCGTCCAAAAGCTGGGACGGTCCAAACCGGGAGCTTTGTCACGGCAGCAGCTCTGCCAAGGTAGGACCTGTCCCATCGGAGCTCTGTCACGGCAAGAGCTCTGTCACGGCAGGACCTGTCCCGTCGGGAGCTCTGTCACGGTAGCAGCTCTGCCAAGGCAGGACCTGTCCCGTCGGGAGCTCTATCACGGCAGCAGCTCTGCCAAGGCAGGACCTGTCCCGTCGGGAGCTCTGTCACGGCAGCAGCTCTGCCAAGGCAGGACCTGTCCCGTCGGGAGCTCTGTCACGGCAGGGCCTGTCCCGTCGGGAGCTCTGTCCCGTCGGGAGCTCTGTCACGGCAGGCACCTCTCGCCTTCTCCCTCGCTCTATTTACGCTTTCCTAGACCAAGTGTCCATTTGCCGTTCATGCTGGGCTCGAAGAAGCCAGCCAGGCGCCAGCCCGATCCCATCGCGGGCTGCCACAGGGCTCAGCACCCGTGTGGAGAAAGGCTCCTGCTGCTGCTCACCCTTCTGGCCCGCGGAGTTGGGGGGCGAAAGCAGTTTTCCACGCCGCCTTCTTTTCCCCATTCAAGCCCCCGGAGATGGAGGGGGTGGGGGAAGGAAGGAATTTGGAGTGCTCTACAGCAACTGCAGAGTGAAAACGCGTGGGGAAGGAGAGGAAAAGGATTTGTGGAGCTGGTTTCCACCTCCATTTCCCCTCCTGCTTTCCCAAGTTCAGCTGCGTATCGCGGGGCGCAGAACGGGAGCGATGCCGAAGGTGGGTTCAGACCGCAGGCAGCCGGCGAAGCGTTACAGCGTCACAGAGTGCAAGGGACCGGGAGGGACCTCTGCAGACCACCCCGACCCCCTGCCGGAGCAGCATCATTTACAGCTTAACTACTTTCAACATCCCGAAGACAAACTCAGAGCAGCTAAAAAACGTTGTGGAAGGTAACTTTGTATTCTTTTGAGTGGAATTTCTTTCCTCCCTAACCAAAACCACTTTCAAACGGATCTTCATGCTGGAATTAAGTCTCCTTCTGAATGAGAGGCAGAATGCATCTCTGTTCTTAACAGCTACAAAATTGCATTGTTGGGTTTTAGTGAAGAGGTTTCTTCAAAAGACTCAACCGTCGTAGAATGATGGAATGGGAAGGTTGGAAGGGACCTCAAGGATCATCCAGTTCCAACCCCCTGCCATAGGCAGGGACACCTCCCACTAGTACAGGGCACTCAAGGCCTCCTCCAACCTGGCCTTGAACACCTCCAGGGAGGGAGCAGCCACAACCTCCCTGGGCAGCCTGTGCCAGTGTCTCACCACCCTCACTGCAAACAACTTCCTCCTAACATCCACTTTCAATCTCCCCTCTGACACTTCAAACCCATTCCCCTTGTCCTGCCATTCCCAGACCTTGTCAATAGTCCCTCCCCAGCCTTCCTGCAGCCCCCTTCAGATCCTGGAAGGCCACTCCAAGGTCTCCTGGCAGCCTTCTCTTCTCCAGGCTGCAGAGCCCCAACTCTCTCAGCCTGTCCTCACAGCAGAGCTGCTGCAGCCCTCTCAGCATCTTGGTGGCCTCCTCTGGACCTGCTCCAAAAATTCCATGTCTAGTTCAAACCCTCCACCATAGGCAGGGACACCTCCCACTAGAACAGGTCACTTGAGGTCTCATCCAGCCTGGCCTTGAACACCTCCAGGGAGGTTGTGGAGCACAGAAGACCTCCCTGGGCAACCTGTGCCAGTGTCTCACCACCCTCACTGCAAACAACTTCCTCCTAACACCCAGTTTCAGTCTCCCCTCTGCCAGTTTAAACTATACTCAGGTTCCTTTAGTTTAGGAAAAAGAGATTCTGATGTATTTTTTTTTTTTCACCCAGCCAATGAAATGCTCTTGACCTTAAGGCTTGTTGAGAACTGCCAACTTTGTTATCACCAACCTCGCTCTGTAAACCGTCTGCAGAGCATTTTATCTTGACCCTGCAGATTGCCAGATGTCCACAGGCTACAGTGAAGGAAGCAGAGGGGCAAAGAACATCATCTTGAAAAGCAAACCACAGCTTTTGCTTAGCCTGCCTAGATAAGAGGTGACTTTAAATACTGCGTGGATCACTTAGGGCACACAACGAACAAATGCAATCAGCTATGTTGCAAACTTCCTCATCAAAACCACTGAGTGCCTTTATTTATCAGGGGCAAAGAAATGCACATCACAATGCTGTTAGAGGCAAGGGATGTTGCATGCATGCACTGGGACTGCTTGACACAGGGCACTGAACACCATCACACCGAGGAGCAAATCACTTTAATACATAACAGCATAAAGAAACATCTGAGTCCTTAAGGGGATGAAACTTAGGAACATTAACACTGGAGTGGGTTTGGATTATACAGAGTAACAAATACTTTTTTTTTTTTTTTTAAGGGAAAACAGTTATGTCCATGTACTCAGCATTCCTGCAGCATTAGTTCTAGGTCAGGAGCATAAAATCCTGAAAAACAAGAAAAAGCTTCAGCTGTTGTTATGATGACAACCCTAAATACCTCAGATGTGCTAAGAGATGTGGATCAGAAAACAGAGCATTAGAACATCACAGAATCACAGACACATGCAGGCTGGCACAGCCCCTCAGGATCACCAAGCCCAGCCTAGAACCCTACTCTGCAAGAGTCACCTTAAACCACAGCCCCAAGCACCACATCCAAACCACCCTGAAACACAGCCAGGGTTGGGGACTCCACCACCTCCCTGGGCAGTTCATTCCAGTCCCTGACCACTCTCTCTGTGAAAAACTTTTTCCTAATGTCCAATCTAAACCTCCCCAGCCTCAGCTTGAGGCCATTCCCCCTTATTCTGTCTCCAGTTCCCTGTGAGCATAGCCCAGCAGCAGCCTCTCCACAAAGTCCCTTCAGGTAGCAGTAGTCAGCTATGAACTCTGCCCTCAGCCTCCTCTTTTTCAAACTAAGCAGCCCCAGGGAGGGATTTTTGTCTCTCTTCAAAGAGAGATTTCAATTTAAATCCTGAAGTGTGTACTTAGCTTCAGTGACAGTTTTTTTTTGTGTGGAAGACCAGGGAGATGTCAGTATGTATTTTGACAGGCAGCTGAAACAGCTCTTCCAATGACTTATTCCCATTGTTTGCTTTCCAAACTGTTTCCAGCTCTGGGCTATTTTCCATTGCTTGCTGCTTGAAACAGCTCTGTGTTTGCTCTTCTAGGAGCTGAGTGTCTTGGATTCACTTCACCTGTGTGCTGCTTTGAGGCTAATTGGAATATTTAAATGAGAGAAATGAGATCATTGGCCGTGAAAAGAAAATAATAGTGATGTCTATACTGCTCATTTGTTCTGCTGAGACACATAAAACTAAGAAACCATAACAAAGATAGGTCTGTCTCTGCCTGGCTCTTGCCTACTTCACTGTCTCTGCCTGAATCTGTGTAGCTCAAACGAATCTTTCTTCTTCTAACACCTCCTGCTGACCTTTCCCAGCTCAGCCTACACATAAAGGGGATTCTGAGATAAGGGAGGGGGTAGAAAGAAGGTGGGATGTTAGTTGAGAGCCCTCCTTGGGAAGTCTGCTCTTCAGGAGGGGTGTTTTAATCTCTGTATTACTTTTAAATTGTATATAGATGTCAATATGTGGACCTGGGAGTGCTGGTTGGCAGCTGAAGATGAGGCAGCAGTTTGCCAAGGTGGCCAAGGCCAAAGGCATCCTGGCCTGGCTCAGGAGCAGTGTGGGCAGCAGGAGCAGGGCAGTCCTTCTGCCCCTGTGCTCAGCACTGCTCAGGCCACAGCTTGAGTGCTGTGTCCAGTTCTGGGCCCCGTGATTTCAGAAAGATGTTGAGGTGCTGGAAGGTGCCCAGAGAAGGGCAGCAAGGCTGGGGAGGGGCCTGGAGCACAGCCCTGTGAGGAGAGGCTGAGGGAGCTGGGGGTGTGCAGCCTGCAGAAGAGGAGGCTCAGGGCAGAGCTCATTGCTCTCTGCAGCTCCCTGAAGGGAGGTTGGAGCCAGCTGGGGTTGGGCTCTGCTGCCAGGTGAACAGGGACAGAACAAGAGGACACAGCCTCAAGCTGTGCCAGCGCAGGTTCAGGCTGGATGTTGGGAAGAAGTTCTCCACAGAAAGAGTGATTGGCATTGGAATGGGCTGCCCAGGGAGGTGGTGGAGTGCCCATGCCTGGAGGTGTTTCAGAGGAGGCTGCATGAGGCACTCAGTGCCAGGGGTTAATTAGAAGGGTTAGGTGCTAGGCTGGACTGGATGATCCTAGAGGTCTATTCCAACCTGGTTAGTTCTGTGATTCTGTGATATTATAACATATATATGCTTATAAATTGTGGCAGCTGTAAATATCCTGCTCCATTCCTTAACCTCCAGCTGGCTGAGTTAGTCTGCTGAGTTCCTAGTCATGAGCTGGGGTAGAGAGGGAAACTCCCAGACCTGCACAACCTGAAGATAACACAAGTTCAGCACCCTTGGCAGAAGCTCATCTGCAGAAAGCTGGCAAAACCATTTCTGAGACTGCTCCTAGATGCAAGTGCTGTGCTCCCTTTGTAGGACAATCAAACGAGTTCCATGCAGATGACCATGCAAAGCATCACAGCAGATACCTCCTCAGCGGAAATCCACCGACCTCCTCCCGTTGCGTGGCTGCAAGGCAAACACCTGCTGAGTGCTCTGTGCAAAGGGACAGGGCTCCATAACCACCCACCCAAAGCCTCTCTGCAGGCACTGCCACTCTGCTCTGTCACACAAACCTGCACTGAGGGGCATGCAGAAGAGTGTGGCTAGCAGGTCAAGGGAGGTTCTCCTCCCCTTCTCCTCTGCCCCGCTGAGACCTTGAGTACTGCCTTCAGGTTTGGGCTCCCCAGTTGAAGTGTGGTCTGCTGGAGAGAGCCCAGCAGAAGGCTACAAGGATGATGAACACTGCCTGGGGAGGAGAGGCTGAGGGACCTGGGGCTGCTTAGTCTGGAGAGGAGAAGACTGAGAGGGGATTTAGACAGGCTCTGCTCACTGCTGCCTGGGATAGGACAAGGAGCACTGGATGGAAGCTGCAGCACAGGAGGTTCCAGCTCAACACAAGGGCAACTTCTTGCCTGGAAGGGTCCCAGAGCCCTGGCACAGGCTGCCCAGAGGGGCTGTGGAGACTCCTTCTCTGGAGCCTTCCAAGGCCTGTTTGGATGTGTTCCTGTGTGCCCTCAGCTGCATTGTCTGGTCCTGCTGTGGCAGGGGGGTTGGACTGGATGCTCTCTTTGTGTCCCTTCCAATCCCTGATATCCTGTGAGCCTGTGTAATGTACATACACCTTTGGAGCAGAATTCCAAAGTACTGAACTGAAGGATGAATTCTGCCCATCTTGTGTGGTTCTGTAAGGGGAGAAAACCACCAAAAAAAAATCACTTTGAGACCATTATCCCTCCTGAATTTTGCATTTCCTTAAGGTGTGCTTCCAGATTGTTGCTGTTACTGCACTGTCAGTGTTTGTGTCATTAAGTAAGACATTTAAGTCATTCAGCAATTCTATTTTTAGGCTGTTTTTTAACCACAGCAAAGCCTTTCTCCCTTCTCACTATGGCCCTTGCAGAGATATTCTGCACCACAAAGACACTTGATGCAATGTCTACTAAAGCTAATAAAAACTCTCTTGCTGAGCTTAATTACAATTTGATTTTCACTCTGAAATCATTAATATGTCAATCTTAATGTCATAGAACCAGAGAATGGCTCAGGCTGGCAGGGAGCTCAGAGCTCAACTCCTCTGCCCTCCCCACCATGCCCAGGGACACCTCTCAGCTACACTCAGCTGCTCAAGGCCTCATCCAGCCTGGCCTGCAGTACCCCCAGCAAGGAGGCAGCCACAGCCTCCCTGGGCAGCCTGTGCCACACTCTCACTACCCTCACACTCAGCAACTTCTTCCTCAGCTCCACTCTCAGCCTGCTCTGCCTCAGCTCCAAACCATTGCCCCTTGGGCTGTCTCTAGCCCCCCTGATGCAAAGTCCCTCTGCAGCCTTCCTGCAGGCTCCCTTCAGCTCTTGGCAGGCAGCTCTGAGGTTCCCCCAGAGTCTTCTCTTCTCCAGGGTATGTCAGCCATAACTTTGGCTTGCCATAAGAACTGTAACCCACACAAACTGCCTTCTTTTGCCATTTTATTATTTAAATAGGGGAAAAAAAATTGAGATAAACCAAATTGAAGAGAGGTATTATTAAATCTGACTTGGCATCTTTAACTCATTCAAACTTGCAAACAGATCTTGATGAAGATGTTGGGCTGCACTTGCTGAAATAAGCCTCCTCAGTCACAGTAATTATAGTATTGTAGAATGGTAAGGTTGGAAGGGACCTCAAAGGTGATCTAGTTCCAACCCCCTGCCATAGGCAGGGACACCTTTGTTTAATTCCCTCCCTTCTCTACTCTCTGTTTTGTAGCACTCATCAGAAAAGGAAAAGAAAGAGAAAGCCAAACCAACCATACCCTGTAGAAGAAGTAGCCTCTGCTTTGGATCCCACTAGGTCCTTGAAGCTCTTCCTGAAAAACAGAAGAAGTGGTTTAAATCAAACCTAGTCTTGTAAAGCAATCCACCTGGGGAGGTTGTTGGTGAACATATTAAAAGCATTTCTTTCGTGCTGCTGTGCTCTTGCCTCTTAAGGCATGCTTTAGACACATGCAATTTCTCTGTGTCATCGTCCACAAGTTGATGTTGTCAGGCAGAAAGAGCAGGAAACACAGGGAGGTCAGATTCCACCTCTTCTGGCTCATTTCAGACTGATTTAGATCACCACCAGTAATAATGAGCAGCCTTGGCCTTTGAGCTTTCCCATTTCATTATCCAGACACATCCAGAGGGACTTGGTGCAGGGGCTCTGTGGGCAAAGCAGAGCCGATCCTTGCACCTCACAGAAACAACAACAATGCAAAGCTTAACAAACACAGAGCCTGGGCTCCAGCCAGCAGTGAGATCCCAGGCTGTTCCCAGAGCTCTATCCTGCTCTAGCTGAGGATGTCCCTGCTGAGTGCAGGGGAAGTTGGACTAGATGACCTTCAGAGGTCTCTTCCAGCCCAGGCCATCCTGTGATCCCTCTCTCAGGCTAACTGCCAGTGCCTGTGTGCTGGTTTGAGGCTAATTAGAATATTTTAATATTCTATTCTGTGATCATAGAATCATAGAATGGGAAGGTTGGAAGGGACCTCAAGGATCATCCAGTTGCAACCCCCTGCCATAGGCAGGGACACCTCCCACCAGTACAGCTCACTCAAGGCCTGGTCCAACCTGGCCTTGAACACCTCCAGGGAGGGAGCATACTCTACCAGGGAGGGTGATACTCTACCCTGTCCATGCTGTATGCACTGAGAAACCACTGTCTGCCAATCCATACAGCAAGGGAGGGGAAACTAACCAGAGAATCAGGCAGGGCTGGAAAGGACCACAAGGATCAGGCAGCACCAAACCCCTTGCCATGGGAGTTTGGGACACTACATCAGGCTGGCCACATCCAGCCTGGCCTTAAACACCTCCAGGGATGAGGCTTCCACCACCTCCCTGGGCAACCCCTGCCAGGCTCTCACCACCCTCACACTGAACAACTTCTTCCTAACCTCCAGCCTGAATCTCCCCATTTCTAGCTTGGTTCCATTCCCCCCAGTCCTATTACAACCTGACATCCTAAAACATCCCTCCCCAGCTTCTATGATCCTGTGATTCTGTCTATGCAGAAACTTGTGTCCACCCACAAGTGTGTGTATTACATCAGTGACCTGGCTCAGGCTCTTAGATTAAGTTGCCAACAGAGCCCTCCCGTGCCTAGGGATCCTACTGTATCAGCCAAGATGGAGCTCTAGAGGAATCAAACCCATGATGGTAGCACAAAGTATACTTTCTTCCTCCTTCACCCATCCCCTGATTGAAGTCTTTGACCAGGGAGAGAGGTGAGGCTGTTTATGTACAGCAGCTTCTGGCTTTCTTCCCACCATGAGATAAAAACCAGCAGCCAGCTGAGGCTTGCTGAAGTCAGTGACCCAGAGTCAGCAGGCAGCCCACAGGAACCTCTGGGGCTTCCTGCTCCACAGGTCATCAGAGTTCCTCTGCACATCTCAGGCAGAGCTGCTTTGATCTTCCACTGGCTTAAAGTTCACCTCTGCCATTTCCTCATCATCCCACCTGGTAGCTATCTGGGAAAGATTGATTTTCAGCTTTCTCACAGCCAGGGACTGCTTGCACCTCTTTGATTGTTGGTGGCAGATTGTTAGAGGTTGGAAGGCACCTCCAGAGCTCATCCAGTCCAACCCCTGCCAGAGCAGGAGCACCCAGGGCAGGGCACACAGCAACACATCCAGCGGGCCTGGAAAGGCTACAGAGAAAGAGACTCCACAGCCTCTCTGGGCAGCCTGCTCCAGGGCTCTGCCACCCTCACAGGGACAAAGCTTCCCCTCCTGTTCCCCTGGCACCTCCTCTGCTCCAGCTTGACCCAGTGCCCCTTGTGCTGCCCTTGGGCACCCCTGGGCAGAGCCTGGCTGCGTCCTGCCCACACTGCCCTGCACATCTTTAGCACAGCACTGAGGGCAGTCCTCAGGCTGCTCTGCTGCCAGCTGCCAGCCCCAGCTGCCTCAGCCTGGCCTCACAGGAGATGTTCACTGCCTGCAGCAGCCTGGGGGCTCTGGGCTGGGCTCTCTCAAGGAGCTCCTTGGTAAGAATAATTTTTTCTTCTCACAAAAGAGCAAACAAATGCATTTTGTACCCAGGCTCTGTGCTTTGCCACTGTGTTACAGGTGAGGTTGGTTTTAAGTGTTAATAATATCAGGAGGATTGTTTTTCATTAATGAAAGAATAGAAAAAGCTCCTGTTTTTAATAAAAGTACAGCCCTGTGATATTAAATCAGGGGAAAAAAAATCTGTTATGAGCAGAACTGCCTACAAGGCCATTTTTAGGAGAGCTAAGGAGTCACAAGCATGCAGAGTTCAGGTTTACATACGTCCAGTTTGTATCTCTTCATTCTTCTCTCATTAAGCTGGGGAACGAGTTGCAGCAAAGGATGCAGGACAGAGGACTGAGAGGACACGAACACAGACCCATGAGAACAATGGAATTCAGACCTCATGATGCAAACAAAGTCTCTTCCCACAGTTCTGGCTTATGGACCAAACATGCATCATAAAACAAACAAAAAAGGACTGAAAATGTTAATTGAGAAACTTCTCTTTTTAACATTTAAACAGGCACCAACATTTATATTTACGCTGTGGATGGATGTGGCTCACAGAGTGACGGAGGGGAAAGCTGTGCACCCTCACCTTGACTCATGCAAGGTACAGAAGTGGTTGCAGGCTTCTTGCCCAGGCAATTGCAGTTATTCAGCCTTTGATCCACCTCTGAGAGTGGTGCAGAGAATATTTCCATACAGTGCTCCTACCAAATCTCCTCTCATTAGAAATTCTCTGATTCTCTGCCATGGGAGTTAGCAGCTTCAGCTTCAGTCTCTGTTGTACTGTAAAGTTCATTTTACTCCAAAATAACTGAAATCACAGCAAGACAAATTTCCATCTTTCTTTCTTCCTCTCTTTCTTTCTTCCATTTCTTTCTTTCTTTCCTTTCTTTCTCTTTCTTTTTTTCTTTAATTCTTTCTCTTTCTCTCTTTCTTTCTTTTTCTATTTTTTTTTTCTTATTCTTTTTCTTTTTCTTTCTTTCTTTTTCTGTAATTCTTTCCCTCTCTCTCTCCCTTTCTCTTTCTTTCTTTTTTCCCTTCCCTTCCCTTTATTTTCCTTCTTTCTCTTTCTTTAATTCTTTCTTTAATTCTTTCACTTTTTCTTTTTCTATTTATTTTCTTATTGTTTTTCTTTCTTTCTCTTTTCTTTCATTTTTTCTTTCTCTCTCTCTTTTCTGTCTCTCTTTCTTTCTCCCTTTCTCCCTTTCTCTTTCTTTCTTTCTTTTTTCCTTTCCTTTATTTCATTTTCTTTCTTTCTCTTTCTTTAATTCTTTCTTTATTTCCTTTTCTTTTTCTATTTATTTTCTTATTGTTTTTCTTTCTCTTTTCTTTCATTTTTTCTTTCTCTCTCTTTTCTCTTTCTTTCTCTTTCTTGCTCTTTAATTCTTTCTTAATTCTTTCTTTAATACATTCACTTTTTCTTTTTCTATTTATTTTCTTATTGTTTTTCTTTCTCTTTTCTTTCATTTTTTCTCTCTCTCTTTTCTCTCTCTTTCTCTCTTTCTTGCTTTCTTTAATTCCTTCTTTCTTTCTTTAATTCTTTCTTCTTTAATTCTTTCTTTCTTTTTCTTTCTCTCTCTTTTTCTTTCTTTCTCTCTCTTTTTCTCTTTTTCTTTCTCTCTCTCTCTTTTTCTTTATTTCACTCTCTCTTTCTCCCTGTTTTTTTTTTTTTTGGATGCAGTAATTTCTCAGGAGCAGCAGCAGCAACAGCTCACCTCACTGATTACCTCCAGAGCTGCTCCATCATGCCCTCAATATCATCAATACCACTTACTAGAAAATATACCACAGATTTCTGAAGAAATGTAAGGAAGAAGGGGGAAAAAAAAAAAGGAGATGAAAATATAAGGATGAATGTTAAGAAATGAGAAACCCAGAAAAGAATACTTTTAACTTTCTGAAAGGCCTTCTGCTTTGCACAGAGAGAACACAGAGATGCACAGAAATAACAGATGCTGTTTAGCCTCTAAAAGCAAGGATGGGTCCCAGGTGGTTTGGTTGGTGAGAATATTTTTACAGCAACAACATTGGGCTGTTTGTAAAAAAATAAATCACATTTTTTTCAGTCAAAATACAATCCCAAAGCCTAAGGGAGACTTAAATACTATTTTGCCTGGTACAGCTCTATGAGGTGTACCCAATAAATGCAATTTAATGAGTAAGTGTCAAAGATTCATTAAAGTTCTCCACAGTAATGTGCTCAGTTTCTCTAAATCCAATGTTGTGTTCCAGCAGCAGCAGCCAGGAGAAGCTTTTTCACCTTAGCCTTCAACGTTTTAAGTGCAAGGTTAAGATCCAGGTAGGACTCTCCGAGTGTTTTGCACACTTGGCCAGCGCTGAATGTGTTCCTCAAACACATTCTAGACCCCAAACACAAAGCTCCCAGGCCTGAGCTTGCTGTACAGTTGGAGAGGGCACTACAGACAGGACCACTACCAGATTGCTATGCACAAGCACAGAGCTACTCACTCACCGCTGCGCACGAGCACAGAGCCGCTCCCTCACCGCTGCGCACGAGCACAGAGCCGCTCCCTCACCGCTGCGCACGAGCACAGAGCTACTCACTCACCGCTGCGCACAAGCAGAGCCGCTCACTCACCGCTGCGCACGAGCAGAGCTGCTCACTCACCGCTGCGCACAAGCACAGAGCTGCTCACTGCTATGCACAAGCACAGAGCCGCTCCCTCACCGCTGCGCACGAGCACAGAGCCGCTCCCTCACCGCTGCGCACGAGCACAGAGCCGCTCCCTCACCGCTGCGCACGAGCACAGAGCCGCTCCCTCACCGCTGCGCACGAGCACAGAGCCGCTCGCTCACCGCTGCGCACGAGCACAGAGCCGCTCACTCACCGCTGCGCACGAGCACACAGCCGCTCACTCACCGCTGCGCACGAGCACAGAGCCGCTCACTCACCGCTATGCACGAGCACAGAGCCGCTCACTCACCGCTATGCACGAGCACAGAGCCGCTCACTCACTGCTATGCACAAGCACAGAGCTGCTCACTCACTGCTATGCACAAGCACAGAGCTGCTCACTCACTGCTATGCACAAGCACAGAGCTACTCACTCACCGCTGCGCAGAAGCACAGAGCTACTCACTGCTGGACCACTCACCATGATGTCTGAGTTGCCTGAGTCGTGAGCCTTAGAGTAATGAAATAAGAACTGTTCAAAAAGATGAAAAGGGGAGTTTGACTACAAAGCAGGGCCCAGGGGGTGTCATGGTTTTTCTTGACAATTGTAGTGTGATCAGAAAACGGAGAGAAATCCTTACCCTTTTGGTGTTGTCTTTTTCATCTACACCCTGCAGGGATAATAATTGGTAGAGAAGCTTTTAATTGGTAAACAAGGAAAGAGCAATTTCTATTAGATCCCCAACTTTTCAGTACTGGATTAGAGCATCTTCCTTCCCCAGCAGATCACTGCCATGGCTTTGCTTATCAATGTAGCCACACTGCAGAGAGCACTGATTCCCCCCCAGTAGAAGGGCTGATGGCTTTAACAGATCTTACAGTGCCAAGCACAGCTCCAGGTTGGGTGGGGAATGGCTGAGAGCAGCCCTGAGGAACAGGCCCTGGGGGTCTGGGATGAGGAAAAGCTCCACATGAGGCTGCAGTGTGAGTGCAGCCCAGACAGCAACTGTGTGCTGGGCTGCAGCAAGAGCAGTGTGGGCAGCAGGGCAAGGGAGGGGATTGTGCCCCTTGGCTCTGCTCTCCTCACACCCCACCTGCAGTCCTGGGTGCAGCTCTGGAGCCCCCAGCACAGGAAGGACATGGAAGGGTTGGAGCCAGTGCAGAGGAGGCCACCAAGATGTGGAGAGGGCTGCAGCAGCTCTGCTCTGAGGACAGGCTGAAAGAGTTGGGGTTCTGCAGCCTAGAGAAGAGAAGGCTGCCAGGAGACCTTGGAGTGGCCTTCCAGGATCTGAAGAGAGCTACAGGAAGGCTGGGGAGGGACTATTGACAAGG
>VWZE01022870.1:0-10581 GCA_013396675.1 Eubucco bourcierii | reverse complement strand
TCTGAGGAGAGCAGAGCCAAGGGGCACAATCCCCTCCCTTGCCCTGCTGCCCACACTGCTCTTGCTGCAGCCCAGCACACAGTTGCTGTCTGGGCTGCACTCACACTGCAGCCTCAGGTGGAGCTTTTCATCACCCCAGACCCCCAGGGCCTGTTCCTCAGGGCTGCTCTCAGCCATTCCCCACCCAGCCTGGAGTTGTGCTTGGCATTGTACCTACCCAGGTGCAGGACCTTGCACTTGGCCTTGTTGAATGTCCTGAGGTTGGCCTGGGCACAGCTCTGCAGCCTGTGCAGGTCCCTCTGGATGTATCCCTGCCCTCTAGCAAGTGACTGTGCCACACAGCTTGGTGCCAGCTGCACACTTGCTGAGGCTGCACTGATTCCTCTGTCCATGGCACTGACACAGATGTCAGTGGTGCCAGCACTGACAGAAAAAAAAAAAAAAAAAGAAGCAACCGGTTGAAAAGCAACTGAAGTATTTCCAGCAGCATTACATTACTTAATCCAAGCTGAAAATAGAAATCTGGACATTATAAGAGATATTTGCCTTGACTTAGAGTGCATATACCAAAAATCTCCCTTTTGGAAATCATCACCATGTTTAAATACTGCTGCCAGGGCTCCAAAAGGTGAGGTTCTTCAGCTCACAACCCACTGCTACTGCCCTAGGCTTATTGGCCACTATTAGCCATTGCCCTATCAGCTCAATGCTGCAGCATCTTCTTATTCCCTAAATCCATGGCACCAGCATAACACAGGAAGGACTTCTGTTTCCAAGTATGTGTAAAATAGGTTGGATTCTAAAACCCCATTTACATCTTTCCCTGCAAAATCACAGGCTCAAATCCTGTGACAGTTTGGGCCAAGCTTCCCAGCTCTGTAAAACTCAGAGGATTTAGTTCCCAGCAAAAGTAATGATGCTTGAAAAACACAGAGCAAAGCCCTCCCTGACAGAGCCAGGTCCAGAGAGCAGCCCAGGGGGGAACTGCCTGCAAAAGAGGCAATGGAGAATATAATCGGAAGGTTTCCTATCATCATTTAACCACTCTCCTCTGGTAACAGCAGCAAGAATCTCACATCAGAGGTAATTCTGACAAAGGCAAATGTGGTAATGCACTAACCCAAAGGCCCTTGATGAAAGCACATTACTGCAGTGCTTCCAGCAACTGGGTGGAATGTGGTCATGGACAGGAAAGTGGCTGTGGAGAAAGGACACCTTCCACACCACACAATACTGAGCTGAGCATAGCATGGCTCAGCTTGGAAGGGAGCTCAGACATCGTCTCCTCCACCCTCCCCACCATGCCCAGGGACACCTCTCAGCTACACTCAGCTGCTCAAGGCCTCATCCAGCCTGGCCTGCAGCACCCCCAGCAAGGAGGCAGCCACAGCCTCCCTGGGCAGCCTGTGCCACACTCTCACCACCCTCACACTCAGCATCTTCTTCCTCAGCTCCACTCTCAGCCTGCTCTGCCTCAGCTCCAAACCATTGCCCCTTGGGCTGTCTCTGGCCCCCCTGATGCAAAGTCCCTCTGCAGCCTTCCTGCAGGCTCCCTTCAGCTCTTGGTAGGCAGCTCTGAGGTGCCCCTGGAGCCTTCTCCTCTGCAGGCTGCACCCCCCCCAGCTCCCTCAGCCTGTGCTCACAGCAGAGCTGCTCCAGCCCTTGCTGCATCTTTGTGGCCTCCTCTGGCCTCCCTCCAGCAGCTCAGTGTCCTCCTTCTGCTGGGGACAGCAGCACTGGAGGCAGGATTGGAGTGCAAGCTGCTGTATCACATTTGCTTTTTCTATCAGTAAAAATGCAAAGGCACTGTGTTGTGGCCACTTCAGCAGCATGTAATGAACCCAGCTACAGAAGGGTAGAAGATACTGTTTTGTTTTGAGTCAACCTGTCCATATTTTAATATGAATTTTAAACACTTCTTCTGTAGGATAAGGTCTCTATGTCTGTAGGACACCCAGTTAAATATTTATCACAGTTGTAACTGACAACTTAAGCAGGGACAGTTCATTAGGACAAGCCACAGTGGTTTTGAAACAAGAGAAAGGTGGATTTAGATTGGACATTAGCAAGAAGTTCTTCACTAAGAGGATGTAGGAACACTGGAACAGGTTGCCCAAGAAGGTTGCCAGCAGATATTCCTGTAAGAGATAGGAAGAGAAGTGAAAAAAAAAAACAAAACCAAAACAACAAATAAAATAAAAAACCACCCAACCAAACAGCACCATTTACAAGAGCTACCTCTGTACTGGACCTCCAAATCACAGAATCATAGAATGGGAAGGTTGGAAGGGACCTCAAGGATCAGCCAGTTCCAACCCCCTGCCATAGGCAGGGACACCTCCCACTAGCACAGGGCACTCAAGGCCTCCTCCAACCTGGCCTTGAACACCTCCAGGGAGGGAGCAGCCACAACCTCCCTGGGCAACCTGTGCCAGTGTCTCACCACCCTCACTGCAAACAACTTCCTCCTAACATCCACTTTCAATCTCCCCTCTGCCACTTCAAACCCATTGCCCCTTGTCCTGTCGTTGCAGGACCTTGTAAATAATCCTTCCCCAGCCTTCCTGGAGCCCCCTTCAGATAAGTGGCTAAGTTCTTTTTTAAAAGAAACCCACACCACCATAATCACCAGGAACCAGTTCACTTTGCTAGAACAAAGAGAATGCTTCCTTTGACAGTTTCAGATTGAATTGCATTGCTGCAGAGTAGCTTGGCCATCATTTGGAGCTTGATTTACCTCTGCAAATATTAAGTATTGACTTCTATTTGCTTTGCATTGACAAAGGAGCCCAATTAAAAATGCCTATAGCCATCTACAACCATTATTTGATTCCATTAAATAATTCTGTGAAGTCTCTCCCTGCATTCCTATCTATGGCATTAAACACACCAATAACCAAAAGCACTTCTGGGCTATCACCAGAGACCACAAAGCATCCTACAGATACACTGCAGTGTTCTAAGAGAGTCAGGAATTTCCCCCATTTCTCCATTCTCAGAGATGAGAAGTAAGTTTCTTACTTCAAAGTTCCTTGCAGAGAGCATAATTAATTCCAGTACCTGGCACATTATGATATAAAAACTACACTTTCATTACAACAGCAATACTCTGGGTAAATTGCATCAAAAAACTACTTTGTTCCCCCCTGCTGATTGCTTTCCTCAGTGAAGGAACACAAAGGTTCAAGCTAAGCTGCTGCTTCAATATGAGAAAGTCACAATTCTCTCAGTGCACCAGCACAGCATCACAGAATGTGTCTGACCTGGTTAGAAGAGGCCTCCAAGATCATCCAGCCCTAATCTCAACCTAACACTGCAGGCTCAACACTAAACCATGTCCCTAAGTGCCAGCTCCACAGGATGCTGAACACCCCCAGGGATGGTGACTGCAGCACTGCCCTGGGCAGACCATTCCAGTGCCTGAGAACCCTCTCTGGGAAGAAATCTTTCCTAACACCCAGCCTGAACCTCCCCTGGGGCAGTTTGGAACCATCTCCTCTGCTCCTGTCCCTTGCCCCCAAGCAGCAGAGGCTGCCCCCTCCTCGCTCCAACCTCCCTGCAGGGAGATGCAGAGAGCAATGAGCTCTGCCCTCAGCCTCCTCTGCTCCACCTGCACACCTCCAGCTCACTCAGCCCCTCCTCACAGCCCAGCTGCTCCAGGCCCTTCTCCAGCCTCAGTGCCATGCTCTGGATGCTGCAGCACCTCAATGTCTGCCCTACAGTAAGTACAATTTAATACCCCAGTATTTATGCTCTGTGACATCTAGAGAAGGGCCAAGCTTCCCCTGAGCTTACAGCAGCGTTCAATGCTGTCAGCTGCTCCTCTGTCCCAGCACAGCAAAGACTGCCAAGCACAGGTCCCTCAAGATGGGCACCTGCTAGCAGCTGGGTGAGCCCTCCTGCACTGAGGGCAGGGACAGCTTCAAGTGAAGCAGGCTAAAACGTCAGAAACATCAATAATGTTGCACACTCCAGGCAAAAGCTTTCTCCTTCTAAATGATATTTGCATAAATGCAGCAGTTATGTACATGGGGCAGCAGTATTAGTGGATTAATTATTTACCAGCAGCTGTCTGATGAATTACCTGCCTGCAGTCTTGCTGGCTTCTTTACTTGGAGCAACTCCTCAGTAAATGCTGAAGCTTTTCAAAATCTTTGCTCTGAAAAGAGAATGTGCAAATGTTGCTCTCTGCAATTATGGGGATTGTGTCCCACTTTTAGAATTGACAGGGATGGAAGGGACCACAAGGATCAACCAGTTCCAACCCCCTTGCCATGCCCAGGTACACCTCACACTAGATCAGGCTGGCCACAGCCTCATCCAGCCTGGCCTTAAACACCTCCAGGGATGAGGCTTCCACCACCTCCCTGGGCAACCCCTGCCAGGGTCTCACCACAGTCACTTCACATTGTATAAAAGTAGCCATGAGGCAAGGTCTGAGATGTGAATTTGTTCTTCTACAGAAAAAGTACTGAAGCACATCTTAATCTACACAAAAGATTCTTTATAAAACACAATAATGTACAGGCTGTGGAACACCAGACAGCAAACAGTTTTGTTTGGGTATTTCCTACTGCAGAATCACAATCCTGCCAACAGCTACAACCTTCTGAGTTTCAGCTTTAAACAGCAGCTCCTTTCCTGCATGTTCAGACCTCTACAGAGTCTGGGCCTGAAAGGTGCTGATCTTTCAGACCTCATTTATTTTCTCCCTGCTGCTTCAAGAACAGAGGAAAAGGTGGAATCATAGAATCAGACAGGGTTGGAAGGGATCACAAGGATCAGCCAGTGCCAACCCCCCTGCCATGGGCAGGGACACCTCATAGTAGATCAGGCTGTCCACAGCCTCAGCCAGCCTGGACTTAAACACCGCCAGGGATGAGGCAGACAGTATCTGCCTGGCTCTGGCTGTAATTAACTCTTCTATCTGACCCTGCACATTTCCCAACTAACCATTCTGCTTCTCAGCCCCCCCTTGCCAACCTCTTCCAAGTCACCTTGCACCTAAGTCAGATTCTGGGATAAGGGAGGGGGGCGGAAAGAAGGTGGAAGGGTGGTTGGGAGCCCCTCCTGGGCACTCTGACTGCTGGGAGGGGGATTGTGTTTCTGTATTACTTTTAACTTGCACATAACTCTACATAGTTGCAAATAATTGTAATACATTGTAAATATCTGCTTGTAAATTGTGCTAAGCTATGAAACACAAAGCTTCGTTCTTTGCCTTGCAGCTGGCTGAGTCTAGTCTGGGTGTATTCACTGGGGTGGGGCATGGGGGTGTGTGATGCCCAGAACCCCTCCAAACCCCATGCTTCCACTCCAGAAGGAAGTGATGTGGAGTCTCTGGTACCCACTAAGCCACTAATTACTTTTCCTATGGTTAGGACATCCTCAGCAGTTCTCACCAGCCTCCTCTGCCATCTAAGCAGGGAATACCTCCCATGCAGTTGCATTGCAACTCTGCCACAAGATCAACCAATTCCCAGGCACAAGTCCTATGGAAACTGAGTTTCATTAGTTGCAGAACAGATCAAAACCATTTCAGAACCAGGCCTTTCTTTCATAATCATAGAATGTCAGGGGCTGGAAGGGACCTCCAAAGATCATCTGGTCCAGACTCCGTGCCAGAACAGCATCACCCAGAGCAGATCACACAGGAACACATCCAGGCAGTTCTTGAGTATCTCCAGAGAGGGAGACTCCACAACCTCCCTGGGCAGCCTGTGCCAGGGCTCTGTCACCCTCACAGAGAAAAAAATTCTCCTCAGGTTCACATGGAACTTCCTACGTTGTAGGTAATAAATAATTACCTACAGCAGTGTCTACGTTTAACTCAAATCTGGAGCTGAACTGCAGCTGTAGCTCTGTCACCTGATGAGCCCTCCCCAGCAGAGCAGGGGAATCAGGAAAAGGAGAGGCTGAAATGAAAATGGATGTAATGAAAAAGCCAGAGCAGTACCAATGTCAGTACAATGTTGATAAGGTCATAGCCAGCCCAGCAGAAGGGCAGCAGCCACAGTATTCAGGAAGGAGTCCTTGAGAGCAGCAGAAGAATGAGGAGCAGAGTAATAAGATCACTCAACAGGAGATTCCCCATTCCTCAGCAAACTTGCTCCTCCACGCTGGGTGTGTTGCTGATGGCCTGGGGTAGGTACACCTGCAGGACAGCGCAGTCCAGCTGTGCTGGCTGGCTCAGAAGTGCCAGTGGCCTGCATGCAGCCCATGACTGGCCTGGAATTGTGTCCCAGCAAAACCAGGACAGGCAGGCACAACGAAGCTGCACTACCCTGCTGTTCTGGCACCCTCACAGGGAAAAAATTCCTCCTCATGTTTAAATGAAACTTCCTATGGCTCAGCTTCCACCTAGTGCCCCTTGTGCTGGCATTGGGCGTCACCCAGCAGAGCCTGGCTCCAGCCTCCTGGCACTCACCAGTAGCAGTGGCAGTAACACCACAGTGCCAGCGAGCTCCTTCCGTGTGTTCCACCACCGCCTTTTACCAGCACAGACAGGCTGGCAGTGCCCGGCAGCCTCCGGCGTAATTTAGTTCCCCGCAGTTCCTCACACCTCCCCTCATGCGGCGAGGCGCCCAGCCCGCGCAACCGCCCCGACGGCCTCCCCGCTTCGCCGCTGGGACCTCGCCCAAGTCCCGCCCGCTGCCGGTACCGTAAGGATCCACCGGGGGAGTCCCTGGACCCTGCCGGCGGGANGGGTGTCCGGCGAGGAGCGGCGGTGGCGGGATGCGAGGGGCCGGAGCCCGCCGCTGAGCAGCTCCTCGGCGCGGAGGAGATGTCCTCGCTGGTGAAGGAGGACCTGGCGAAGAGACTGTTCGGGCCCCGGCGGCAGAAGCTGCACGAGTTCATCGAGGTGGAGGACTCGGGGGCAGGGTGCTTCTACCTGTGCGCCACAGGTACCGGGGCCGGCAGGCAGGCGGGAGCGCGGATGGGTGCCGGGGTACGGGAGGGAGCGGGTCGGGGCGGGCAGCGGGGCGGCTGCAGCTGCCGCCGGGACGCAGCAGGACGCGAAGCCCAGCTCGTTGTCTCCAGCCTTCAGAAGCCGGCCTCTGTCCCGCTTGGGCTTCGCATGCGCTGGGCGTTCGGTATTGCCGGGAACCGCGACGCTCGGGTGCCGAAAGCGCCCGGGACGCGGCAGAGCTGCCGCTGCCTCCGCTCCACCTGAAAGAACAACCTTATGCCCTGCACCTAATGAGGTTTTCCGTGAAAGAGCGTTAAGAGCGTTAACCTTGCAGGAAACATTGGTAATTTAGAGAGCTTTTGCACTACCCTTTGTCTTGGTATAATGTTCTACAAGCCTCCCAATTACTTAGGGAACAATCAGCTGCACTCGCCGTTTAAGTAAATGCAGTTTGAGTTAGTAATTAGCACGAACTGCAAGTAAAACAAGATTGCCGTGATTAACTTAATTAGCTGGCTCTTTACTTAATTTGATTTCGGTGCATCTGTTTCATAACGTTTTCAAAGCAAGGTTTGTTCCGTTTAGCTTCACAGCACTGAAAGGAACGCCAGGGAAATTCTCTCCTCCACAAGTAGTTGGATTCAACCTAGTACTAAAACCTAGTTCAAGCTGACTTCAGCATAGGAGTTAAGTAAATGCTTCTTACAGTCTGTTTCCTCTTCAGGTTCAAAGTACATAGAACATACACAAATCATCTCTGTGCTTGAGCCATGAATTGGGTTAACATCCAGTCCAGGGTAATATCAACTGTCCTCTCTAGTCATCACCTTGCTGAACATCTGAAACCCTCATTTGTTTTCCAGGTTATTGGAAATGCTGAGCAAATTATGTTCCCTGCACTCATGGAATTTTAGTAGGACAGGCTTTATAGTTCAGAACTGTAGAAATGATTTTAGGAAGTGGATTCCTGCTTGCCACAGAGTGCCTAAATGCACAGAAATGCCAACCCGACTGGTAGTTTATGCCAACCTGCCTGGTAGCGTATAAAGCTCTCCAGCAGAGGTATGTTTGGGGGCATGTGGTAGATCTAAGCAGTTTGCTGTTGGGAAATACCCAAAGAAAAAGTAGTAACATTATGTGCCTTTTAAATTCTTTTCCAAATAACCTCTTTTGAAGGTAGAGAAGAATAAGCCATTAAAGCCTCTACTCAGATTAACTGAGTGGAATCCTCTGAAGACATAAAGGAAAAACTGTGTGGAGTATTAAGATCTCTCCCATATCCAATATTAAACTCTCTTAATATATTCAGGCATAGTCAAGTAAGTGGCGAGTGGAGTGGAAATCTGACTCTGAAAGATGGATTGCAGTTGTCTGCCAGCAGCTACTGCTGTGATTCTGTGGGAGCAGAACACATTATCTAAAGTCTTATCCCTGCACTGCAACCTCAGTATATTCCTCCTGATTTCAAATTGCCATTAGAGGAAAAAAGACAAAAATAATCAGTCAGACTACAGGCAAAACTTTAGAAGTCTGTGCCTTTGGAAGGCTGTATTACAGCAAAATCTTGCTTAGGGATATGGTTTAAGGTGAATCTTGCAGAGCAGGGTTATAGGTTGGACTTGGTGATCCTGAAGGTTTTTTCCAACTTGGGTCTGGGGTGATGAAAAGCTCCACCTGAGGCTGCAGTGTGAGTGCAGCCCAGACAGCAACTGTGTGCTGGGCTGCAGCAAGAGCAGTGTGGGCAGCAGGGCAAGGGAGGGGATTGTGCCCCTTGGCTCTGCTCTCCTCACACCCCACCTGCAGTCCTGGGTGCAGTTCTGGAGCCCCCAGCACAGGAAGTGTTGGAGCCAGTGCAGAGGAGGCCACCAAGATGCTGAGAGGGCTGCAGCAGCTCTGCTGTGAGGACAGGCTGAGAGAGTTGGGGCTCTGCAGCCTGGAGAAGAGAAGGCTGCCAGGAGACCCTGGAGTGGCCTAAACATCCAGGGACGAGGCTCCCACCACCTCCCTGGGCAACCTCTTCCAGTTTCTCACTAGCCTCATGGTGACTAACTTCTTCCTAATTTTAATACTTTTATCCCAGGCCATAAGAATGCTCAGAGGGTTGGAGCACCTCAGCTATGAGGACAGACTGAAAGAGTTGGAGTTGTTCAGTCTGGAGAGTAGAACAATCCCAGGTGACCTTCTGGTAGCCTCTGAAGTGGGCTACAAAAAAAACTGGGGTGGGACTTTTTAGGCTATCAGATAGTTATGGGACTGGGGGAATGGAGCAAAGCTGGAGGTGGGGAGATTCAGACTGGACATGAGGAGGAAGTTCTTTGCAGTGAGGGTGGTGAGACACTGGCACAGGTTGCCCAGGGAGGTGGTGGAAGCCTCATCCCTGGAGGTGTTTAAGGCTAGGCTGGCTGAGGCTGTGGGCAGCCTGATCTAGTGTGAGGTGTGCAAACACCCTGACTGTGGTTGCATTTCAGCTTTGCATTCCTCCCAGGTTGATGAAGCATTTAGTGAAGGAATGTTGTCAAATAATGCCAGGCATCTAGCACAAAATTAAGACTGCTCCATTGTCACAGAAACGGAATCATAGAATGGTAAGGTTGGAAGAGACCTCAAAGCTCATCCAGTTCCAACCCCCTGCCATAGGCAGGGACATCTCCCACTAGTACAGGTCACTCAAGGCCTCCTCCAACCTGGCCTTGAACACCTCCAGGGAGGTTGTGGAGCACAGAAGCACCCAATGGGATCTTTGATCCCATTGGGTGCTTCTGTGCTCCACAACCTCCCTGGGCAACCTGTGCCAGTGTCTCACCACCCTCACTGCAAACAACTTCCTCCTAACATCCACTTTCAATCTCCCCTCTGCCACTTCAAACCCATAAAGTTAAGCCCAGTGCAGCCCTTTACAACCCTGCCTGCCACCACTGACATTATCTAAAATGTAAGTCTGTTAAGTCTGCTATCATTGGAACTTTTGGGAAGTGCTTTCATATCTAAACTTGGTTGTTTGTTTTTCTTGCAGTGACTAAAAGTGAGGAAGTAGAAATCTGCATGGTTAGACACTCGCGAGTGGAGCGAGAGGAGAAATATGAAATAGTTGAGAAGTGGTTTTTGAAAGACCTGGAGATGATTGATGGGAAAGAAGCAGATGCTGTAAGTGTTGTGTGTTTGATTAAACATATAGAGCATGCTTCAGTTGTGTTGGACTCTGGGATACAAGCATTAAAATGCAGTTAGTGCACTGTCTGGAAGATCAAGTTATGTGTAAAAAACCAAACAAACAAAAACAACAAACCCAAACCTAAATCAAACCTTCAAGGAATGTTGGGTTTGTTGCATTGAAATGCTCCATGTTGCATTTGCACTGCTGGGATAGAAGGAGGAAAGAGATTTTCTTGCTTGTAGTCTTCATCTCTCTGCTTGAGATCTGAGGAATGAGCTGGACCTAACAGGGGATAAGAAGTCTCCACCTGCAGCTCGTAGTGGAAAGTGGAGTTAATCCCATGGATTTTAATGTGTGTTTGGAAACAGCATTTCATTAAATGCTGGGGTGGAGAATGTGACTATTCAAATGTAGGGAACTCTTCTCTGTGTGACAGTGTCTTGCAGGTGCATTGTTTGGGCTACTAGCTCACCAAATGCACACATATTCATAGAATCATAGAATGGGAAGGTTGGAA
>VWZE01022866.1:0-11358 GCA_013396675.1 Eubucco bourcierii | reverse complement strand
AACCCCCTTCAGATACTGGAAGGTTGCTCTAAGGTCTCCTGGAAACCTTCTCTTCTCCAGGCTGCAGAGTCCCAACTCTCTCAGTCTGTCCTCATAGGAGAGCTCCTGTAGCCCTCTGAGCATCTTCATGGCCTCCTCTGGACCCACTCCAACACTTCCATGTCCTTCCTGTGCTGAGGGTTCCAGAACTGCACACAGTATATATTGCCTAAGAAAACTTCAACTGAAAAATATGATGGATGAAATGTGAGGTGACCTGTGGGAGTACTGGAGAGCACACAACTTCTTCAGAAATTCTTGTATCAAATAAATGTTAAGAATCCACCTAGTGCAGATCAAACAAATCTGGACAGTTTTTATGCCAAGTAAGGTAAATTAAAAAAAAAAAAAAAATATATATATATAAATAAATCTCTTTCTGAAACTGTTTCTAGAGATATGGAGAGCTAAGCAGTGTACTGGACTGCTTTTGTGTAAAGAAGTTGCCAGTGCATATAAATGTTTCTCCTTCGTTGTCCTGTAACTTTGAAACTCCATCTTTCCCCACTTCTTCAGTTTATAAATCACCAACACTTTAACCCTCAACAAGAGCTATAAAAAAGCTATTTTCTTTTCCTTCTCTGTGATAAGCACAAGTGTGATTGATGAATGTGAGAATACAGCAATTGTTATACTGATATGACATTTTAGGCTTCTGGTATGAGGATGATACTTACAAAATATGTTGGGTTTGATATGCCATTAAAATCAGTCCTGTCAGAGTATCACAGGGCTGAGCTTTGTGCTTAGCATTGAGCAAATTTTTACAAAGATGGAGTACAGTCTGGATAACATTTCCAGCTTTGCATGTGTCTCCAAGATACAATCTCTCTTTTTTTTTTGTTCCTTTCCACATCAGACTGAGTAATTAACATCATGACCATGCTGACTATTGCCTTCCATTACAGAAAGCCATGTTAAGAGCTTCTGTTAGATATTACATTTTACAGAGCAACTTCTGCTCTCCTCCCAATGTATGACAGGAGCATCCCAATGATGGAAGATTGATTCAGCTTTTAGGATAAAAGATGGTCTGGCTATATGTATAGCAGTAAATTAAACAGAACTGGAGAACATTGCTGGGCTGTGACTGCACAGACTGTGAAATTGCTCAAGCAAGTTCTCGCAGGCTTTTTGTCCTTGCCTGCTTGTGCTCCCTTAAATAGCTCTTGACCTGGGTTTGGGAGCACAATCCTGCCAAGGACCTCGCTCAGGAAGCACTTTCTATGCAGACTCACTGTCTGGAGGCTGAGAATTTATTAGCACAGTAAAATCTGGACTTTCTCTTCAGTCAGCCTCAGTACTGCTATACTTGAAAAAGTAGATAGAAAAGAGGCCTGGCAGTTGTTTTTGTAGCTAGAATCAAACAGTCTTCAGTAGCCTTAACATGGGAGGCCATCTTTGTCTTGTGACCTTTTTGATTAAAGTAAGAATATTGTATAACACCAATATTTGACTAAAAAAACCTAAGCACCTACTGTGCATCTAATGTTCTTAGTGATGAACAGCTAAAGAATATTTTTAAAGATGACCTGGATATCTTTTTTCATCCTATCAGTGGATCATGGCATTTGTTTGTTTGGTTGGGTTTTTTCTATGAAGATTTTAATTTCTTCACCTAGGTAGGATTAGTTAAAGACCTCTGAAGTTTGCTTACGCAGGATGTCTGAGGGTCTGGTTTGATGAAAAGCTCAACATGAGCCTGCAGTGTGAGTGCAGCCCTGACAGCAAGCGAGCCCTGGGCTGCAGCAAGAGCAGTGTGGGCAGCAGGGTAAGAGAGGGGATTCTGCCCCTTTGCTCTACTCTCCTCAGACTCCACCTGGAGTCCTGTGTGCAGTTCTGGAGCCCCCAGCACAGGAAGGACATGGAAGTGTTGGAGCAGGTCCAGAGGAGGCCTCAAAGATGCTCAGAGGGCTACAGCAGCTCTGGTATAAGGACAGACTGAGAGAGTTTGGGCTCTGCAGCCTGGAGAAGAGAAGGTTTTGAAGAGAACTTATAGTAACCTTCCAGTATCTGAAGGAGGCCTACAGGAAGGCTGGGGAGGGACTAGTGGCAAAGTCTTGCAATGACAGGACAATGGGCAATGGGTTTGAACTGGTAGAGAGGAGATTGAAACTGGATGTTAGGAGGAAGTTGTCTGAAGTGAGGGTGGTGAAACACTGGCACAGGTTGTCCAGGGAGGTTGTGGTTGTTCCCTCCCTGGAGGTGTTGAAGGCCAGGTTGCATGGGGCCTTGAGTGAGCTGTACTAGTGGGAGATGTCGCTGCCTATGGCAGGGGGTTGGAACTAGATGATCCTTGAGGTCTTCATACCTTGGTTGATTTCAAGATGGCCTATGTAGTATGATGGGGGGTTATGAAGAAGGTGTGCTTTCTCTCCCTCTCCCTGTCTGCTCTGCAATCTGTTTCAAAACATGTCAACTGATGAAATACAGGAAGGATCTGGAGATAATTGCAATGTTTTGGAAAGAGATAAATGTCTTTATCACCCTGGGATGGTCTTTGATAAGGTGACTTTAAAAAAAATTTAAAAATTCTCCAGAGGAGTAGATCATCTCCTTACAATCTCACCCCTCTGGGAGTATCATCAATATTTATTTTGTTTTACAGAGAACCAGGAGAACAGATAGGTCCCTTATGAACTCATTCAAACCAGTAGCTCAACAAATGAAGGAAATGCAGCTGGCTCTAAACTTGCGTGAGGTTACTGAATGACCAAAATCAATGGTTCACTAGCACAAGGTCCATCTCTGTAATCAATACTAGAGTCAGAGGCTTTAACAGAAAGTCTAATGGTTAATGTAGATTTCTGTAGCTCCAGACACCCAATACTACCTTTTAAATCCCCATGGAGAGACCAAGAGACCTGGGGCTGTTGAATCTTGAGGTGACCGCAAGGAGATCTCATCAACATATATAAATATCTGAGAGATTAGTGGCAAGTGGATGGAGCCAATCTCTTTTCAGTGGTACACAGTAATAAGACAAGGAGCAACAGCTATAAACTGGAACACATGAGACTTTTCTATTAGGTACTCTGATTGTGGTCAGTTCCACTGTTCAAGAAACTGCTAATGTCAGTTTGTCATGCAAGCTCTGCCCTGCTGAGACCACACATGGAATATTATTTCCAATTTTGGACTCCCCAGTTCCAGAGAGACAGGGAGTTGCTGGAGAGAGTCCAGCAGAGAGCCATGAGGACGAGTGGAGGACTTGAGCATCTGCCCTACAAAGAGAGACTGAGAAACCTGGGACTGTTTAGTCTGGAGAAGAGAAGTCTGAGAGGGTTGGAACTAGGTGATCCTTGAGGTCCCTTCCAACCTTACCATTCTATGATTCTATGATTCTATATTATCAATGTGCACAAATATCTCAGGGGTGGGTGACAAGTGGAGGGGGCCAATCTCTTTTTGGGGGTCAGCAGCAATAAGACTAGGAGCAAGACTAGCTACAAATTGGAACACAGAAGGTTTCACCTCAACGTGAGGAGAAACTTCTTTACAGTGAGGGTGACAGAGCCCTGGAGCAGGTTGCCCAGAGAGGTTGTGGAGTCTCCTTCTCTGGAGACTTTCAAACCCTACCTGCATGTGTTCCTGTGTGAACTAGCCCAGGAGATCCTGCTTTGGCAGGGAGGTTGGACTCTGATTTCTGGAGGTCCCTTCCAACTTCTAAGACTCTGTGATTCTCTGATCCCTCAATCCAAAATGCTCCTGCACACACTGATAGGTGACACTTTTGCAACTCCTGGGCTCCACCTGAAAATTAAAATTACGCTGGAATTTGACACTGGAAAAATTCCAAGTGCCTGTAGTTGGGAAACTCACTGTTTTGGGGTTTTTTCTGTTGTTTGATGTTTATGATTTTGGTGTTTTTTTTTTTTTTTTTTTTGGTTGGGTTTTTTTGGAGGGGCGGGGGAGTGGAGTGGATGCATACTTCTTTGTATTATTTAGAAAGTTTTTGGCTTTTTTGTTTGTTTGTCTTGGTGTCTTTTTTTTTTTTTTGAGTGTGGGGGAATGGTGGTTTCTTTTTGTTGTTGCTGTTGTTTGTTTGCTTTCCAATTTGTTGGGGTGGGTGGTGGTGTGTGGATTGGTTTGGGGACAGTAAATCTTAAAGATCCCAAAGCATTCTAGGGATACTGAGTGGAATATTTTTGTCTTACTAAACATAATGTAGACATCTACATATCAGTCAGTCTTCTAGAAATCTCTTCTGTGGAAAGAAATTAGGTTCTGTAATGTGCTTCAGCTCCTCCTAATGTAGCTGTCTAAAGAAGATGGGGGAAACATGTTCTGCAAGTGCCTCTTTCACTACCCTGATGATAAAGGAAGGCTTCAAGAAGCATGTCATAGGTGCCCAAAACTAAGATGAATCCTACTCACTGTGCTTAGACATCATTTGGGCAGATTAATCACCAATTCCAAGTCAACAGAAATTGATTTACCAGGCTGTCTATCCTATATTTTATACTCATATTTTAAATTATATTTTCTTCATTTTTGAGCAAATGTTAAAGTTCTGAAATGTTTGTTTCAATACAAATGACATTAAAATGCTGAGTGTCAATGAATGTACTACAGAGAGACACTGGAAAGGAAATTCTACAAAAACACTGCCTTTGAAGATAAACCAAATTAAAAAAAAAAAAAAAAGAAAAGAAAAAGCCAATGAACATACATCAAAATCTCAAACATGTCAACTAAGATGTCTCTAAATCCTTGGGAGAAAGACAGTAATTAAAAACATGAAAACAATATTATCCTAATTTTGGTGTGTAGGATTTGTTTAGAGGGGAAAAAAATTGGGGGAGGGAGAGGAAGGGTAGAGAGAGAAAAAATATAATTTAATTCCTTTATATAATTAAGTTATAAAACATTTAAAAGTTCCTAGAAAGTATTCTACTTAAGATTAAAATTTATAGGTATAAACTCACATTTTACTTAATTTAAATACATTCAGCTGTGCTTGACATAACTATTTTGGCTGGCATTAATGTGTCTTAAATATTTAAGAACAGAAATCTTTCTGTGAGCATGAGACTTTTGTATTAGATATTCTGAATGTGGTCAGTTCCACTGCTCAAGAAACTGCTAATGTCAGTTTGTCATGCAAGCTCATGTGCAAGCTGGAGTCCATCAGGAAAAGCATGTCCAGCAGGTCGAGGGAGGTTCTTCTCCACCTTTACTCTGCCCTACTGAGACCACACCTGGAATATTGTTTCCAATTTTGGGCTCTCCAGTTCAAGAGAACCAGAGAGCTGCTGGAGAGAGTCCAGCAGAGAGAGCCATGAGGATGAGTGGGGGACTTGAGCATCTCCCCTATGGAGAGAGACTGAGAAACCTGGGGCTGTTTAGTCTGGAGAAGAGAAGTCTGAGAGGAGATCTGAGCAATGCATACAAATATATCAGGGGTGGATGTTAAGTGGCTGGAGCCAATCTCTTTTTGGTGGTACACAGCAATAAGACAAGGAGCAATGGCTACGAATAGGAACACAGAAGGTTTCACCTCAACATGAGGAGAAACTTCTTTACAGTGAGGGTGACAGAGCCCTGGAACAGGCTGCCCAGAGAGGTTGTGGAGTCTCCTTCTCTGGAGACTTTCAAACCCTGCCTGCATGCATTCCTGTTCAAACTACCCTAGGGGATCCTGCCTTGGTTGATCTCTAGAGGTCCCTTCCAAACTCTAAAGTTCTGTGATTCTGAGCAGAAAGCACATGCCTTGAAGAAAGTAACACCCACATATTAAAAAATCGTAAATCAGATCTTCAAACACCACAAGTTTTGAAATCACACACTAAAATAAATACACAGAATGCATTTTTCAACTTTATGTGGGAATTCCTTTGTGTCCAAGTGTGTTTAAAACTGGTTAAAGGAAAATTATCTTCATTGGAGTGTGTATGAGCTTTACATGGTTCAAAACAATTTTCAAGTGAAAAAGAAGTTCTATGCTGATCTACATTGCCCGTTTCTTCCTGCTTCAACCAAGATCTGCTCTAAGAGGTGACCTCATTACTCTGTACATCTCCTCAAGCAGGGGAAGTGGGAAGAAAGGTGATTATCTCCTTGGTAACCAGCTGCACGATGTGGGGGAATGATTCAAAGCTGTTTCAGGAGAAGCTGCCCGGGGAGGTGGTGGAGTCAGCGTCCCTGGAGGTGTTCAAGACAGGTTTGGACGTGGTACTTGGTGCCATGATCTAGTCTTGAGGGCTGTGGTAATGGGTTGGACTTGATGATCTTTGAGGTCTCTTCCAACGCTGGTGATACTGTGATACTGTGATACTGTGTTAAGTTTAGGTTGGATATCACAATGTCCAATCTAATGAGAGTGCAGTCCAATACTAAAGTAGGCTTCCTAGAGAAGTGGTGGGTGCTCCAAGTCTGTCAAATTATTCTATTCCATTCTATTCTATTCTATTCCATTCCATTCCATTCCATTCCATTCCATTCCATTCTGCTCTACCCTATTTTATTCTATCCTTTTCTGGCGTCTCATGCTCCTGTCAATGCTTTTCTACCCCTGTTGGTTTCACACAGAATCACAGAAACATTCTGATTGGAAAAGACCCTCAGGATCACCAAGTCAAACCAATAGCCCTACTCTACCAAGTTCAGCCCTAAATCATATTCCCAAGTACCACATTCAATTGACCTTTACAATGAGGGTGGCAAGACACTGGCACAGGTTACCTGGGGAGGTTGTGGCTGCTCCCTCTCTGGAGGTGTTCAAGGCCAGGTTGGATGAGGCCTTGAGTGACCTGTGCTAGTGGGAGGTGTCCCTGCCTATGGCAGGGGATTGGAACTAGATGATCCTTGAGGTCACTTCCAACCTTACCATTCTATGATTCTATGATTTAAATATATCCAGGGCTGGTGACTCAACCACCTACCTGGGCAGCCCATTCCAATGCCTGACTACCCTTTCTGTGAAAAAAAACTTCCTAGTATCCAACCTTAACCTACCTAGTCACAGCTTGTTCTGTCTTGTTCTATCACTAATCACCTGTGAGAAGAGACCAGCACCAACCTCTACACAATGTACTTCCAGGAAATTGTAGACAGAGATGAGGTCTCCCCTCAGACTCCTCCTTTTCAAACTAAATACCCCCAGTTCCTTCAGTTTCTAGTCATAAGACTTATTCTCCAGACCCTTCCCCAGCTTCGTTGCCCTCCTCTGCACTCACTCCAGTACCTCAACATACCTCTTGTATTGAGATGCCCAAAACTGAACACAGCAGTTGAAGTGTGGTCTCAGCAGAGCTGAGGGGTATAATCACCTCCTTACTCCTCTGGACACGCACTAGATCAGGCTGTCTAGAACCTTATTCAGCCTGGCCTTAAACACCTCCAAGGGCAGAGCCTTGACCACCTCCCTGGGCAACCTGTACCGGTGTCTCACAACCCTCATGGTGAAGAACTTCTTCCTAACACCCAGTTTGAATCTACCCATTTCTAGCTTTGTTCCATTCCCCCTAATCCTATCACCACCTGATATCCTAAAAACTCCCTTCCCAGCTTTCTTGTAGCCCCCCCTTAAGATACTGAAAGGCCACAATAAGGTCACTTCAGAGCCTTCTCTTGTCCAGACTGAGCAGCACCAACAATAATACAAGCCAGGATACCATTGGCTTTCTTGTGTGAATTGCTTGCTCATATTCAGTTGCTTGTCAGTTAGAACCCCCAGGTCCCTTTCTGCTAGATGACTTTGCAACCACACTTTCCCAAAGCCTGTAGCATTACTTATGTTTGTTGTGGCCCAAGTGCAGTACCTGGCATTTGGTCTTGCTGAAGCTCTTCCCATTACCATTGGCCCATGGATCAAATTTATCCAAGTCCCTCTGTAGAGCCTCCTTATGCAGATCAACACTACCACCTAATTTGTTGCCACCTGCCAACTTACTGCTGACACACTCTGTGTTTTCATCAAGGTCATCAATAAAGATGTTAGACAGAAGTGGTCCCAACACTGTGCCCTAGAGGACACCACTTGTGACTGCCTGCTGGCTGAATATAGCTCTGTTGTCCACCACTCTCGGAGCCCATTCATCCAGCCAGTGCTTTTGGCTCTGCTAGCATCACCCTGTCTATTCCACTTCATTCTCTTACTGCCTGTCACACATCCATGCACTCATTAAGAAACTAATGATGCTGAACTGTTGAAAAATTTAAAATGTTTGTGTTAAATAATGTCTGGCACATACACCAAATGAGATACACAGTGAAACCAGGAATAACTGCTGCTATATAAATGAGGCAAAGTCCTATGAGTAATCAATCTCTGAACATGGAAGTAGAAATCATGCAAAATTGCACATTTATGGATTAAAATTATTTATTATTATTATAAAAGTATTACTTCATGTTATTACTTATTATAATATATGATGTATTATATGTTATATGTAATACATTATATGTTGTTTATTCTACATTATATATTATATATATTATCTATATATTATATATATTAAGTATATTATATAATATTATGTATATTATATATTATACATTATATAGTATATATTATATGTTATTTTTATTTGCAATTTAAGCTGCTTAATACATTTTTAATATATGAGGAAGAGAAGTGGAGCATGGAGCATGGAGCAAAAGCAAACTACTCTTATTTGCATAGAATCATAGAATCATAGAATGGTAAGGTTGGAAGGGACCTCAAAACTCATCTTGTTCCAACCCCCTGCCATAGGCAGGGACACTGGAAGCCTTCTCTTCTCCAGGTTGCAGAGCCCCAACTCTCTCAGCCTACGCTCATAGCAGAGCTGCTGCAGCCCTCTGAGCATCTTGGTGGCCTCCTCTAGACCTCCTCCAACTCTTCAATATCCTTCCTGTGTTGGGGGCTCCAGAACTGTACACAGTACTCCATATGGCATAATATAGCCTGTATTCCTGCTAACCATGTAGCACCCAAGAATGTTTCAGCCTCGTTTAATTTCTTAAGACACATGCACACACAGCCAACCACAAGTATTTATATAAGTGATGTGTATGTGAAACAGTCCTGCTTGGACACCCTGTTTATCATTTCCTTTATATTGACAAGGTGGAAAAGAAAGGAAAACAAAGTTTGCTTTTATAGAATCATAGAATGGTAAGATTGGAAGGGACCTCAAGGATCATCTAGTTCCAACCCCCTACCATAGGCAGGGACACTTCCCACTAGTACAGCTCACTCAAGGCCTCCTCCAACCTGGCCTTCAACACCTCCAGGGAAAGAGCAGCCACAACCTCCCTCGGCAACCTGTGTCAGTGTCTCACCACCCTCACTGGAAAGAACTTCCTCCTAACATCCAATTCAATCTCCCCTCTGCCACTTTAAACCCATTGCCTCTTGTCCTGTCATTAGAAGACCTTGTCAATAGTCCCTCCCCAGCCTTCCTGTAGGCCCCCTTCAGATACTGGAAGGCTACTCTAAGGTCTATTGGAAGGCTACTCTAAGGTCTCCTGGAAGCCTTCTCCAGGCTGCATAGCCCCAAGTCTCTCAGTCTGCCCTCACAACAGAGCTGCTGCAGCCCTCTCACCATCTTCATGGCCTCCTCTGGATCCACTCCAACACTTCCATGTCCTTCCTGTGCTGGAGGCTCCAGAACTGCACACAGGACTCCAGGTAGGGTCTGAGGAGAGCAGAGCAAAGGGACAGAATCCCCTCCCTTGCCCTGCTGCCCACACTGCTCTTGCTGCAGCCCAGCACACAGTTGCTGTCTGGGCTGCACTCACACTGCAGGCTCATGTTGAACTTTTCATCACCCCAGACCCCCAGGGCCTTTTGCTCAGGGCTGCTCTCCAGTTATTCACCACCCAGCCTGGAGTTGTGCTTGGGATTGTGCCTACCCAGGTGTAGGACCTTACATTCAACCTTCTTTTAGAGAAGCAAAGCAACATGAAGAGCATTTAATGACATAGATGTATGTTTATGTATATATAATTAACATATCACATTCACCTGACTTCATCTTAAGTTAATTGTACATCCTTAAAGAATCTTTAGAAGACAAAGATGTGAAATGTCATCCTTTGCTCCTGCTTTTCTTCAGTTAGAGTTTGATTACATGTCAACTTCCAGTAGAGATGTGACATGTCAAAAGCATTTTGAATACCAGTGTAGACAGAACATAAATGGCTGCTTCAGGCTGTCTGCAACCTGGGAAATCCACAGCACCTTTTTATGGGTTTCAATGGGTTGTGTAGCAAGAGATTTAAACTGGAGTTTAACACAACAATGAGGAAACACCTATCCCATTCAAGAATTTAAGTATCTCAGTCAAGTCATGAATATAGGATTCATTACAGGCCAATGCTTGAAATTCTTTGCCTAATGTATTGGGTTCAATAATGATTGTTCCTTCACTTTGACAAACATCCATGTAAGGTAGCATAGCTATGATTTTATTTCTTCCTGCTTTTCCACCAGTGTGTGGATTGTGGTAGCCTTTGACACAGTATCAGGAGAAAAAGTTAGAAGTTTACTATGGCTGAGGAAACTTTCAAACTTTTCATGTTTTTTCCTGTTAAAAAAAAAATTAAAAAAAAGAAAAAAATACGTGACAATAGCCAAATAATTTTTATTATTAGAGCTTTTTATTATGGGTTTTTTTGTTGGATTTTTTTGGGTGTGGGGTTGTTGGTTTTTTTGTTTTTGTTTTTGTTTTTTTGTTGTTGTTGGTTTTTTTGGTTGGTTGGTTTTTTAATCATAGAATCATAGAATGGTAAGGATGGAAGGGACCTCAAGGATCATCTAGTTCCAACCCCCTGCCATAGGCAGGGACACCTCCCACTAGTACAGCTCACTCGAGGCCTCCTCCAACCTGGCCTTGAACACCTCCAGGGAGGGAGCAGCCACAACCTCCCTGGGCAACCTGTGCCAGTGTCTCATCAAAGAGTTTTCACTTTCTTTCTTCCTTCCATTTCTCTTGTGTCAGTTCTCAGCTTTTCCCTGTCTTTTTTTGCTGAAGATGTTGTGTTTCACACTGACTTATATTAATTTAGGACTAGAAATTCTGGTACAAAAAATGAGTACTTTAGATGTTTTTCTTGTTCTTTCTTTTTCTTTACATTGAATTTTCCCTTTTTTTTTCCACTGTGGTAGTGCATGTTGCTACTGGAGACTGTCCTCAGGGCCCTGAGGCCCCAGAGCAAGTCATGCTAAATGAGGAGTTGGCCTTGGTTGATGAAGATCAGGTTAGGGAGCAATTGAGCAACGTGGACATCCATAGGTCCTAATGAGACGCAGCTGGTGGAAGTCATTGCCAGGCCACTCTCTATCATGTATTGTAAGTTGTGCTGGTTTGAGGCTAATTGGAATATTTT
>VWZE01022864.1:515346-527565 GCA_013396675.1 Eubucco bourcierii | reverse complement strand
TTTTTTTTTTTTTTTTTTTTTTTTTTTTTTAACATTGAATCATAGAATTGTCTGCTTTGAAGAGAACTTAAGATCATTGAATCCAACCACAGCATTCCTCTACACATGTGTTACATCTGAACCAAAGGTCTTTTAAACACCTTCAGTGATGGTGACTCCATCACCTCCCTGGGCAGCCTGTTCCAGTGATGACCCTTTGGGTGAAGAAATTTTCCTAGATCCAATCTAAACTTCCCATGGTGCAACTTATGTCTATTTCCTCTTGACCTACCACTTTATTACCTTGGAGAAGAGGCTGACCCCCACCTCACTCCAGCTTCCTTTCAGGTAGTTGTAGAGAGCTATGAGGTTTCCCCTCAGTCTCCTCTTCTTCAGAGTGAATAAAACCAGTTCACTCTCCTGCTCTTCATAAGACTCAAATGCCAGACCCTTCACCAGCTTCATTGCTCAGCACTGGACGTGCTCTAGCACCTCAATGTTTTTCTTGGAGTGAGGGGCCAAAAACTGAACACAGTACTCAAGGCATAGCCTCGTCTGTGCTGAGTACAGGGACAATGATCACTGCCCTGGTCATAGAATCATAGAATCATAGAATGGTAAGGTTGGAAGGGACCTCAAGGATCATCTAGTTCCAACCCCCTGCCATAGGCAGGGACACCTCCCACTAGTACAGGTTACTCAAGGCCTCATCCAATCTGGCCTTGAACACATCCAGGGAGGGAGCATCCACAACCTCCCTGGGCAACCTGTTCCAGTGCCTCACCACCCTTACTGTAAAGAACTTCCTCCTAACATCTAGTCTAAATCTCCCCTCTGCCAGTTTAAGCCCATTGCCCCTTGTCCTGTCATTGCAGGACCTTGTAAATAATCCTTCCCCAGCCTTCCTGTAGGCCCCCTTCAGATACTGGAAGGCTACTATCAGGTCCCCTCGAAGCCTTCTCTTCTCCAGGCTGAAGAGCCCCAACTCCCTCAGCCTGTCCTCATAGGAGAGCTGCTCCAGCCCTCTGATCATCCTCATGGCCTCCTCTGGACCCGCTCTAACACTTCCATGTCCTTCCTGTGCTGAGGGTCCCAGAACTGCACACAGTACTCCAGGTGGGGTCTGACAAGAGCAGAGTAAAGGGGCAGAATCCCCTTCCTTGCCCTGCTGGCCACACTGCTCTTGCTGCAGCCCAGGATTTGGTTGCTGTCTGGGCTGCATGTGCACACTGCAGGCTCATGTTGAGCTTTTCATCAACCCAGACTCCAAGGTCCTTTTCTTCAGGGCTGCTCTCCAGCCATTCACCACCCAGCCTGTATTTGTGCTTGGGATTGTGCCTACCCAGGTGCAGGACCTTACACTTAGCCTTGTTGAATCTCATGAGAATGGCCTGGGCCCACCTCTCCAGCCTGTCCAGGTCCCTCTGGATGGCATCCCTGCCCTCTAGCAAGTCAACTGGTCCTGCTGGCCAAACTATTCCTTATTCAGGCCAGGATGCTGTCAGCTCATACTCAGTCAGCTGTTGACCATTACTCCCAGATCTGTCTCTGCTAAGCAGCTTTCCATGCACACTTCCCCAAGCCTGTAGCATTGCATGGAGGTTTTGTAACAGTTGTGCAGGACCTGGCCCTTGGCCTTGCGGAATTTCATACAGTTGGCTCTCGGCCCATTGATCCATCCTGTCCAGATCCCCCAGCTGTCCTTTGCATCCAGCTGATCAACACTCCCTCCCAGCTTGGTCACCTGTTAGAGAATCTACTTTGACCTTCTGCCATCATGTTTCATTCATTTACCAACTTCTGCCTGCCTGAAGAAGACCCTGCACTGGAACCCAGCAGGGGACAGAGAATATCTGTTCCTTTGGGTTTGTCCCAATTCCTTGTTCATTTGTCTTGCAAATTGAATTTCTCTTCTTTTAACACCCATCATCTGTGACACCTTCTTATCATAGTCATAGAATTGTTTTGGTTGGAAAAGACCTTTAAGATCATAGAGCCCAATCCTCTTAGATTGAAAAACCCCAATATTTTTGCTTTGTGAAAGTGCTTAAGCACTATAATCCAATAACTCAGCACTCATCTTTTTGTCAGGACAAGAAACACTGAACTCTCTGACTCACTGTCAAGCTTTATTTGAGCCACGGAATAATTTCCTGGGCTCTTATCTGCATTGCATCTACCTCTAGAATACTTCTACATTTTTGGGGCAGAATGCCACTACTGGTGTCACTCATGCTCTATTCAGAGGTAAATTCACCTCCTTAAATTAGCTGCTCTTCTCCTGAATTGTTTAATCTCCTGTTTAATTATTATGGCACTTTAGTAACTTGGCTGATAGCCTCTCTGAAAATTTACTGCTGGAAAGGCAAACAGTGCAAATGGAACACCCTGGATGGCAAATAGAAGACTTCCCCTCATTGATTCCCACCCACTATGTCTTGTTTAAAGCTATTAGAATGAGATAAAAGTAATACAAGCACATTTCAATTAAAGAACTATGATTTTGATAGGTCTTTCCAGGAATAGCAGCCTTTTGGGACTTAAAGGGAGCCTACAGGAAAGCTGGAGAGGAACTCTTCATCAGGGAGTCTGGTGATAGGATGAGGAACAGCAGCTGTAATGAAAGAGAGTGCATTTAGAATAGGTATTAGGATGAAGTGCTTCACCACAAGGATGGCGAGGGACTGGAACAGGTTGACCAGAGAGGTTGTGGATATGCCCTCCCTGGAAGTGTTCAAGGTTAGGTTGGATGGGGCTTTGAGTGACCTTGTCTACTGGAAGGTGTCCTGCTGATAGCAGGGAGGTTGGAAATAGATGATGGTAAAATCATAGAATGACTTGAGTTGGAAGGGATCTTAGAGATCATCTCATTCCATCCTCCCTGCCATGGGCAGGGACACCTTCCCCTGGACCAAGTTACTCAAAGCTTTATCCAGCCTGACTCTGAGTACTTCCAGGGAGGAGGCACCCACAACTTCTCTGAGCAGCCCATTCCAGTGTCTCACCATGCTCCTAGAGCTTCTTCCTAATGTCTCATCTAAATCTACCCTGTTCTAGTCTAAAACCACTGTCTGTTATCCTATCACAACAAGCCCTTTTAAATAGTCCCTCTCTAGCTTTCTTGTAGGCCCCCTTCAGATACTGGATGACTATTAGAAAGTCTTCTTGGAGCCTGCTCTTTTCCAAGATCTCATAATATTTAAGATCCCTCCCACCCCAAACCATTCCATGAATCTATGATTTAATAAAAGGTGCAAGGAAGGAGATAGTGTCTGGTTTGATTCTGTTTTAGTCTTTCCTCTCTCCTCTTCTTTACTTGTGTCCTAGGCCATGGCTGAGCTCCTCATCCAAAAAACATTTACACGTCACTTGGCTTTTAGCCTTGTAGCTGTCAAGAGAAGCAGTTTCCAGGTCTCCACAGATCACCTATTCCTCCAAGTCTAGACTCCCATGTGTTTCTGTGAAGCTTATCACAGTCAAACTGTTTCCCACTCGTCCATGATCTGACCATTGTGCAGATCATGACTGGTCTTCCTAGATCCTGAGGAAGTACAAGAAATAAACAGAAATATCAGCTAATAGTTTTCCAGAAAACAATTGTACATTTCAGCCCCCCCAAAAAAGTTGATGGAAGGAAGGAGGGAAGTTTCTAATGATGCAGTTGAAGGAGTGAATATTAACTGACATTATTTCAAATCTCTCTTTTCAGACAGAGCAGAAAAGATAGATAATGATCAAAAACCTACTTCTGAAAATGCAGCTCCCAGCCCTTGTGACTCAGGCACCAGTGGAGCGAGGCCAGAGAGACTATCAATGCTAAGTCCCTGAGTCCTTGATGCTCTCTGCAGGAGGCACTTGAATGTGTCCAAGATGATGCTACAGCCCAGCCAAGTTTTCTGATGAATAACTCCACAGGGGGCAGAGGCCTGTTGAAGGTCATGAAACATTTCTGCTGACATTGATGTTAAATACTAAATCCTTTTGCTTTTGTGCTGAAGCAGCTGGAGCCCAGCTATGTGCTGCAGTCCCTACCATTCCTGTATTTATGGAGGCAACTGCAACAAAGTCTGGCACAGAAGACCACCTCTGACAGCCAATCCCCTGTATTGGATGATCACCTGAATCCAGGGATCTCTTTCTGGTATCCAGGACACTCTGTTGTAAACCTCTAGTAAGTAAATCACTTTCTATAGCACTTAGACCTTTCTGTGTATTAAAGAGACAAGTTTGTGAAAAAAAACAAAAACCAAAGAATACACAAAGTGGAAATGAAAAGCTTTCTTCTTTGTTCTGTGTTACCAGAAGTGTCTTAATTTGTTAAAACCAGACAAAACTGAATTTCTATTCTTTGTTTTTCACAGGCTTTTAGAATTTGAAGCAAGGGGAGGCTCTACCCTGTGCTGTGCCAGGCTTGAAGACAGATCTGTACATCCAAACACATTTGGTTCTTCCAAGGAGTTTTCTTAGGCTAATTTTTCATCTTGTGACCTTGTCAGATGTGTACTGCTGCCTGGTAAAGATGATTTTTGCCATCAGTAGCAGAAGATGATGGGCACTGTGCTGACCTGACACCACAGGGACTCAGGATATTTCTGGGCTTGCTGTGCCCTGAGTTGGGTGTTTCTGTGATCACAAGTGTTCTATAGACAAGAACTTAATGCCTGACCTGCCTGAGCTCAGCACTGGGGACACTTCACATGGTCTCCTAAGCAGGCATTGTCCATCAAACACCAGCACTTTGCGTGGAAGGGCGGGATGCTGGACAGCTCTGCCACTGGTCCCTGGGACCAGGGAGAAGGGAGCAGGTGGTGGCAAGCTGGGGATGAAGATACCCTTGGGGATCCAAGAATGAGAAAGAGACCTAACTGTGAACATCACACTCCTGCCAGGGATGACCTCCAGAAAGAGCTGACTGTTCACCTTTTCCCTTCTTGTGGCTGAAGGAGACTGCTGGGGGTGGTGGTTGACAATTAGTCATGGATGCACCAGCAGTGTTCTCAGGTAGCCAATAAAGTCAACAGCATCCCGGCCTGGATCAGGAATGGTGTGGTGATTAGGAGTAGGGAAGTGATTGTGCCCCTGTACTTGGCACTGGGAGGCTGCACCTTGAATATCGGGTTCAGTTTTGGGGCCCATGCTCCAAGAAGGACATTGAGGTGCTGGAGCATATACAGAGAAGGGCTACAAAGGGTCTGAAGAACAGGTCTTATGAAGAGTGGCTGAGGGAACTAGGGTTTAGTCTGGAGAAGAGGAGGCTAATGGGAGACCTCATTGCTGTCTACAACTCCCTGAAAGGAGGTTGGAGTGAGGTGGGTGTTAGTCTCTTCTTACAAGTCACAACTGTTAGGACAAAAGGAAATGTCCTCAAATTGTGCCAGGAGAGGTTTAGTTTGGATATTGGAAAAAAAAAATTTCTTAACCTGAAAGAATGGTCAGGCACTGGAACAGACTGCCCAGAGGGGTGGTGGAGTCTATATGCTTTGGGGTGCTAAAAATGTATAGATGTGGCACTTCAATTCGGCACATAGTGTAATGGTCATGGTGGTATTTGGTCAAGTTAGACATGACAAGCTTAGAACTCTTTTACAATCAAAACAACTGTATGATTGTATGATCCTGTGACCCACTGGGATGCAGAGGGACACTGGCAGTGTAAGCATCACAACAGAGAGAAGGAGTAGAGTGTAGGAAAGCTTTTTCACACAAAAATTAAATTGCTTTATGGATGATACTTCAAAATGCTAATTGGCTTGGACTACTGGACCATAGTGGTGTTATCTTGGCTAACAATCAATTCACAGCTCTGCTCATGAGGTGTGTTCTGCTATTGTCCTTAAGATGAATTTTGGTGTAACAGCATCCAGAGCCTGTCATAAACACAGCCAGGTGATTAGGCTTTTCTTCATAGCTGCCATCATGAACGCAGGCTTGCTGAGAGTGCTGCTGCAAGAACTTGAGCTGTCAGGAGGGATTGAGCTTCAGCACAGACACTTGCTTGACTAACTATGTTAGCATTGGAAGACTGTTAGACCACTTAATTTTAGGCATGTAACTGAGATGTCTTCTTTAGCGACACAGTTGCCCTGGATGTCTGTGTAATTGATGACAAGTCATCTCTAAAGGTAGTTCAGGTTGTGGGTGCCTGAAAGAAGGTTAATTTGAGTTCAGGATCAGAGGTCCGGCCCCTAGAGGGAGATGTGAGCCGTGCTTGGGCCACCACATGTGTTTGATGTGTAACAGAAACATTGCTCAAAACACGGAGCCTCCGGCCAGTTACGGTGTGACTTTTGTAAAGGTCTCACAACGTGATCTTCTGCAAAGTCTGAACAGCAGCATTCTTCTCTCTTCTGTACCAGAGACACATCATGCTCGATAAAGGAGTAATCCTGTGAGCTAAAAGCAACAGTAGAGTGTTGTCATTGACTGGATGAAGCACTTAGGAGAAAAAAATGCAGGCTCTGCTCTCTGTGCCTTGCAATAATTCGAAAAAAAACCCGTGTGCACAAGATACACCACACTTACAAATGTTCTCAGATGTTGTTCAACTGCAAAAGATATTTCCAAAGCCTATAAAAATTGAGAACATACTCTAGGCATAAAACCCCTTAGAACTCATCTGATCAGCCACAATGGAAAGAATGAAGCCAGATCGCAGCCCAAAAGCAAACCACAGACTAACAACTGCACTGTCCAAGTACGAGTTCAGCTCCCTCTACTACACACCCTGTTGGACTGCAGATGTTACCTCATAACCAATATTCTATTCATCAGTCCTACAAATGACAAACTGATTCACCCCCCAGGGTGTTGGGTTCCCTTTAGTAGTATACCTGTGGTGTTGTAGAGAGTGAGAGAAGTCTGTACTGCTGCCTGATATTATTCCTGCCCAGATACAGGACTCTACACTTGCCCTTATTGAGCTTTTCAGCCTCATACATCAACATACACAAAATGCACAAAAATATTTTTGCTGTGTCTCCGTGCTGGAATTGCAGCACTTGGGAATTCCAGTTGTATCCACACCATCACTGCTGGGAATTGATCAAGGTGCTACTTTCCAATGATGGTTTGACTCTGTGATTCTGTGACTCAATGAACTTAGAAGTCTTTTCCAACTGCAAGAATTCTATTACTGTAATCAGTAAAGAAGGTGGAATTCCTCAGCTGAAGAGACACCCTGGATAAGGTAGGTTTGGGAAAGAATTTTTTTATTGTTCCAAAGATTTAGTATTCTGACATTACAGACCTGACTAAATTCTAATTGTCTTTCTAACTCTGCTTTTAATAAATGGACTATAGAGAAGGAGGTGGGGGGGGAAAGGACTGTGAGCACTGGGAGGAAAACCAGGAAATGAGACCATGAATCAAATCTGGTCTTAGAGTTGACAGTCAGGCTGGCTACAAATTCTGCAGCTCACTTGCTACTGATGTGAACCACATCAGTCATATAAAAGTATATCAACATAAATAATCACATATTAATAGGACATAACATTAATAGATGACACTTTGAAGTCCACAGGTAAATCCCAGGGTTCTGAACTCTATGATACACATGAGTTTAATAAGATTTGCTGCCGCTTCCTGAGGCTTGTGCTGCAGTGTGCCACAGCACTTGGAAAGCACAGGGATCTCTAGGGTGGTCATGTAGTCAGGAATCAATGTGTAGTGCAGAGTAGAATCACAGAGTAGAATCAGAGAATAGGTAAAGCCAAAAAAAGACCTTTAAGATCATCTAGCCCAACCATTAACACAGCACTAAGAAGTCTGCTGCTACATCATGTCCCTCAGCACCACACCTACATGTCTTTTTAACATCTCCAGGGATGACAATTTAACCACTGCCCTGGGCAGCCTGTTCCAGGGTTTAACAACCCTTTCAGGGAAGAAATTGTTCCTAAACATCCTCTGGTGGAACTTGAGGCTCTTGTCCTATTGCTTGTTACTTGGGAGAAGAAAACAACTTGCAACTCTATATGGTCTCCTTTCAGGTAATTGCAGAGAGCAAGAACATCTTCCCTGAGCCTCCTCTTCTCCAAGTTAAACAATGCCAGTCCCTCAGCTGCTCCTCAAAATACTTCTGCTCTAGACCTTTCACCAGCTCCATTGCCCTTCTCTGTGCATACTCCAGCACCTCAATGCCCTTCTTGGAGAGCAGGACCCAAACCAGAACACAGTATTCGAGGTACTACATCACTAGCCTTGAGTACAGGGAAAGAAGGTTTGAAATGGGCCCAAAACTGAATAGTTTTTTCAGGTGCAGTATCACCAGTGCTGGGCACAGGGGCACAATCACTGCCCTGGTCCTGTTGGCCCCACTCTTGCTGTTGGCCTTCTTGGCTGCCTGGGTACAGAGTGGCTCATCTTCAGCCAGCTGCTCTACAACAGCTCCAGTTCCTTTTGCATCAAGCAGTTTCCAGCCACTCTGTCCCAAGTCTGGAGCGTTTCTGGATTTTTGGTGACACAAATAATCCTTTTGTGACCAGATTGGTTTTGTGACTTTTTGTTTTTTGTGACCAGATGATCTTCTGAGGTCCAGATGATCTTTCAAGGTCTCCAGATCACCTTTCAAGGTCCCTTCCAGCTCCTGACATTCTATGATTCCATAAAATACAGGATACAGTGTTCAGCCCTGTTGAACCTTATCCCACTGGACTCAGCCCATGCAGCCATCTCGTCTAGATCCCTCTGAATAGCCAATAATCAGGGTAATAGAGACTACTACTAATATGTTTTGGGGTTTGTATTTTTTTTCTCTCCATAGAAATGGGAGAATTATTCATCATTATTCATTGGTAAGGCTCTCAACCTTGATGACTCAGGAAACCAAACCACACAGATGTGACTCTCCTTGTGATACCAGCCAGCAGCTGTTCCTGATAAGGTGCTGTTGAGTATGTGGTAAAATTCAGGCTTTTGTTTTGAACTAAGGAGAATAGAACACTGACTCTGAAAATTGAAGCAATGATTGAAGCATTGATTCTGAGCTGAGCCATGAACCTTCAGCCTCTGCAGGAGGTGAATTTGGATTGAAAAGGAGTATTTTTTGCCCTTTATATGCCAGTCCTTCAAAGATTTTTGCAAAGTTCATTTGGAGGAATTTGATAGCTTAGTTTAATTTGCCCTGAGTTAAAACAGCTACTGAAATTTGTGCCAAGAGCATTAAAAGCAGAATTTGACACAGCAGGGGTTGGAAGGGACATCTGGGGATCATCTAGTCCAACACCCCTGCTAAAGTAGGGTCACCCACAGCAGGTTGTCCAGGAACACATCCAGGCAGCTTTGTAGTCTCCAGAGAAAGACTTCACAAAATCTCTGGGCAGGCAGTTCCAGGGCTCCAGCACCCTCACAGTAAAGACATTTTTTCATGTGTCATAGTTTGTGCCCACTGACTCTTGTTCTGTCACTGGGCACCACTAAAAAGAGTCTGGTCCCATCCTCTTGTCCCCCACTCTTTAGCTCTTGCTGAGCACTGAGCAGATCCCCTCTCAGGCTGCTCATCTCCAGGTTGAACAGCCCCAGGGCTCTCAGCATTTCCTCCTCACAGAGATACTCCAGGACCCTCAACACTTTCATAGCCTTCTGCTGGACTTTCTCCAGTAGTTCCCTGTCTCTCTTGACCTGAGGAAGCCAGAACAGCACACAATACTCCAGACACCCCTCACTAAAGCAGAGTAGAGGGGGAAGAGTACCTCCTTTAACCTGCTGGCCACAATCTTGTTATTGCACCCCAGGACACCATTGATTCTTTGGTCACAAAGACACATTGCTGGGTAAGTTTGAACATGTTGTCCATCAGCACTTCCAGGTCATTCTCCATAGAGCAGCTTTCCAGCAAGCCAACCACTCACCTGTATTGGTGCAGGGGCCTATTCCTCCTCATCTGTGGGACCCTACACTTGGCCTTGTTGAACCTCATGAGGGTTCCTCTTCCACAACTCTACAGCCTGTCTATGCCTCACTGAATGGCAGCACAGTATGACAGGGTGTCAGCTACTCCTCCCAGTTTTGTAATGTCAGCAAACTTGCTCAGGGTCCACTCCATCCCTTCATCCAGGTTGTTGATGAAGATGCTAAGAAGACTGGACCCAGTACTGAGGAACAGCAGGAATGTAATGAAGACCTAACCATTTCCTTGAGCTACCAGTCAGACATCAGGAGAAGTGAATCCAGGCTCTGCCAGCCTGCCTCTGTACGGATGCACTCCACATTGTTGTGGATGTACCTCAGGATCTTTGGTACTTGGAGAAGACACAGGTGAGGATGTGCTGCCACTGGAGTAGGAGAGAAAAAACACTGGAACAGGCTGCCCAGGGAGGTGGTTGATTCACCATCACTGCAGGCATTTAAAAACCATGTAAATGTGGTGTTTGGGGATATGACTTAGAGGTGGACTTGGTGGATTAGAGTTAGCTGTTGAACTCAATTGTGAAGGTCTCTTCCAACCTAAACAATTCTTTGATTCTATACATTATTTATTCATGAAATGTCATCTCATGGCCAAAGGCATTGCTGCATCCAACAGTAAAGGGCCATTTCCAGATTTTGAGAACTTGCAGCCTTTGCTATAATGATCATTACTGATAAGAAGGAACTTAGGTACTATCAAGGTCCTTCCATGCTGAACATTTCCATGGAATAGATGACCATCAAGGGATAACCAGGGAAAGTCATACAGTACAACATGCTCACCGTGACCATGACTGAACAAGATGATCCTCCACAGAATAAAATCTCACAGTGGGTGTGCAATGAGCCTTTATATGTCACCTCACCTAGCAAGTGTTTTCATGGGATTTTTGAAGCCTGGAGTCAAGAAATGTAATAGTCACCTGTTCCTAGGCTCATTAGGATTTATTTGTTTGTGCGTGTCGGGCAGCGGTGTCCTTCACCACACTTTGCTGTTAGTGAATAGTTTCAGTATTAAGTGGTACAAAACCATATTTCTACCACAAAGGAATAATGGCCAGTCAAGGACAAATAAGACTGGACAACAACTTTGGTTTTTAATGGAGAATCAAGCATTTATCATCTGGCTAGGAAAAACAGGGGCATGTGGGGAAGTACAAGAAGTGAATATTTTAGCTTAATGAGATATTGCTTGTTTTACAGATACACAATGAAATACCTGAAGTTTACCAGTTTGAGATGTATTTTCTGCTTACACAAGTCAGAAATAGGTTTGGATCAAACCAGAATCAGAAGCAGTTAATAGGTTTGTATTGATTGCTACATTTGTATTTGTTATTCTGCTCTTGCATTATCTTTTCTCTTAGTAGACATGTACTCTATAGTATCCACTGATAGAGAACCTCTTCAGGGACCTCCTTGGCAGGATGCCATGGGAAAAAACTCTGGAAGGAAGTGGGGCCCAAGAAAGCTGTTCAATGTTCAAGGATCATCTCCTCCAGGCCCAGGAGCAATGCATCCCAAAAAAGTGGAAGGCAGGTGAGAATGCCAGGAGACCTGCATGGATGACTAGAGAGCTTCTGGACACACTTAGATGCGAGAAAAAAAGCCTACAAAGAGTGGAAGCAAGGACAGGTAACCTGGGACGAATACAAAGAAATTGTTTGTGCGACCAGAGCTCAGGTCAGGAAAGCTAAAGCACAGCTAGAACTGAATCTGGCTGGGGACATTAAGGGGAACAAGAACTTCTTCAGGTATATTAGTCAGAAAAGAAGCACTAGGGAGAATGTGGGACCCTTCCAGAAGGGAAATGGAGAGCTGCTGACAAAGGATATGGATAAGGTTGAGGTGCTCAATGACTTTTTTGCCTCAGCCTTCAACAGCAAGGGCTCCAATCACAATGTCCAAGTCCCAGAGGGAAAAAGTAAGGACTGGGAGCAGGCAGATCTGACCACTGTAATCGAAGATCACGTTCATGAACTCCTAAGGAATCCGAACGTGCACAAGTCCATGGGGCCTGATGAGATCCACCCACAGGTCCTGAGGGAACTGGCAGATGAAGTTGTCAAACCACTGTCCATCATATTTGAAAGGTCCTGGCAGACTGGTGAAGCTCCTGCTGACTGGAAAAGGACAAACATTATGCCCACCTTCAAGAAAGGAAAAAAAGGATGACCCTGGGAACTACAGACCAGTCAGTCTCACCTCTGTGCCTGGCAAGATCATGGAGCGGATCCTCTTGAAGGCTCTTCTAAGGCAAATGGAAAACAAACCAGAGGTGATTGGTGGGAACCAGCAATGGCTTCACCAAGGGCAAATTATGGTTGACAA
>VWZE01022864.1:483963-515289 GCA_013396675.1 Eubucco bourcierii | reverse complement strand
AGCACAATGTCCACCTGGAGACCAGTGACAAGTGGTGTCCCTCAGGGGTCAGTGCTGGGACCAGTGCTGTTTAACATCTTTGTCAGTGACATGGACAGAGGAATGGAGTGCACCCTCAGCAAGTTTGCAGATGACACCAAGCTGCGTGGCACAGTCGACCTGCTAGAGGGCAGGGATCCATCCAGAGGGACCTGGACAGGCTGGAGAGGTGGGCCCAGGCCAACCTCATGAAATTCAACAAGGCCAAGTGTAAGGTCCTGCACCTGGGTCAGCGCAATCCCAAGCACAGATCCAAGCTGGATGGTGAATGGCTGGAGAGCAGCCCTGAGGAAAACGACCTGGGGGTCTGGGTTGATGAAAAGCTCAACATGAGCCTGCAGTGTGCACATGCAGCCCAGACAGCAACTGAGTGCTGGGGTGCATCAAGAGAAGTGTGGCCAGCAGGGCAAGGGAGGGGATTCTGCCCCATTACTCTGCTCTCGTGAGTACTGTGGAGTACTGTGTGCAGTACTGGAGCCCTCAGCACAAGAAGGACATTAAACTGTTGGAGTGAATCCAGAGAAGGGCCATGAAGATACTCAGAGGGCTGGAGCAGCTCTCCTATGAGGACAGGCTGAGAGAGTTGGGGCTCTTCAGCCTGGAGAAGAGAAGGCTTCCAGGAGACCTTACAGTTGCCTTCCAGTATCTGAAGGGAGCCTACAGGAAGGCTGGGGAGGGACTATTTGCAAGGTCTTGTAATGACAGGACAAGGGACAATGGGTCTAAACAGGCAGAGGGGAGATTCAAACTAGATGTTAGAAAGGAGTTCTTTATAGTGAGGGTGGTAAGATACTGGAACAGGTTGCCCATGGAGGTTGTGGCTGCTCCCTCCCTGGAGGTGTTCAAGACCAGGTTGGATGAGGCCTTGAGCAACTTGTTCTTGTGGGAAGTGTCCCTGCCTATGGCAGGAACTAGATGATCTTTGAGGTCACTTCTAACCTAAACCATTCTATGATTCTATGATCATGTCCCACTGCTTTGGCACTGAATGACCGTGGACATGTCACTACATCATCTCTATCTTTGAAGACTTAACCAAGCAAAGCCAGGTCACTGCTAAACCACATTCCTCAACACCACATCTCCAGAGACAGTGATTCCACCACTTCCCTGGGCAGCCTGGTTCAGGGCTTGAAAACCCTTTCAGGGAAGAAATTGTTCCTAAAGTTCAACCTAAACCTTCTCTGGTGCAATCTGAGGCTGCTTCCTCTTGCACTATCACTTGCTACTTGAAAGAAAAAAAATCCCAACTTGGCTTCAGTCTTCTCTCGGAGAGTTACAGAGGGCTAGAAGGTCTCCCCTAGCCTCCTTTTCTCCAGGCTAAAAAAATCCCAGTTCACTCAGCTGCTCCTCGCAAGACTTGATCTCTAGGCCCTTCACCATTTTTGTTGCTACATTGGATGCACTCCAGCACCACAATGTCCTTCTTGTATTGAGCACTAAGAAACTATTGTCTGCTGAGCTCTATTCTAATGTTTTAATTACTGCTACTTCTTGCACTAGTTAGCTTCCATTCGGTTTCTATGCCATATAGTAGCCAACACTGTAACCGGCTGACACTTAGCCTTAAAGTAAATGTATTATCTATGTGAACACACAAATTGTGTGAATCTATAGACAGAACAACAGATTTTTCTCTTTGCAATTTGCTTGTGAGAGTTGTGAACTAGACAGTAGTTTGCCTGCTGATTGTTAATGAATGGTTTTTGGATTCCAAATTTGTTGCAGCCCTTCCAAACATTAATTTTTTTCCTTTTTTTTTTTTTTTTTTTTTTGGTCATCTAGCAATGTCCTTGAAAGAGCTCTCACAGAGACCATCCAGAGAGAAAAGCTTCTGACATATAGATAGCTCTGGTCTGCAGCATACAGTCTTTCATTTCCACCTATTATAGGAGAACCATAAATTCTGAGGTACCTCAGTCTTATTCCTTCTACAGTGAGCGAACCTTGAGACACAGCAGAATGATCCAAATCAAATTTTTTTTCCACAAGAGTTACATCACTGTCTTGGTTTGAGCTAGAGCAGAACCAATTCTGTCCCCAGTATTGGTGGTGACAGTGATGTCAGTGCCATCATGGTAGCTGAGCTGCATACTGATTTGTATCTACTTGCATCTGTTTCATTTTACTGTTATTATTTTCACAAATACTGGTTTACTTTCTTTCTCAGCTCATCAGTATCTCTTCCTTATTCCCTTTGTTATCACTTCAGAAAGGCAGAGGAATTCACAAAGACTCTCATTAGTCTAAGAAGCTGGCCCAACCCTAACCTTGACAGTCATTAACCAAATAAACAAAATTTGATCCCCTAAAAGCATGTCTGGTGCAGAAAACAACTCAGCACTCTCATTTTTTTTGGTCCTCACACTCTATCAAGACAGATAGATGTAGAGTCTATTTATTCCCATAAAAACACACAATCATCAGGACGTGGAATTCACAATAGTGTCCCCTCATTGAAGTGGGTTTAACATCAATAAAAACAGGCATAAACATCACATCACCCACCTCAGGAGAATGGCTTATATATCCTTGATATATTTTCAAGCAATTTTTATTTGGTAGTAAAGTGGCTGCCAGCCAATGCTTCAGCAATATCTTAAGCCCCAAGGAAGGCAGATACTGCTGAAATGTTGGCTGATAGACACTTCACACACAAATAAAAATTGGTTGAAAATATATCCAGGATGCGTGAGCAGTTCTGTGGATATAACCAACATGATGTTTGCATCGACTAGGAGAAATGAAATGTGTCAGTTGACACAGGCTGCAATAATCTGTTGTGATCATTCTGTAAACACTTTGGGACAAATTTCTTGCTAAGGGGAGTGGAAGGCTTTGGTTGCACTTCAGCACAAATAGGCTGTCTTTCCTTAAGTTAAGGAGATGAAGGACTTAGAAGAAAAAGGAAAGAGAAAGGTTCCCAAGTGGCCATGATTATTGTTAGTTAGTATGTTGTCAGTGTTAACAAGTCCCAGCAAAAGATTGGGGCATCATCAGATAGAACAAGTGAAGAGCCTAGATGGTGGGAGGGACAAAACAATGTACATGCATATATTCTGGATTTGTGAAGGTAATTCTTGCCCCATACCAAGGCTACAGAAATTGAAAGATGTGTCTGATTGCACTGGCATTCGGAATACAACACTTTTCTTGGTATTACACACTAAAATCATTCCCTTTCCCCCCCTTTCTTTTCAGACAGAATTAGAATTCTTTGTAATGCTCTCATAGACCGCTCTCCTGCAAAGTCTGAACACCAGCATTCTTCTGTCTTCTGTACCAGGGACACTTTGTGTGTGGGTAGAGGAGTAATTCTGTGAGCTAAAAACAGTAGTATGTTGTTGACATAAACTGGAACCACTTAGGAGGGAGACCACAGGCTTTGTTCTGTGTGTCTCTACTGCAATAATTTGAAAACCCTTTTGTACAAGATACACCAGACACTCCAAAATGTTCTCAGGTGCTCTCCAAATAGAAAAGATATTTCCATGGCATATAAAACCGAGAATAGAAGTTGGCTTACATGTGGGTAATATTGTCTTCCCATTATGAATTCCTGTAATTCACAGAATCACAGAATGGTGAGGGTAGGAAGGAAGGGAACCCTGGAGATCACCTAGACCAATCCTTCAGCTGAAGCAGAGTCACCCAAAACATGCTGCACAGGACCATGTCCAGAAAGGTCTGGAATCTCTCCAGAGAAGGCTCCACAATCTCGCTGGGCAGCCAGAGCTCCAGCACCCTCACATGAGAGTTTTTCCTCATGTTCGGATGGAATTTGTTGGGTTACACTTTGTGCCCACTGCCCCTTGCCCTCTTGGTGGGCACCACTGAAAAGAATCTGGCCTCATCTTCTTGAGTCTTACCTCCTAGATACATGTCAGCACTGAGAAGATCCTCTCTCAGGATGCTTTTCTCCAGGCTGAACAGCCCCAGGTCATCAAGACAGACTACTGGATCCGCACCAGGTGGGTTCATTTACAGAACAAAGAAATCCAGATGCAATTTATGTTGTAGGGTGGGGAAAATAAAAAAAAAAAAAAACCAAAACAGTATTGCGTCGTTAACAGGATTCATCTCTTGGAAGGAAAATTACACGCCCAAAGGGGCTATGCTAATGGTAATTTTATACTGTCATGATGTGGAAAATGAGATGAGGCATCAGCTGAGGCCCTGAGCCCCTGCAGCAGCCTGAGGCATTTGCCCCACAGGACGCCAGTAGTCTGTCAGGGGCGCATCCCTGCTTTAGTCCCAGAAAGACATGCAGAGCTGTAGCAGGGGACCCGAACACTTTGAGCAGAGCCGTGCTCCGGGAGAGCCCCACAGGCCGTGACGGACGACACCTCCCGAATTCGTGCCCCAGATCAGCCCAGAGATGGCTAAAACTCCATTACAGAGCGGGCATTGCGCGCTCACAACACTCCCCCCACTTCCCGCCTCCTGGCGCTAAGCAATATGGGACGTGTAGTCTGCGCACGGCCGAAGTTGAAACCAAAAAAGTTTCCGCTCCCTTTCCGGGTGTCCCTGGGCTCCTCATAAGATGTGCGCCGTTTCCATGGCTACGGCTCACCACCCAATAGGAATCAGGGTTCTACGGATGGGGGGCGGGGTAGAGCGAGAGGTGGACCAATGAAACATGACGTTGTTGCGGTGTGTGCTGGCAGTGGGGACAGCGAGTCTCCTTGGGGCTGTCCCTGGCCGCGGCCTGCTGTGCGCCGGGCGAAGATGGGCGGCGGCGGGAGCAGCACCCGGAGGGTCACCTTCGAGGCGGATGAAAATGAGAACATCACGGTGGTGAAGGGCGTGAGGGTGAGCGCGGATCTTCTCCGGGCTTGGGGTTCTTGCCGGGATGTTGGGGGCCCGGCTTGCCCCGCGCTGCCCTTCCAGTGCAACCCGTCTCGGTCGGGGCCCTCCCTTGGTTTTTTGTGCCTCAGCACTGTTGGCTTCTGTCGTTGCAGTCTCTGACGCGTTGCAGTTCTGTCTGCATTGCCGGTGTGACTACCACCCCTTTCCTTGTCCCGCTTCACTTTTTCACATGGGTATTTTAGGGGACTGGTGAGAGCCACGTTGCACAGGTGCAGTGTGGAGGCGGCTGGGGTGGCGGAGAGCACGCAGTGATGAGGGGGCTGTCCCTAGACAGGTTACCAGAGGCGGATGGCAGAAGAGAAGTAGGAAAGATGTGTGACAAGCAGAGGTTCTTTCGTTTTGCTCTGACCTTTGCATCTGAAAGCTGTTTTCTGTATGGTGCTTTGTTTTATGTGGTCTACCCAACTCCTATACCTGCAGAAATATTCCCATTCTTTCCCTATTTATGGCAGGCTGTTGCCTATAATATAGACAGAAGGTAGATCTTATTAATGTTTATCACTATTTAAAGGGTAGGGGGCAAGAGGATGCAGTCAGACTTTTCAGTGGTGCCTGGCAACAGGACAAGGGACAGCGGGCACAAACTGGAGTACAGGAAATTCCGTTTGAACATGAGGAAAAACTTTCCTGTAAGGGTGCTGGAGCACTGGAACAGGCTGCCCAGGGAAGTTGTGGAGTCTCCTTCTCAGGAAAGATTCCCACCTGGACTCATTCCTGTGTGAGCTACTGTGGGTGACCCTGCTTTAATAGGGGAGTTGTGCTGGATACTTCCCAGCTCAGATGCTACCTTACACCATTCTGTGGTATATTATAAGATCATTTGTGAACAGAAGGCACATTGAGAAATCTTGTAACTTAGAGATGTTTTGGGGAAGATCCCATAATTCATACAGGAAGGATAATAACTCATCATTTATTTTATATTGCTCCTTGTAGAGAGGAGTGTTGTGGAATGAACTGTGACAGCAACTGTTTCCTCTTTTGGCATGCTAGGTTTTTCAGTGCTGATCATTTAATGATCTTGGGCAAGTAGATGACAGTAGTGTAAGTGTACGCAGCAGACTTAATTTTTACTAAATTGTTCTTAAATACTGGGAAGGACTATTGGAATTTTACTCAAGTATCATGGATCTTGAAATATTGTGGATAAAATCTAAATGGTACTGTGAGAATTAGGAAAATGTGCATTCAGTAAATAGATAATATTAGGTAGTTAAACATGCCAAAATGGGGGTAATTGAGCAAGGTAAAAAGGTTGATTAATTACAAGGAACATGTCAAAGGGTCTTCTTTGATTTAGTGTTCCCTGTAGCCTTTTATTTGTCATACCAGTTTCTTGTGTCATATAAGAGCCAAAATAATCTTGTTAAGTCAAATAGTACTAGGAGATGAATGCTCACCTAACAAATTAGGGAAATAGATGTCTTTTCCGCTGTGGATATAATATTAGCAGCTATTGTGTCTTGGCTTGAGACTCTGTTCTTTTTTACAAGTTTTACTGGCTTTTGGGATGAGAGAGAAGGGTATAAAGGAGAAGATATGCCAGGGAAGTTTTAGATTGTCATAGGAATAATTTCTTTGTGGAAAGGTTAAGCCCTTAAACAGGCCGCTCGTGGCAGTGGTGGAGTCCCTGTTCCTTAAGTGCTGGAAAACTGTGTAGATGTGGTGCTGAGGGACGTGGTTTAGTGGTGACCTGACAGTGCTGGGTTAATGTGACAATATTAAAAGGTCTCTTCTAAATGATTCTGTGATTCTGCTCAGTCTGACTCTGGATTGGGGGTTACTTTTCAGCTGTCGGACAGTGTCATTGATCGTATGAAGGAACCTTCGGCAGCCAGTGGAAGATCGCAGCACCGATCAGCATCTGGTGCAGGTATGCGCATTCCTCTTTCTGGTTTACATATGAGGAAGAAAATCAAATGTGTTTTTCAGAATGTTGTAATGAGTTCATTGCCGTTTTGTAGACATGATTTTGTGATACCTACTTTTTTTGCTAAACTCATTTTGGAAAAAAGTGGTTTGTAGGCTTTCAGAGGAAGTGGTATTACTCTGTTTGGTTCTGAGTCCAGTAAAATGCTGCAGCAACTATTAATTAGATGTGACTTTTCTATGGTATAAACCATTTTTGGAGACTGTAAAAGTAAGTATTAATTCAAAATGTCTACAATTTTCAAGTGAAATTTCTTAACATTCTTAACCAACACTGAATTTCAGTGTAGTGAGTTTCTGCTTAAATATACTTACATATGGAACAGTGGAAATAAACCACAGTTAACACAAAATGTCTCAAAATGGTGGCTTTTGTAGCACTTCATATTGCATCAGTGAGGCCTGTTCCAGTGCTTGAGACACTTTGTGTCAGGCAGCCTGTGCTCTGGTGGGAAACTCTTAGCTCAGGGAACGGGAGTGAAAATAAAAGGAAGAGATTGGAGCGTGTGATTTGTTTGTGGAATAAGTGAAACTTGTAAGGTATCTTACAAGTGAATGTTGGCTACCTCGACTTCAGCAAGGCTTTGGACATTGTCTCTCATGACATGCTCAGAGGGAAATTTAGAAAGTGTGGGTTAGATGGGTGGATGTGAACTGGCTGAATGGCAGAGCACAGAGGGTTGTCATCAGTGGTGCAGCATCAGTTCGAGGACTGTATCTTGTGGTGTTCTCTAGGCGTCATAACTGGGTCCCTTCTTGTCCCTTCAGTCCGCTGGATGAAGGGACAAGGCAGAACCACAGCAAGTTTGCTGATGATAGAAAACTGAGAGCAGTGGCTGACACACCATCAGGCTGTACTAACATTAAGCAAGACCTGGACAGGCTGGAGAGCTGGGTGGAGAGGAATTTCCAAGAAGTTCAACAAAGACAGGTGTAGGGTTAATGAATTGCTTACCTTTTGCAAGCTTGGGCACTATTTTAGTGTGAAGAACTGGTGGATTTTGGTCCAGTGCTTTTATGCCCCTAGGAAGGTATAATCCAGTATACCTCAGCTGCCACAATGAGTTGTACTTAGGAAGATTAGTTTATACATGTTACCAGACCAGCCGTTGTTTGGTTTTTTGGTGTTTTTTTTTCCAAATGAAGAATTCTAAACCTTTGAACTTCTTTGCTGTTTATTTGTACCTACATCTAACTTGTCAGGGTCTGCATTTGGCTGGTGATGTGTCATTGAAGGAAAGGCCCTTTCTTCAAAGCCAGATCATTTAATGTTAAACTAATCTCAGGTGGCTGCAGGGGCTGGATCCCAAATCTGGAGATCTTCCTTCAGTGATGGCATTTGTTTTCTTGGTCAAGCCTCTTGCACTGAGAATAAGACCTTTCTTCAGGAAACTCCTCCTGTTCTGTTCATCAGTCCTGTGATACCTACTTTGTTTTTTTGACTCAGTGCATCACTCACTAGAATTTTCCAAGAATGGGGATGTTTGGAGGCTGACTCTGGCTTTTGGATTACCAACTGAGACAGTTTGTTAGCCTGCATTTATATCTTTATGTTCTAGACAAATAACAGTTTTCTACAACAATAAAGATGTCTAGAGGGAGAAACATTAGAGCTATTAAAAGCAACTCTTCTTAAAAATTGAGTCTTTGAGAGTTTTTGGTGGAGGAGTAATGGATTAGATTACAAGAAGGGAGTATGTATCTTGTTGCCTGCCAATATATGATGAATTTATTGAGTTGAGTTTGGGGTTGGAAAATGAAATTACATACACTTACAATGAAATCTGACATCTAAATACTATGTCTTAAAGCATCCTGGCTTGCTTGGATCATTTTCTGACTTCTGAGTAATATTAAATGCTCTAAAATATTTAACAAGTATAAAATCTTTAAAGTATGTCTGTAATTCCTAAAGCAATATTGATGGAAAGTAATTTAGGCAGACAGTGACTACTTTCTTTTTGGATATTCTGGACTCTGTTATACCTACAGCTTGAGCCTTAACATACAAAGGGAACAGTTTAATTTGTTTTAGCTAAGTAGATAGCTGAAAAACTAATAGTCTGTTATGGGGAGCCTGTGCATCTCAGACATCCTTTTTTTTTTTTTTTTTTTAAATTTCTATTTTCTTTTTTCCCTTAGCAGAAACAGATTGCACTGAGGGTAGAGGATTTTTCTTTTTGTTTTATAACTGTAATAGTTGTTATTGTTACTGTCCTCATGCAAACAAATCAGTAAAGGAGCCCTGTCCTTAAGTACTATGTGTTGTATAGGTCTGTGTAATCAAATGAGCACTGTGAAGGCCTAATCAGAAATCAGGTTAGACCTTGCATGTTCCTGGTGGAGGATAAAAATAGCTGTATTAACTTATGTGGAATGGTGCCTTGTAATTGTGTGCTTTGTGTTGGTGTCTCTTGGTGGAATTTCAGTGGCCCAGGATGTCTTGGCACAGTATACTACTAAGATATACAGTAATGAGTATTTGAAGAGTTAGGTTCTAGCTGGAGATCAGGTGGAGCTCTGTCTCTTCCATCAGGTAACAAATGACAGGATGAGAGAAAGCAGCCTCAAGTTGTGTCAGGGGAGGTTTAGATTGGATATTGGGAATTTTTTTTTCCCCAGAAGGGTTGTGAAGCCCTGGAACAGGCTGCCCTGGGTAGTGGTGGTGTCCAGTGTCTGAAAGGATTTAGAAACTGTGTAGATGTGATGCTGAGGGACATGGTTCCATGGTGGACTTGGTAGTGCTTGGTTAATGGTTGGACTCAGTGAACTTGGGACTTTTCCAGCCTTATGAATGATACTGTGATTCTGTTCAACCAGGGTTTAACTGAACTTGAACAAAGTAAATTGTCTTATGAAGAGAGCTGGGTAGTGCGATCCCACAGGAGGCCGATAAGCCTGATAAACCTGGGAAGTGAGTTGTGAGATCCTGAAGGACAAGTTCTTCCTAATGCAAGAACAGTCCATTCCATTGCTCAGGAAAATCAATAGATCTGTTGAGAAGACTTTTATATCCAGAGGATTGAGAGTGGCTGGAGGAATAAGCTGACATGAACCTCATGAAATTCAACGAGGACAAATACCAAGTCCTGCTCTAGGAAAGGAGCGACTGCTTCCTGCAGAGCAGGCATTAGGTCTTCTCTGCATGGGGAGTAGCTGCTGAGGACAACTGCTGAGCTGCTGGAACAACTTCAGCAAAAGTCAGGGGCTGGAGTATCTTCCCTGGGAAGAGAGAGGCTGAGGAAACCTGGCTTAGTCAAGGTCAAGTAGAGAAGGTCTTGAGGAAGCCTAATAGCAGCCTTCCCATACATGTGGTGCCTATTGAGAAGCTGGCACAGATACTTCATGATGGTGTCATGAGGGCAAGAGTGGACACTGAGGCAAGAGAGGTTCAGAGTGGCATTAAGGAACTCTTCTGTCATGTTGAGAATAGTCAGGCATGGGAAAAACTGTTGCTGTGAGGCTGTGCAGTCTCACATCTTGAGAGCCTCTGAGGATAGAGTGTATAAAACCTTCATCAATCTGATCTCAAGGCTGTTTCGAGCAGAGTTTGACAAATAACTTCTGGAGACTTCTTCCAAACAGAATGATTCTGTAATCCTGTGTTGTTATGGCAGAGCGTGAAAATAGGTTTGCTAAGTGCAACAGAGAGTCCTTATAAGATGAGAAAAGACCACCATGTGTTGCAGTGTGCAATCCAGGATAATGGGGCTGAGAACATGTACACCAGAGTCATTGTACTTTGTTTCTTGTCTAGCTTTTAGGAAGATTTCTGTTTGAAGAATTACAACACCTGCTGATGACATAAGCAATTCCAGATAGTCAGATGGTGCATGGAAGGAGTAAAACCGGAATACTCCATGATAAATGCTGTGGGAGGCTCTTCATTACAGTTTGTGACTTTGAATTAGTTCTCTGCCCTATAAGATAGTAGTTGCCTTCAGCTACATTGTTGTTGCAATAACAATTTTTGCTTGCTTAAACTGAAAGATCAAGTCAACTGAAGCTTCTATAATTGTATGTTTTGTAGGCTTTCTCTTATTCATAGAAAATTAAACTCTTGGAATTTTGTCGACAGCAGGGAATTAACATAGACATTTACTTTGCTGTGAGAAGCCTGAAAACTTCAGGCAGTTACTTTCAGGCACAGATGTGGTTTTGTAACCTTCCTTCTCATAGGAACAACCAGGAAGGCTTGGGCCCTCCATTTGCTAGTGTTTGTTTTGCCCTCCTTCAGGTACTGCTCTGGGTACTCTTCAGAAGATTTTAAACTTAACTAGCACTGAAAACCTCTGTGAAATCAACTTCTGTGGCTCCATCCTCCTTTCAGAGAGTTGTAGCAGCCAAAGTCTCTCCCTTCAGCTTCCTTTTCTCCAGGCTGAACAACTCCAGTACCCTCAGCTGCTCCTTACAAGGCCTGTTCTCTAAATTCTTCATGGTTTTGATTTCCTGACCTCTTTGGGAGGAAAAAAAGAAAATGTTTCCAAGGGATACAGATGTATTTATGAGAAATACTGATGAATTGTGATGGGGCTTTTTGTTGGAAAATCTTGGAAGCCTCTACCATAGCTGTCATGGCAAGAATACATTCCAAAGAATCTGACACTTGGGTTGAGTAAGGCTCATTCTACTACTCTTGATGAGGGAGGCAGGTAGATGATGTATTACATGGACTTGTAGAGGAAGGGCAGCTTCATCAGAAGCTTCTGGCACTCATGCAACAGCCTGCTCTGGGTATGTATTTTTTTACTTATGATCTAAATTGGAGTATACATATCTGTGGTGCTGCAGTGCTCACTCCTGCTTTTGTGTCACTTCCTATATTGCCACTTGTTGTCACTGAGTTTCATGGTGATGACTTTATTTTCAGTGATATATATTGATATTCTTTAGGTTGAAGGTTCACTATTGATGGAGGTATTTTATTATCAAAAGGTGAAACGTCTTGTAACTCGCCAGTCTGCTAAAGATGCCGAGCTCTTAATACTGTCACTGTAACAGCAGATCTTTAGTTGTGCCTGACATTCACGTCACTGGATTGCAGGAGTATCAGGAAGGTGGAATTAAGTATGGGAGATGAAGCAAGTGCTGCATAAATTAAAGTTCTCACTGTCTCTGTGACATGCAAGGTGTTCTCTGAATCGTTTGAAGTGTCCTTATAAAGTGATACTGGAATTAGAAGGAAAACTGAGCAAATAATTCAACTTCTGCATCTGTTTTTTTGTGCATTATTTTTTTTTTTTCCATAGTAATTTGGAGTTCAGGGCACTGAAAATGTTTAATTTTGTTCCATGTCTACAAAGTGCAGTGTGAACCTCATCAGAAAGATGATGCATAATTAACGGAGCGTTCAGTAGATGTGATAAGAATGTTTAAGAAGGCTAAAAACCCTAATTTAATTGTTTGAAAACTGGGATTATTGAGTATGGAGGAGGTAGATAATTGTATGAGGAACGTCTACAACTTCAGGATTACTTATGTTGCTCATGAAATTAAAGTTTTGAAGCTTGAGTGAAAAAGCTGCATGTGCCTGAGGCACTCTATTGTACTGTATTCCTAACGTATGTCCAATTCAAAAATTGGGGTTTGATTGTTCGCTTCTTGAAGATGTTGGCATGACTGCACCCTTGGGCTGCCCACTTGAGTTGCATTGTGAGTGCAAAGATGTACTGTGGCACATCAGACACTGAGTGTCCAAAGCTAGAACAGACATGTTCAATGGTGACCTAAACTATCCAGAAACAACCCACAAGAAGTGTTTTGTAGCAGCTTAGCTTCCTTACTGAACTTCGAAGATCCAGACAAGAGAAACAGGAGCACAGACAGGAACTCCTGTATTGCTTTGCCTTTGGGGTAATAACCACCATCATCTTTGGAAGTGCCAGTGGTAGTGGAAAGGAGCAAGCCTGATCATGCAGTTAATGGAACTGGAGAGGATAGAAATGGGTCAATTTATCTACACTGTATGATAGAATGCTTCGGGTTGAAAAGTACCTTTTAGGGTCATCCAGGCCAACCTCCCTGCAGTCAGCAGGGACATCTGTAGCTGGAGCAGGTTATTATCCTATCCAACCCTGTCTGGAATGTTTCCAGTGATGAGGTTTCTAATACCTCTTTGGACAACATCTGTCAGTGTTTCACCTCCTGTAAAAAAAAGTTTATCTTTAGATCTAGTTTAAATCTTCTCATTTAGCTTCAAAACATCACTCCTTGTCCTGTGTTGTCAGTCTTTTGTTACCAAACCTGTTAAGATCTGAAGGGCTATAGTAAGGTCTCCCAAGAGCCTTCTTTTTCTCCAGGCTTTACAACCTCAACTCTCTCAGCCTGGCATTACAGCAGAGGACTTCCAGCCCTTGAATCATTATTGTAGCCTTCTCTGCCTCTGCTCTCACAGATCCATGTCTCTCCTGTACTGAGGGCTCCAGAGCTGGACCTAGCACAGCACATGTGGATCTCAACAGAGCAGAGTAGAGGGGTAGAATCCTCTGCCTCCACCTGCTGCTGGGAATACAGGAGATGGCCTGTAAAAGCATGTTGCTGGCTCACATCTTCAGGAGAGTGGTGTGAGGTGAGATAATCCTCAAACTCTTGCAGACTAAAATTAAACAGAACTTTCATAGGTAAATTGGTAACAGTAGCTACAAGCCAACTCAACCAGCCCCCTGAAATGCCTTATGACTATGTCAGTATAGTTGTGGGCTCTGTGAAACACTCTTAATTATGCTCCAAGGAGTCATGTGTGTGTCAATATTAACCTGAAGCTTTGATTTAAGTTTGATTGTGGAATTGTAAGGGCAGACCAAATGTAGATGAGATCTGTCTCTTTTTTCGTTGAAATGAAATGTTCATGTTCAACTTGATATGAAAAAAGTGCTCCATGTGTGGGAGGTGTTTAAGGTTGTAACTCTAAGTAATTGATTCTACCTCTCATTCTGCTCCTGGTATTGCTTTATTTATTGTTAATCAATATTGTGAAAGGAACTAAATAAGAATTCTGAGGTTTGCAAGGGTTCTGCGAGAGGTTTTAGGATTTGGATTCTGTGGCGTTTTTCCTATATGAGGATCAGGGAGAAAGCCAGTGCATTACATCAGAGTTATTAAATATTGAAGGGATGTTTGATTTATTCAGGGGTTCTCATTTTATGACTTCTCATGAAGGAAGAGCACTCTGGTATTAGGTCCTGTCCTACTCATAGGTCCAAGGCTGAAGTAGATTCATTGTGAAGACAGCGGCTGCTAGTTTTTCTCTTACTAACGTTGTTCTGTGTGTGGCTTTTTTGCAGATAGGCAGAATTTATCTTTCAGTGGGCATTCGTTTAGAGGTGTCATTTTTTTGTTCTATATATTTTTAGAACCAGGTAATTCTTCTGTACCACATACTGTGTGCTCTTTGGTGTCATGTGGATTTGTCGAAATTAAATTTCATGCTCTTCTGCTTAAGGCTGTATGTGCTCAGAGTTAACTGAGTGCAGATGTTTGCTCTAAATCTTTCAGGGCAGTTGTGTGGTACAGCATTTTTTGGTCATAGCTACTGTAACAAGCATATTGAAAGTGATTGAATACACAATCTCAGCATGGTACTAGCGGTTTGGAAGGGATCTTTGATTGTCTATCCAACACCTCTCCTAAAGCAGGGTCACTCATAGCAGGTTGCCCAGGATCCTAATGTCCTGGGGGGTTTGGAAAGTCTTCAGAGCAGGATTTACCACAACTCTCTGGGCAGTCCTGTTAAGTGCTCTGTCACCCTCACAGGAAAGAAATTCTTCCTCCAGTTCAGATGGAACCTCCTGAGTTTCAGTTAGTATCCATTGCCCCTTGTCCTATTACAGGGAACCACTGGAAAGAGCTTGGCCCTATCCTCTTGACCCCTACCCTTTAGCTCTTGCTAAGCATTGATCGGGTCCCATCTCAGGCTGCTCTTCTCCACACTCAACAGCCCCAGGGGTCTCAGCCTTTCCTCCTCACAGAGATGCTCCAAAACTGGTAGCCTCTGTTGCATTCTCTAGAAGTTCCCTGTCTCTCTTGAACTGGAGGCCAGAACTGGATACAATATTCCAGTTGTGTCCTCGCTAGGGCAGAGAGGGAAAAACACTTCCTTTGACCTGCTGGTTACACTGTTCTGAATGTACCCTAGGGACCCTTGACCTTCTTGACTGTGTGGGCACATTGCTGGCTTGTGGAGAGCTTGTTGTCTACCAGCACTCTGTGATGCTTCTCTGTGGAGCTATTCCAGCAGGCCAACCCCTAATCTGTACTGGTGCAGGGAGTTATTCCTTCTAAGGTGCAGGACTATGCCCTTGCACTTGTTGAGCTTCATTATTTCCTCTCTGCCCAAGTCTTGAAAATGGCTTTTGAGTTAAGTTAGAACCATAGGGTTTTTTTTATGTGAAGCACAAAATATGTGCATGCTGAGGCATTATTTTCTGCTAACTACTGGAAGATTATGTTGGAAGTCAACTGTTGGCAGCTGCCGGGTGACATATTAATTTCTAGTGCTGCACTGAACTTAATTAGGAAAGCTAGCAAAACTGTCTCAAACATAAAACCTGGGAGAAGGAGATTGTGCAGGGTTCATGGTGCACTTTTCTAAACAGTGTGGAGGAATGAGTTTTTAGGAATAAGTGGTCCTGCATTAGTGCATGGAATTGATGGTGCTTCCTCTTACTGAGGATGGAGTTGTTTGTTGTCATATTCTGGCAGTTTTAGATCTTGGAACACAGATAGCCAAAGCCAAACCATGGGCTGAATTTCTGGAAGTGCAACCAAAGTTTAGAAAATGTTTGAAAGTAGACTACTGGGAAGACAGCATGGGTTGGAGTTTTGTGGTTTTGGGGGGATTTTGGTGTTAATTTTTTCCAGCAGCATGTCTGGCAACATAATTTTTATTTTTTTTCCCCCCTATAATTTGGTTATGTTATTCATTGGAAATCATCTTGTGGAAGAAGTGCCTCTTTGGGACACATTTGTTACGGATCTTATTAGTAATGTCCTGTGTATGTTCTTGCAGAAACCAGAGATCACTGATGCTCAACTTCTTGGCTTATGTAGAGTTAAATGTGCCAAAAATTGGCAGTATTAGGCACTGTTTCATTTAACATTTCAGAGTAAATCTCAGCCTTTGACTTTGAGTCCGTGCTGTGTGTAGCCACCAGTTCTTTCTCCATTGTCCTTCACAGACCTTCCTGGGATTACAGGTCAAAAAGACCAGATAGCTGGCTAAGATAAAAGGGTTTGTAATTAAAAGGATTGTTAGGATGACACATTTGGTGCAGTTTGATTTTTTTTTTTTTCCCATTAAAGGATAAAATCAAGAATATTGATATATTTAATGAAAGAAAACGAATGACTAAATTAGAAGTGTTTGCTTTCACCTTGGTCTTGATAGCACTATGCAAGAGAAGTGTCTTTCTAGTATGCACCCATCCTCTCTGGTTTTATAGTAAACCATTGTTACTGAAATAATCTCTTTACTAAATGCAGTACACCAAGAAAATGAAGTGAGGGACTGCTTTAAGGAGAGAAAGTATCCTAATATTTCTACGTGAATCCTCTAATGAACCAGTAAGAGATCATTGTGCAGACCAGGGAGACCAAGTAGTAAAACCTTGTGGGTTTAACAGTAAATGCCACCCTTGTGTTTGTTGCCATTTCTCAAAACCAGCATGGTCAGCAGGTCATGGTGGATTCTGCCCCTTCTGTGTGCTCTGGTGAGATGCTACCTGCAGTGCTGGGTTTAGCTCTGAAGCCCTCAGCTAAGAAAACATGTGGACCTCTTGGTGCTGGGCCAGTGTAAGCCACAAAAAAGATGCGAGGGATGGAGCACCTCTTCTGTGAGGACAGGCTGAGAGAGTTGGGGTTGTTCAACCTGGAGAAGGGAAAGCTCTGGGGAGACCACCTTATGGCCTTGCAGTACTTAAAGTGGCCTCTAAGAAAGATGGGGCCAAATTTTTGATGGGGTCTGTTGTGACAGGAGATGGAGTGATGGTTTTAAACTAAAAGAGGAGAGATATGGACTAGATACAAGAGGAAATGTTTTTACACTGAGGGTGGTGAAACACTGGACCAAGAGTTGCTTGATACCACATCCTTGGAACTATTAGAGGACAGGTTAGTTTGGGCTCTGAGCAACTTCATCTAGTTGCAGATGTCAGTGCTGACTGTGAGTGTTTGGACTCAAACTCCACCAGGGCAGGTTTAGGTTGGATGTTAGGAAGAAGTGCTTCACATAAAGAGTGATTGCCCATTGGAATGGGCAGCCTGGGGAGGTGGTGGAGTCACCATCCCTGGAGGTGTTTAAAAGGAGGCTGAATGAAGCACTCAGTGCTGTGGTTTAGTTAATTAGAAAGGTTAGGTGATAGGTTGATCCTAGAGGTCTTTTCCAACCTGGTGAATTCTGTGATTTGTGAAATGACCTTTAAAGGTTTCTTCCAACCCAAAACACTTTGATTTTTATGGTTCTATGATTTACTGGTTAGAGAATCTTCATTGTGATATTAAAGAATGCTTTAAATGTGAATTTTACTGCCTTAAGATGAAAAGGAAAGCTTTGTATTCTTTCATCTTCAGGCTTCATTGAAGTGTACTAAAGCTCTTCATCACTTGTCAGATCAGGCAGGTTAAGTATATTGTCTGGTGCTGCTTCCTGAAAGCTTTGTATGAGTTGTTTTTTACTTCAACAGGAGGTAACCACTTAGACATGTCTTCTCTTCTGCCTCAGGGGAACTATGTGCAGCTTCAGCTACTGCTGCAATTCCTTTTTCCTAGACTGTTTTGCATGTTTACTGAACTCCTTGATTTTCAGTGATCTCACGTTGAGATGTGTTACTAAAGTTTTGGGGAGCACCAGGCTGGCAGTTACAGGATTCTGATACTACTACCTGGTTATTGAAGTCTCAATTTAAAAACAGAGAAAATACATTTTCTTCCTTTTGCTTGCAAGGTTAACTGTGTGTCTCTGACAATGCTTCATAAAGCCAGTTTATCTGATTCTCATTTTTAGCTTCATTAAATGTTTGATTTCACTTAATGCTATGCATCTGAAAAATGAGCATCAAAGCTAAGTCAGTCATTTGGGCTAGGGATGAGATATGTTGATTCACCTTATCCTCCGTGTTTCTCCTTAACCTTTGGAGTGATATACAGGAGTGACTTACTGCTAATCAGAAACCTACAGAAACTAATTTTTGGAGAAGCAGTACAGGACATAACATTATATCACTAAGTTTAACTGAGATCTAGTCTGTTTCTGTGGCTGTCGGTGAGATTGCTGAACACATGGGCTGCTTTCAATCTCTGTTTTTGCAGAGGACAGAATCTTTTACTCAAAGAAAGAGTGAATTTATGTATTTCTGAACTGACAGGCAGCATCTCTACTTACAGTCAATTTACTCATTCTCCTTAGCATTTTAGTTCTTGCCTGCTAAATCAGCTGTTTTCTTCCTTCCTGCACCTTATACTAAATCATAGAATGGTTTGGGTTGGAAGGGATCTTAAAAATCACTGAGTTTCACCCCTCTGCTGTGGGCAAGGACACCTCCCATTAATCTTTCCTATCAGTGGGCACCACTAATAAACAAGAGTTAATGGGCCCAAACTTGAACATGAGGTGTTTCATCTAATCGTGAGGAAGGACTTTTTTACTTGGAGGTTTGTAGGGCACTGCACCAGGCTGCCCAGAGAGGTGGTGGAATGTCTACCTCTGGCCTTGATTAAGCAAGAGATGACATTTAATAACAATAGAACAACTGTTAAAGGTCTACTTATTTATCACTGGTGGAATCTTTGTACTTAATTTTAGGTGCAGTGACTGCTTTCACTGTGTGGAGTTCCAGTNAAAAAAAAAAAAAAAAAAAAGGCAACTTTATTTGGAGATACTTACACTTTTTTCTGAACATGCAGTTTTTACTAGAAAATTTTAGTCTCTTAAAATGTAGAGCTAAGTTGTTAGATTGCTTTAAATCTAGTATGGAGATGGACATTTTGATTGATCTTTCCATGCAACTCTAACCACTGAGAAATCTGTTTAATGGGATCAGCAGATGTATTGATGAGTCTTATCTTTGGATGAAACCCTTTTTTGCTTTTATTTTATTTTTTTCTTTTCATTAACCTTTACCTGTCAAGACACACTTGCACTGCTTGTTTATTCCTGTCATTGTATTCTGGCATCCTACAGAATTTGGTTTAATCTTGTCTCTTTCCAAGAAAGCTTTCAAAGTTAGTAATCAGTGTTACCTGAATTAGTCAGAGGTTGGTTTCTCGAGGGTAATTAATTGCAAGTTTTCTGAAAACTTGTGAATAGATTGTGACTGGCTGTCTTTGTGGACCTGGTCTAGTTCTTCAGTGTCCTTGTGCTGAGGACTCCAGAACTGGACCCAGCACTGTAGGCAGCAGCTCAGCAGAGCAGAGGAGCAGAATCCCCTCCCTCAAACTGCTGCCCACACTGCTGGGAGCGAGTCCAGGATATGTTTGGCTCCAGGGCTATGGGCACACATTCCTGGCTTGTGCTTTGCTTCTTGTCAACCAACATCCTCAAGGACTGCTCTGTAAGAAGTGAGGTTACCATTAATCTAATTGCTCCTGGGAAAGAGAATACTGTGGTTTTAACAGAGAGGATTTTGATTGGCATTTGGAGCTGTGAGTATGCAGCTGTCTTGGGAACTAGTGTAAGCATTAGTGAAGGGGTTGAGTGTGAGAAGACTGACAAAGCAGCATCATCATGATGCTGTAGCCTCCAGCAAGTACCACAGTTTCGTTATCCTTTGTGTTAACTTGCCTTCCCCCTTTCTCCTGATTCCTTATTCAGGCTGGTTTGCTATGAAGTGGTAGAGTCCTTGTCTCTGGAGGAATTTAAAAGATGTCTCTCACCACCACATCTGCACAAGGTTTAGTGGTGACCTGGCAGTGCTGGATTAGCAGATGAACATGATGATCTTAAAGGTCTCTTCCAACTGAAATGGTTCTGTGGTTCTGTGACAGGACAGGCTCTATCATAAAGTATATTAATATCCTTTGGCGTTAACAGTATGGAGGTGTGAGTGGAACACCAACTTTTGTGTATACTATAACATTAAGTGAATAGAAATATATTTTTTGCAGGCATTTTCTGTGAAGGAAAATAGGGTGGTTGTTCCTTGTGTGGACAAGCATTTGTACTTTGTATGGAATGCATAAAATCGGAAAATAACATTATTCTTTATTCCATTACTTCATCATGCCAGCTCATCCTGTTCACTCACTCATTAGGAGTCTTCATGTTTTTGGGTACAGGGACTGTTTGCTATGCTCAAAACCCCATTTACATAAAAGGAGGCCCCCTGCCCCACAAACAGTTGGCACATGAACACTTGACAATAAAATTCAATGCCTAGAGATAATCTCAGTCGGTGTTCCCACCAATGGAAAGGTGTATGAAGTCATCCACAGAGCTTTCTGATTCAGAGTGATGAGCAGCTTTGCGAACCGTCTTATTCCTGGCTGAAGTGGCTGCAATCCAGAGCTGTAATTGGGTAAAATTGACTTTTTAGTGCTGCTGATAGTGTGCAATCACAGCTGGAGAACCTTCTTTAAAGATGATGGTAGCAGATGGACTGAAAATCAAAATGTGCTATTTATGTAGCCTGGACATTATGGAGAGTCCCATTTGGGAGTGCTGGCCTTTGCAACAGCAGTTAGTAATTCATTACAATTAGTGGTGACTTACAAATGTAAAAGTAAAGGGATGTTTTAGTTTATAAACACTTTTACCTAATGATGCTGTGTAGAACCATATGATAGAGGACAGTGGTTCCTATAGTGATGGTAGATGTTATTTGAAATACAGGTGGTGAAAGAATTTAGAAATGATTTTATCCAAGGGATACCAGAAAATTTCCCTATAGCCAGAAAAAGAGCTTAACAATAAACTTATGGACCATAAAGATCAGGAAATGAACAACTGAAACTGTCCTAAAAGAACACTGGCATATTAATCTTGTTGAAAGCAGGGTCATAAAACCTTTTCTATCATAGCTTACAATATGATTTGTTTTTTTTAATGTGGAATTACACAAACCTGCTTTTATCCTTTCCATCCATCAAGAAAAGCCTCAGTGTATGCAGAGTAGGGACTACTAGTACAGACAGCTGAAATTACAAGTTGCTCAACTACATAGTTAATTCAAGGGTGTTCTGCCAGTGATAGAATTATAGAATCAACCAGGTCGGAAGAGACCTCCAAGATCATCCAGTCCAACCTATTGCCCAGCCCTAGCCAATCAACTAGACCATGGCACTAAGTGCCTCATCCAGGCTTTTCCTGAACACCTCCAGGGACAGCGACTCCACCACCTTCCTGGGCAGCCCGTTCCAATGGCAAATCACTTTCTCTGTGAAGAACTTCATAATATTCAGCTTATACCTCCCCAGCACAACTTGAGACTGTGTCCCCTTGTTCTGTTGCTGGTTGCCTGGGAGAAGAGACTGACCCCCACCTGGCTACAACCTTATTTCAGGTAGTTGTAGACAGCAATGAGGTCACCCCTGAGCCTCCTCTTTTTCCAGACTAAACAACCCCAGCTCCCTCAGCCTCTTGTAAAGGTATGTGATACTTCTGTTTTTATTATTAGTAATTATTTAAAATGAAGAGGACAGTGAAATTATTTATGGTGAAGTAACTGCTGATTGAATTCCATTGATAGACTTCATTATGGAGATGGATGGGAAGGATGGGTTAGTGAGAATCAGGGAATAGGGCAGAATCATGGAATCCTGTTGGTGGGAAAAGATCTTTGGACCATGAAGTCCAGCTGTATCTAACTTTACCAAGTCTGGTACTAAACCATGTTCCTCAGCACCACACGTCTTTCTCTTTGAAACGCCTCTAGAGATGGGGATTAAACCACTTCCCTGGGGAGACTGTTCCAGTGCTTGACAGCCATGTCTGAGAGGAAGCTGTTTCTAATATCCAACCTAAATCTTCCCTGGTGCAACTCGATGTCGTTTTCTCTTACTGATTACTATGAAAAAGAGATTGGTCCTTACCTCACTCCAGCCTCCTTTCAGGGAACTGTAAAGAGCCAGGTCTCACCTCAGCCTCTTTTTTTCCAGGCTAAACAACTTGAATTTTCCTCATCTGCTTTTCATAAGACCTGTTCTACAGACCTTTCAGCCATTCATTGCCCTTCTCTGTACATAATCCAGGATCTCAGTGTCCTTCTGGGAATGAGGGACTCAATGCTGAACCCAGGATTTTGAGATAGAACCTTGCCAGCCCTGTGTACAGGGGATGAAGCTTTGACTGAAATGCTTGACAACCCTGCAACAGCACTGAGAACAGTGAGTTGCAATGGAGCTCCACGTAGTGCTGGAGCTGGTACGGCTGGGATTCCTAGAGAAAACAAAACCTGTGTACGGTAGATGTTAGCTGCCTTCTTACCTCAGTCCACTTACTGCTGGTGAATGACTTACTTGATTAGTTGTCACATTTCAAGATACATTGTCCCTGTATGGTTGTCTCTTGCAGTGCTTCCTGGTGTCTGTTACCTGTTAGCTCTAACTTAAGTCCTCCAAGACAGGATGTTGCTTCTCTGTCAAGTGCTTGTCTTTTTTGTAATGAATTCCCAGTTTCTGGAAGGAAATTCTTGACAGATTTTTGAATATTCTCTGTACTGCACTGAGATTTTTGTAACTTTTTTCTGAATAAACATGAAGTCTTGACAGAAGAACGAGACAAATACACAATTTTACATTTCTGACAAGAACCTCTGCTCTCTTGCCACCATGATTGTTTTTACTCCCTGCCTGTGCTCAAGACTGACAGTCTGAGCTTAGCATAAAAAGGAGAGGACTTTGTTTCCTGATCTGAAAATTGGACTGAGTTTTGCACAATGATTTTGAGGTGGAAGAGCTCACACACTTACTTACTGTTGAACCATGTGTAACTGCAAGACCTGGCTCTGCAGTGTACAACGGGATGGTCTTGTTCTACGCAGAGCTTTGTTCATGTGTCTGTGCTTCTTGACTCCTACCACAGTGTTCTCTTGTGCTCCATTTTTCCTTTATGCATTGGTTAAAAGCTCTCATTCTAAGTTTTAGCTTCAGGATTTAAATTTTTTTTTTTTAATTTTTTTTTTTTTTTAAATTTTGTGTCAATTCTGTGGGTTTATCCTGATTTGATTTGGAACAGAACTAATTCTGGTCTTCTTAGTTCAGACAGTTCTCAGGAACTGCACTTGTTGAAGTTCCTGGCTTGTTTGAACACACACAGTGACTTCTGCTAATGGTGAGAACACTGATGGTTAGAGTCACTGTCAAGGGCTGGGCAGCAGAAAGGCTCTTGCTTAGACTTGCTCCTGTGCAGACCAAGGGCACTGCTATATCTTGTGTCCCATGCTGGGGTGCAGTAAGTCAAAGATGGCACCTCAGGGAGAAGTGGATGGGACAGATGACCCTGAACTGACTAACAAGGGATTGCATCCTGTGGACATAGTCTTCACTATAAAGCTTTACAGGGAATGTATAAGTAAAATTCTATTTCCTATATTTTATTAGCTTATCAGAATGTAACCTTGGACATACGGGGGAGTAATGACAATCCTCTGCTTTTCTTGTTTAGGTGTGAATCTTAACAGTGAGTTATTTGTGTTAAACAGAGCAGTTAAGAATGGGCAGATACAACCCAGTTCAATAAATCCAGGGAAAACCACCTTATCATGCTCCTTTTTTGTTTTCCAGACTCCCTCAAAACCAGGTTTTTCTGCTGAAGTTGCAACAGTGAAAGAGCATGTTCCAAACAAACTTGCTTTGTTGTTTCAAGATCATGTACTGTCTTATTTCCAATTTCAATTAGTATAAATTGATTGATAGCCACATTTACTTTCTAAATTAGATGATGTAATGTACACAGAAGTGCCTTTGGAAAGGGAAATTATTAACTATTTTTAAATTATGCAGACTTAATTGCATTGTTTTTGTATTTAATTACCCTATGAGCTTGTTTAAGTGTTGTTACACATTACCGATGTTTAACAATTAATTCAAATTTCTGTCCTTGGAGGCATGCTTTGAGTTTGTACTGAATCTGTGATTGTAGGAAGTGCTGGTGATCACAAGTTCAGGTGGAAGAGTTGTGGTCTGGTGGTAGTGGAATTCACCATGAGTCATTGGTGTGCTCTTGTGGCCAAGGAGGGCAATGTTCTTCTGGGGTGCATTTAAGAGTGTGGCCCTTAAGTCAAGGGAGATTATCTCCTCTGCTCTAGTGAAATTATAGCTGGGCTTGATGGACAGTTCTGGGCTCCCCAATTCAAGAGAAAAGTAACCAGCAGAAATAGTCTGGTGGCACCTGAGAAGACTAGAACATTGCTCCTGTGAGGAAAGGCTCTGAGAGACCTAGGGCTGTTGAGCCTGGAGAAGAGCAGTCTGAGAGGGAACCTGTTACAAGTTATGCAAAATTAATAATTGATATTGGTATCCAAGATTGTTAATAATTATAAAAACTCTTTATTAACGTTAAATTTTGCCAGAAACCTTATTTACAAGGTTTGAAACACACTGTCTGGATACTTATACACACAGGGAATAGGCAAAACTAGAACACTTTAAGAAATAACTAGCAAATGAAGGCATCATACTGGAAGAGAAGGTGTTTGTGGTCAGTACACCACTTGGGGTTAGTTATCCTGTCTATCCACTAGATAGACTTGGGAAGCTCATTTCTGCTTATGGCAGAAGGCAATTAGTGAATTACAAGAGACTTTAATGATTTCTTCTCAAAATATCTCCCAACCTACAGGGCTAGCTACAGCTTGAAACAGTACCCAAACACTTGCAGAGGGTTCTGTCAATGTCTTGTGAGCCTCTGAGGCTTCTGAGTCTTCCCAGGCTTCACAGGGTGTTGGGGAAAGGAGGCAGACAATCTCTGACCTTATCCTAGCTCATCTGGATTATCTTTGTATCCCCAGGACTTCCTGTCTTGGCAAGAGACTTTCAGGTGTAGGCAGGATGTCTTGTGATGTGCAGTCTCAGCATGATATCACGCTGACTGTACAGGCCTATTGTGTGGAGGGGTTTAAAACCTGTTTGTGGTAAACTTGAAGCAGGCAGTTTACAGGCAGTTCAGCAGAGCTAGCTTATAGCTTAGCATAATGCTGCAGAAGGCAATGTCAGAATCACAGCCAGAGGCAGAGAGCAATGGTGGCATCAGGCACGAATACAAGGGCACAGCACATTGTGTTACCTGCTTATCTCCTTTTGTCAATACAGCCTGAAACTAATGGGCCTTTGGACACAGAATAGCCAATCAGAATGGCAGTTAGCCAAGTTTGACCATATTAGGTGAAACCATAGGCTTACTTTACCCAAATTTGGGAAAAACATAGGCCTTGCATAAGGCAGGCACAAGCCAAGTGTGGTTTACCACAGGGTGCAAACAGGAGCAAAACAAGTCTGGGCAAGACTATTTTTGCCTATTCAGGCCTACCATGACAGAACTTTCTCAATGCTGATCAATATCTAAAGAATGAGGGTCGAGAGGATGGGGCCAGACTCCTTTCAGCGTTGCTCAGTGACAGGACAAGGGATAGTGAGTGTGAAACAGAACACATGAAACTCTGTCTGAACTTGATTAAGAACTTTCCTGTAAGGGTAAAAGAACCATGAAGCAGGCTACCCACAGAGGTTGTGGAGTTGTATTATTTGGAGAGATTCCAAACCCACTTGCACATTGTGATCCTGTGCAGACTGCTCTGGATGACACTACTTTAGCTGTGGTTTTGGGCTAGATGATCTCCACAGGTCCCTTCTGCCCCACCACATTTAATCAGTAGTGAAAGCAGTTTGACTGGAGAACTTGGAATAGTATATTCTGTAGTGTGCAATAAATGTTTTTATGGCTTAAACGTTTTTAGGAGTCTGGGGTAAGATTTCGTTCAGTGTAACTGATATTCAAAGCAAACTGAGGTATGTAATTCTGCCTGCGAGTTTTATGCTTATGAGAGTTATCTGATTGACAGCTCTGATCTGAAGCTTCTGCATCTGCACAGGCAGCATATGCCAAGGGTAGGGGTAGATGGACTCACTTTGACTTACCAGTACACTTTAACTCAGGCCTCAAGTAACTTGTTTCAAGGGTGAGGCAAACATTTTGCTTCCATTCTTAGCTGTTTGAGACAAGCTCGAGGATGTCATGGAAGGTACCAGTATTTTTTTCTTCTTGTTGTTTAACTGAGTAAGAAACAAATTACATATTTTTTTCCTGTGCCAGTACAAATTACGGTATGCTACTCAAGTGCCTGTCAGTTAGAGTTGGTTACTCTTTCTGAATTAAGACCAATGGAGTTGGCATTTTGTCTTTTCTTTGAGCTCAAGTGTTTGCTGTTGTTACTGATGTGTTTTGTGTGATGTATGGAATATAGATATAAACACTTCACTTGGGAACATCCATTAAGTAGAAAGACTAAATTGAGGTTATTTCCATATTATAACATTGGTGTTATGCATCCTACATTGGAATGTGGGTGGGGAAGGTGTTTTAGTTGTGGAAGGCCCATGATGTGTTCACAAACCCACAGCTTGATGATGCGAAGGTGCCAGGCTGCCGACGTGTACTTTCTAATTCAATATTTATGACTCTTAATGTGCAGTTAGGAATTTTCCTAGTGACATCTTCATTAACTTTAATGTCTACAGAGCTGCAGTTGCTCTGCCAGCTACTGAGACAGATGATGGGCTGGAAGACAGCCCTAAGGTAGATTCTCCCAAGTGAGCTGGTTAATGTTCATACTTAATGTATATGGGGACATGGGAGCTGCCTTGTTGCATCAGATCGATGACTTCAATGGTCTGATGCTCTGCTGTCATACCAGATGCTACAGAGATGACTGCAAGAAAATCTGCTATAATTGTGAAAGTTTTTTCCAGATAGAAAAGAAGACCTGCTATTTCAGGCAGTGGTTGGTACATAGCTTGAAACCATGTTCTTTAACTGTGCTTTGTAGAGTATGTAGAATGTTGCTCTTCAGTGTTTTTTCCCTTCTGGATTTCATTTGCTTTTGGTGGCTGGTGAGGCCACACTTTGAATACCAGGTACAGTTGTGGGCTCACTCCAAGAAAGACATGGAGGTGCTGGAGTGTGTCCAGAGAAGGACAGCAAAGCTGGTGAACAGATCCTGTGAGGAGTAGATGAGGGAACTGGTGTTGTTAAGCCTGGAGAAAAGGAGGCTGAAGCGAGACCTTTCTTACTCTGTACAACTACTTTGAAGGAGGTTGTAATGAGATGGTCAGTCTCCTCTCCTATGTAACAAGCAACTGGATGAGAGGAAATGGCCTCAAGTTTCAATTGGGGTTTTTCTGTGTGTGTATTAGATTGGGGAAAGACTTCTTCACTGAAAGAGTGTTCAGGCACTGGAACAGGCTGCTCAGGGCAGTAGTGGGGTCATTGTCCCTGGAAGCTTTCAAAAAATGGGTGCATGTGGTGCTGAGTGGCACTGTTCAGTGGTGACATGGAAGTTTAATGGTTGGGTGTTTTATTGGAGGTCTTCTCCGGAGTTAATGATTCTGTGATTCTCTTTGGGCCTTTAAGTAGTTGCTCTGAGAGTTTTCCTGTTCACTGGATGCATTTTTGTAGTAGTTAAGCTGAAAGAAGCTTGTATCAATCCAAAGTGTCTCTGTAATAACTTAATGCACATGCTCTTTCAAGAGAGTTTAGTCAGGGTCCCTGATGATAATACATGTTTCCGTTAATGACTGTTTTGAAAATGAAGACTAATGGGAAGATCCCCAGCTCTGTAGGCCAGAGGCTGTTTGATTAATTTGTCCATACTTAATTCCTGATTTCTCAGGCTAATCTTTTTTAGGCTGCAGGTGTCTGCTTTCTGTTTTTTCAGGCTGCGGGTGCTGCCTTCTTGCTGTAGTCACAGTATCGCACTGCATACATTTTCCTCTGAGGAAACTGCTTTAGAGTGAGGAAAGTCTGGGTGTGACTAGTGTGTGTGCTAGTCGGTGACGAGCAAGGGCAGCAGAGGTGGAGAAAAATAATTAAAGTAACTGCATTGCACATACCCTTGTGCACCAACCTGTAGTAGACCTAGGAGATAAAGCTACTAATAACTTCTCAAGCATTGATGTTGTAGAGAGTCTTGGCCTTGCTCTTAGTGGACAGCTTTTGAAGTTCCAAGATGAAGTGCGTATCATGTATCTGAAACCTCACTAATCAGTGCTAAGTGCGTAAGCAATTCTTTGTCCTTAGCTCATCTGTTCTCATCAGTTCTACCTGTAAATCATAGAGTTCTTTAACTGGGAAGGACCTTTTAAGGTCATCAGAACTCTACCAAGTCATGGTTTAGCACCAGCGTTTTAGCACCACATCTTTGTGTCTTTTGAACATCTCGAGGGACTGGAATTAAACCACCTCACTGGGAAGCCTATTCCAGTGTTTTGTAACATCAGATGCTTCTAGTGTACTTCTACTTCACATCATTAGAAGAAGATACTTCTTCTACTATCCAGCCTAAACGTCCTCTGACGTAACCTGACTACATTTTTTCTCATCCTATAACTCATTACGTGGGAGAGGAGACCAACCTCCATCTCAGTACAACCACTGTTCAGGTAGCTGTAGAGAGTGAGGTGGTCTCTCCTCAACCTCCTCTTCTCAAGGCTGAACAACTCCAATTCCTTCTAATGCTTCTTATCAGATCCGTTCTTCAGATCTTTCACCAGCTGGGCTCTGAGCAACTTACTGAGTTGGGGATGTCTGCTGCAGATTGCAGTGGGGTAGAACTAGGTGATCTTCAAAAACCCCCTCACACCCCAAACCATTCTATGATTCCATGATCTTTGACTGTCTTCTCCTCTTCTATACTCTTATGACTTTATTTTAAACGATTACAGAAGCTCAATTTACCTTTGTTCTGTATATGGGGAGGGGAAGGTAACTGGACAAAATAATGTATTCTTAGTGTAATATACACTAAGAAAGAGGAAATTTATTACAGAATAAAAAATGAACTGTCGTTGGATAATGTGTATCTTAGTGTTGGTTTACAGGAAGTGAAAATGATTCAAATAATTGTCTTCACTTACCTATACTCTTTCAAAAGTTAGTCTGTGCATGAAGAGACAGGAAAGCCTCAGGCATTTGTGCTGTCATGTTACACATAAATGACCAGATGTTTCAAACTGATCCAGAAGAGTAGGTGGACAAGATTAGGAGACCATCAAAATGGCAAACCATCCTTTTGCTTTGACAGTCGCTGCTTGGTCTGCTCAGGTGCAGTGAAGAATTCTGTGGGATTTAGCATGTGTTCTGTCTGTGCTAAGAGTCAGGTCAGTCTTTCAAACACTCTGCACCCTGCTGCTAGATCTGAGTATCATAATGAGCCCATTGGCACTGTTGCTGGTGGTCCTCCGTTGTCATTATCCAGAGGACAATACTGCTTATCAGACACCTATCATCAGCATCCCTCTTCACATGCTAAGAGGACCGAGAAGAGTTATTTCTGACTGTACCCCTCTGACTTTTTTGACTCCAGTTCTCATTACTGACCATCTGTCAAGATTGTCCTGTGAGATGAGCGGTACATTAGCACATTGAGGTGTGGGAAGTAGCAGAGCTGAATCCATTTTGCACTCTTGTAGGGGCAGAGGAAAGTGCTGGGATGCAAGTGTGGCCTCTGTAAATGCACTGGCCAGAAAATTGCCTACATTTGTCCAGTCTGGGACGTATCTACTTTGAAGTTGACACTGATTTCAGTATTCTAAAGAACTTCAAATACCCGGAGGGGATGATGGTGGAAATGTCTGTGTCATTTTTGGCAATTCCTGTATACTTAATGTTTCCAGATTTGTGATTAGTTCAGCAGCCTTGCACCCACTGGTTTCTAATTTTTCAACAGTTTAATGCCCAGCTCTGTTTCTAATGTGTTATCATCTACTCAACGTTACTACTTTTAGAATCATAGTATCTGGAGAAGACCTTTCAGAACATCGAATCCAACCATATTAAATAGAAACAGTTCCCTTTTAAAATCCTCTTCCTAATAATAAATTAAATTTCCTCTTTTTAAGTGCTTTTTCCCCTAGAACAAATTCTTCCTGTATAGAGAACTGCCATTTTTCTACTGAAACATCATAAAGTTCCCATTTGGGAACTACCTAATTACATCTTACAATAATTCTATTGAATGATCTATAGCTCCACTTTAATTCTCTATTAGTATTTGGCTGATCGATGGGTAACCTAATTGATTCTTAAGGTCAAATGTCTTTATTGGCTCTTACCTTAATCTTTTCTCATTATGACTTAAACATTCTATGGTCTGTTGGAGTTCTTGTACTTGTTTCTGCACACCAGAACTATAAATTTCATGGCGTGTATATGGTGATGAACAATGTACTTAGGCAGTGTTGTGTGTGTTCTTGGGTACAGGTCTAAAAGACCATGAAATATTGAGGGATCTGTGTTGAGAAGAACTGCAGTAACAAAGTTTGGTCATATGTTTTCAGTTCATCTTGTTAATGAGGTTGCCGTGATACGAAATTCTTGGCTTTTATAGCAGCTTAATAATTTCAATCATGAGGAAAAACTTCACTGTGATGTTGACAGAACACTGGAACAGGATGTCAGAAATGTTGTGGATTCTCCTTCTCTAGAAACATTCAAAACCTGCCTGGATGCATTCTTGTGACCTACTCTAGGTGATCCTGCTCTGGCACAGGGATTGGACTAGACAATCTTTTGAGTTCCCTTCCAACCTTCAACATTCCATGATTTTGTGGTTTTTTTTGAATGTGCAAGTGCAGAACCTGAACTGCTCTCCTTTTGGCTTGTGGTGTTTATCAAGGGTCTAATGTATGCTGCAGTACAGAAATAGGATACTTGCCATCACCTGAGAGTTTGTTAAATGTTTTTCCCCTCAGTACTCACTGAGTAGCAGAGCTTATTTTGGAGATGTACAGGAGTACTGTTAGTATCATCTCAAAGTATCCCTAAATAGTCTCAGAGGAGGAAATGCTGGAATAGTGCAAATGGGAAGATTGTCCAAATAAAGAGTTTTGCCTTTTCATTGGAGATTTGTGATGCTAATGTGGAATGAGACTTGTATTTACCTGAAAATTTTCATCTACATGAATGTAATTTTAAGCTGAGATCTGACTTGCCATTCACAAGCATGATCTCACTACATGACTGTTTCGGTCATCCAAGCAATTGCTGCATAAGGCAGGGCAGATATTGATTCATTCTGCTTTACTTAAGATGTTTATAACTGAATTAGTTGGCCAAGGCTCCTGAGGAAGCTGCTTCATTCATTCATAAAATTCACTGTTTTAAATGTCTGCTTCAGGATGAGCATTTTGGTCTGGGCTGTGAACTATAATGAGAATATGGATTAATGATGTTGGAGATAATTTGTAGATCATAGAATCATAGAATCATAGAATCATAGAATAGTAAGGTTGGAAGGGACCTCAAGGATCATCTAGTTCCAACCCCCTGCCATAGGCAGGGACACC
>VWZE01022864.1:467884-483715 GCA_013396675.1 Eubucco bourcierii | reverse complement strand
AGGTTGGCCTGGGCCCAACTCTCCAGCCTGTCCAGGTCCCTCTGGATGGCATCCCTGCCCTCTAGCAAGTCGACTGTGCCACACAGCTTGGTGTCATCTGCAAACTTGCTGAGGGTGCACTCCATTCCTCTGTCCATGTCACTGACAAAGATGTTAAACAGCACTGGTCCCAGCACTGACCCCTGAGGGGCACCACTTGTCACTGGTCTCCAGGTGGACATTGTGCCGTTGATCGCCACTCTCTGGGTTCGACCATCCAGCCAATTCCTTATCCAGCGAGTGGTCCATCCATCAAGTCCATGCTTTTCCAGTTTGGTGACCAGGATGTCATGTGGGACAGAGTCAAATGCTTTACTCAGGTCCAGGTAGATGACATCAGCTGCCTTTCCCTTGTCCACTGTCGCATGGACCAGATGCCAAGGGTTAGGGTGGGGCTGGCCACTAAATTAGTGACAGATGCTGTATATGAACGCCTCTGCCTTGCCAAAGGGGAGAGAAAGGGAATAAAGGAGAGACTGATGGGTTGAGGGAGAAACTAAACCACCTAGAATGAGAATAATAATAAAATAATAAAACCAAAATGGAGCCCCATGCCTGGTGGTGATGATCTCAGTCATCACCAGTGCTGGTAACAGGCACTGGGGAAGTCCCAGACAGGACTCTGAGGCAGACAAGAACCAGATTCAGGAGCTGGATTCAGGAACACATGAAATGGGATTGAAGGCAGAATGGACAGACTTCCCTGGACATGAGCTATTGCAGGAGTCTTTCCCAAGAAGGAATTTCTTCTTGGTCAGTTTTGGGTCACCTGTCTTGGCTGTTCCTCCTCATAGGTGCCATCTCTGACTTACTGCACCCCAGCATGGGATGCAAGATGTAACAGAGAAAGCAGACTCTTGGAGGCAAGGTCACAAAGAGATGTGGCTGTTCATCGTTGGTTTTCTATAGGTGTGTCTTTACTATTTTAGTACTCCAGTTGCTGTCTAATATAACTAAGTAACTGCTTCCACAGAGGTGGCACTAGAATTGGAGGCTGTCTCAGTGTTGTGTTCAAGTCACCCTCAGAGGCATTTTACATTTAATTGTCAAAACCCTGACAAAATACTACCTGGGCAAGTGTTTTTGTTACATCTTAGGGCAGTTGAAGGGAGTTGTATCCCCTTCTGGAACTGAATGTCTGTAATACGCTCAAACCATAGGCATTTTGGAATGAGTTTACAACTCTTAAATTAGTGGAATTTGAGCCAAATGCTTCATGAAAGTAAGGGAATTATCCATATGGGTGTACTGGAACAAGAGTGCTGCAGAGTTAGAAGTACAGCTCAGCTGCTGTAGGTGCACTTTTTATTTCAGACAGGCAGATCTAGATTAAGATTTATATTGGAATAACTCTGGAGAGAGCTCTAATTTTTTGATCTTTCTGCTGCTATACCTTACAGTCATTTTCTTCTCCTCAAGGTAAACTTAGTCTTATTGATTGCTACAAATCAACATTTTATGCGAAGTTAACAGCTGTGCTACTGAAGTTGGTATAATTTTAGGTTGTCAAGTCAAATGGTAAATATTGCTATGGAGAGTTTAGAATAATTTTGGCTTGGAAAGGGCCTTTGAAGGTCATGTAGTCCAACCCTGCTTTAGTCAGCAGGGACATCTTCATGGATGAGGTTGCTCAGGCTGACCTGGAATGGTTCCAGGGATGGACCATCTACCACCTCTCTGGGCAACCTGAACCAGTGTCTCATCACCCTCACTCTAAAAAATAATTTTTTTTTTTTAATATCTGTTTTCAATTTGAAACCATCACCCCTTTATCCTGTTGTGACAGGCCATAGAATGAGAGAATACTTTGGGCTGGAAGGGATCTTTCAAGGTCATGTAGTCCAAGCCCTTTGCAGCGAGCAGAGACACCTCCAGCTGTGAAGTTGCTTTATTAGATGTCGTGGTGATATTGTTTTGGATGTGGTGTGTGGTGCATTCGTGGTTTTATTTGTGGTTTTTGTTTTGTTTTTTTTTTTTAATTCCTACTCAATATATGTCAAGTTGCATTTAGATGGAGATACTAAACTATCTCCAAGTGAGTTGTTTACTTTGGGTTTTTGAGGTTGAAACCACCTTTACAGTATGGCTGCTTTTGGAAGTCTTCAAAAATATTGGCAGAACTCTTATTAAAGAAAGTAGCAAACAAGTTCTCACCCCTGTGAGCCCAATTGTTCAGAAGTAGACAGCTACTTGTAGATTCTGGGATAGTTAATATTGGATAGTATATCAAAGGGAGTTTCAGAACGTAATTGCATGGATTTTGGTAGACGTAGAGCTGTCTTTGAAGCTCATGGGATTTGTGGCTCTCACTTTTTCTGCCTTTGGATGGAGTAGTTTATTTGTACATGTTACTTTTGCTTCCCTTTCCCCCTACTTCACTAGACTTTCCATTAATTTATCTGACAATGATCTAAATGAAGAAAGTATTTCCATACCTGTTTGTTTAAAGAAAACTGAGAGGATTGGAGGTGACATTTTTAAGAAGAAATGAGAATTATGGGTATGTGGCATGTTGGAAATGCTTTGTTGGTTAAAATGTGCATCTGAAGATGCTGGATTGATCAGAGGAATATGTTTCTTTTCATTTCATATGAATAAAAACAGCATTTAATGAATTCACTATTTAAGTCTCAGTCCCTTCCCCCCCATTTGTACTTTTTAAAGGCAATTGTTTCATTTAACATATAGTTTGGTGTTTTTAATTTTAGAAAGATTTCATCTCCAAGTCGTTTTAATAAGAGTAATTTTCAAAGGCATGCTAAAATTTGAAAGGTGATTATAGCACAAGAAAGGACTCCAACTGCTTTATAGAAAACAGAATATAAATAAAACGAAGTGCTGTTATGCAGCTGTATCTGTAATTAGAAATATGTTGTGTTCCCTTAACATTTCATTTAATTTTCCTTTAATTGTAGTTAATGATGAAGAGCTAAAGAAAAGAATAGCTGAAGAGCTGGCGTTAGAACGAGCCAAGAGAGACTCTGAAGCTCAGAAGAGAAGGTTGGTTTGTTAATAACGATATATAAAGCAAACATGTAGTTAATGCTTTTATTGCTGTTATTTATCCACTTACTATACACAGTTGTGTTTTGGGCCCTGAGATAAAATGGTAGGTAAGACAAGACCTTTAGGCAATGCAGCAAGTTTTGATACTAAATACATGTTAAACAACAAATTGACAGAAACTTCCTTGTAAGAGCTGATAGAAAATGTTGATCTAAATCCCTTTCGACCTCATGAGCCTAACTTTGTTTTTTCTACAGTCTTTTAAGATCAGTCTTTTTGATTTCTTTTGAGTCCAAATAATCATTTGGTGGTGTAGAGATAGGAAGAGCTGGAGAGCAGCGCAGGGGTGGGTTGGTTATCCTCCCTCAGCTTGATCAAAAGACACATTTTAACAGCAGTAAAAATGGTAATTCTTGTTATTTCTGATTTCTCTGTATTTCTGTGAGCTCCTGTGTGATTTGAACTTCTTCACTAGTATAGCAGAGTGCTTTCAAGAGCCAGATCACTGGATTAAAGCAGTTAGAGTAGATCACTTCTGTATATTGAAATGTTACTTTATTATACAGCCTGGGTAAAAGTGGGGTTTCCTTCCTTTCCACCAGGCTCCGTACTGGTGTCAGATCTCTCTGGGGATGAGGGCATCAAGGGTACCTTTGGTAAGTTTGTAGATCACACCAAGTTGGGTGGCAGCATTGATCTGCTTGAACATAAGGAGGTGCCACAGAGGGATCTGGACAGGCTGGGTCAATGGGCTGAGGCCAATTGTATGTGATTCAGCAGTCCTAGTGCTGAGTCCTGCACATGAGTCCCAACTATACAGGAGTGCTCCTGCCCTGAGGAAAGCTGCATGGTAGAGAAAGCCCTGGGGGTATTAGTTGCAAGCAGCATTAGAGTGGTGTTGTTCCCCTGTACTTGACACTGATGAGACCGCACCTCAAATGCTGGGTTCAGTTTTGGACCCCTCACTCCAAGAAGAACATTAAGGTACTGGAGCATGTCCAGAGAAGGGCAACAAAGCTGGTGAAGGGCCTGGAGAAGAAGTTGTGGGAGTGGCTGAGGAAAATGGACGAAAGGAGGCTGAGAGGAGACCACCTTGCTCTCTAATTCCTCGAAAAGAGGTCAGAACTGTAAGGGAGTTGGTCTCTTTGTCAAGGAACAAGTGATAGGACAACAGGAAATTGACTTAAATTGTACTAGGGAGGTTTAAGTTGGGCATAAGGAACAATTTCTTTCCTGAAATTCAGGCTGGCCAGGGAAATGGTGAGTCACTACCTCTGGAACTACTTAAAAACCACATAGATGTGATGCTGGATGTGGTTTAGTGGTGACCTGGCAGTGTTGGGATAATGGTTAGACTTGGATGATCTTACAGGTCTTTTCCAGCCTAAATGATTCTGTACTTCCAGCAGTTGCCTGTTTCACTTTGAAAGAATGGGCAGAGGGCTACAGCCTACAGCAGGAGACTTTGGATGCAGCATTTTAGAACTCTATTCCTTGGTGTTCAGTGCGGCTCTGTGAATTACTACTAACAACTGAAAAAAATCCAGTTTGGATTTGGAATGGAGTTTGAACTCATTTGACTTTTGTGTTCAGTCATACTTTCAGTGATTTTTTTTTTTTTTCCTTCATAGCTGATAAGACACCCTGAAGAGAAATATTAACCTACCCATTGTCCTCCATTCTGAGAATGGGAAAAAGACTCATTATGATAGATTAAAAAAATTAGAATGTAATTAGTACTGCTTAAATCATCTGCATATATATCAGTTGTTTCCTACACATCATTATATTATTATTTAATTGAGTTAGGTTGATGGACTATATAATTAAATAGGGCTTTATGAATGTCCCAGGAAACAAGTCAGGCCTTTTTTTTTTTTTTTTTTTTTTTTTGTTTGTTTGAACCAGCAATAAAGGAAATCAATATGTTCAAGTGAAATGTCTTTTCAACTGGGCTCTGACAGGAAAGCCTGTGTTGCATTTCAGCTTCGTTTTGATTGCGCAAGAGCTCATCTCGAGCTATACCAGGGATTTTTGTTGTACACGAGGGAAGAAAATTATTCACTAAGAGGCACTGGCCCAGGCTGCTCAGGGCTGTGGTGAAGTCTCCATCCCTGGAAGGATTTAAAAGATGTGTAGATGTGGTGATAAGGGACATGGTTTAGCAGCAGACTTGGTAATGTTAGGTTAATGGTTGAGCTTGATGATAAGGTCTTTTCCAACCTAAATGCTTGCACGGTTCTCTGAAACATGGTTACAATACAAAAAGGTTTATTTTTCAAATTTGTGTGTGTTGTCATTTGACACTTTTCAGTAACTTGCCTTAAGTATTCCACAATTCTTTTTTCATGAGTTGTGTATTGGTTTTTGAAACGTGGGGATCGGATTGGCTTGTCCTATATTTGACTTAGCCAAATAATGGAAAGCTTCCAGCATCATTCCCTGCTAAGGATGAGTGGGGAGGATACTCTACATTGAGAAAATTTTGTAAATCTTTTTGTTGCCTTAAAATTAGATTGAAGAAATTTTCCTTTTCAAATGTAAGATATCAAAATAATATTAAAAAAAAAAAAAGAAAGCTGAACACAAGGTCTTGGTAGTAGCTTTAATCCTTGTCTAATTTTTCTTGCTTGTAATATGCAAGGAGCATTTTTTTATTACGGTTTTTACAGTGTGCAGAATTAAAACTGTAATTTAAACAGAGCATAAAGACTCTTGCTGCATGAAACACCTTTAAAAGACTCAGGTGTTTACTTAGCTCTTAGTTAAATCTTTATAGGCTGGTTGAGGTTTGTGTTTTTAAAACATTCAAGAAGTGCTGTACTAGCTGTGGAGCTGTCCACTGGATCATGTTATTCTAAACATAAGGTGAACACAACTCTTCTGGTGTCATTTATATCATTCACCTTCAGCATATTCTAGCAGAGAGTCTACATTGCAGGACCATGAGAAAATCTTGTGCCATATTCTTTCTCAAGCCAGGACCCACAGTTTCAGGGGAAAAACAAAAAGGCAATTTTTCTGTACAACCTCCCGTGCCAGTCATGCACTTTAGAGTTGGTATAATTTTTCATTGTGACTGGACTTCAGTTTTCAAACATGACATGCTTAATAATAGCTAGGTGCATAATGTTCTTGCAATGTATTTCATGCCCTACTTGTGTCTGGTGCAGGGTCTTCAGAGTAGTATCATCATGGAAAGGAAAAGCTGCTTCCCAGCTGTAGCCATTTGTTATTAGCAAGCACATTGCAATATAGCACAACAGAATAAAACCTGAGTTCCCAGATAGACGTGGCTTAAAAGACCTAATGGAACTGCTGGTGAAGAATAGTTTATGGTAGTCAGATGTGTGTGTATATATGCAGTACTTGGTGTCACATGGCAAAAAACTTTGTGTGGCCCAGGAGGCCAGCCTTGTCCTGGTCTGCATCAAAAGAAACACGACCAGCAGGACAACTGAGGTGATTCTCCTCCTCTGCTCTCATGAGACCCTAGTTTGAGTACTGCATCCAGTTCTAGTGCTCCCAGCACAAGAAAGACATTGAGCTGCTGCAGCGGGCACAGAGGAGGCTACAAAGATTCTCAGAGGACTGGAGCACTTTTGCTATGGGGACAGGCTGTAAGAGTTGAGGCTGTTCAGTCTGGAGAAGAGAACATTCCAGGGAGACCTTCTGGTGATCTTCTAGTACCTGAAGGGGCACTAGGAGAAAGCTGGGGAGGGACATTTTAGGAGGGCTTGTCATGATAGGATGAGGGGGAATGGACTGAAGCTTGAAGAGGGGAGATTTAGACTGGAGATTAGGAATAAATTCTTTACAATAAGGGTGGTGAGACACTGGAACAGATTGCCCAGGGAGGTTGTGGGTGCCCCCTCCCTGAAGGTGTTCAAGGCCAGGTTGGATGAGGCCTTGAGCAACCTGGTGTACTGGAAAAGTGTCCCTGCCAATGCCAGGGGGGATTGAAACTAGATGATCTTTAAGGTCTTTTACAACACAAACTGTTTTATGATTTTACTAGTATGTTAGTAGTTGCCCAAAGTAGAATACAGTGTAGTGCAGATTATCACATATGTGGAGGAATGCACCCTACAAATGCACTGGGACTGTCCAGGGCCACTTGGGCTGAAACCCGATGATGCCTTGTGTCACTGAACACTCACAGGATGAACTTTGATAGAAGTGCTGAGAGACGAAGCAACCAGACTCTTGAACAGGAAAAGGGAGATAATGAGGCCTGACCCCCTGAATGTAAGGTTTGCAACTTTTTATCTAGGCAAACCAACTTAAAAGTGATGGAAATCTACTTCTTAGTGTGTTTTGTTTTGGAGAGATGTTTTAGGTTTATTAGTGTACCATTAGCCAATTTAGCTGATATTCCGTATTAAACTACTTGACCTTGGATCTATTACTCATTTGATTTGCTTGCCCACTAGTTTTATTTTTAAAACCCATGCTGATGGTGACAGAAAATTAAAGATGTTTTATTTTTACAACCATTTAATGATTTTTTTTTTTGTTGTTGTTGTATATGGTGCATTTTACATTTGTACATTCTGTTTCTCAAAACCATTATTTTGGCAAAACATTGAAATAATAATATATAAATAACCTCAAGCTTGCAACTGTGTGTCTGATTCCAAGAATCTAATAGCTCATGTCTCTATGCAGTGTATCACTGCATTTGGATCTGATTGCAAAATGTGTTTTACTCGTTTCAGGAAGGATGTTTTAATTTCAACTTGCTACATAATTACTCACGTGCACGTAGTACAGATGGACTAATTTTATTACATAAAATTAACAGCCATGCTTCTTTCTGGGATTAGAGCTAAAGGGTGACTATTCAAATTTGTATTTTTATGCTGTTTGTGCATTCAAAATACATGAGTTGTACAAAATTCATGCAAAATACATGAATTGCTCTCTACACTCCCTGAAAGAAGGCTAGAGTGGGGTGGGGGTTGGTCTCCTCTTCACTATCAGGTGATAGAACAAGAAGGAATGGCCTGAAATTGTGCTGTGGGAGGTTGAGGTAGGACATGAGGAAAAGTAATTCTTTACTTGAAAGAGTGATAAAGCATTAGAATAGACTGTTTAGGGAGATGGAGTAGCCATCCCTGGAGGTGTTCAAAACCTGTGGACATGGCACTTCAGGGAATGGTCTAATGACCATGGTGGTGTTAGGTTGGTGTTTGGACTTGATGACCTCAGAGATCTTTTCCAACAGAAACAATTCTATAAATATAAGAGACTGGATAATTATACAAAAATAATGATTGGACCTTGCCTGAGAATGGTATGCCCACTAGTATTTATATTAGTTTTCTAAGCTTCCTTGCATGTATATCTTCATCTCTTCCCTTTGTGATTGAATAGGATTACTGACCTTTTGCTTCTTTGGGAGCTCAAAGATCTCATAGATTCCAAGCTATATCAAGCACAGAATGACTGGAAGGGGTCTTAAAGATCATCTAGTTCCAACCCCACTTCAACAGGTAGGGACACCTACCAGACCAATTACTCAAGACCCTGGCCTTGAACATATTCAGGGCAGCGTGAGGCAACCACAGTTCCTTGGGTAACCTGTTTCAGTGTCTCACCACCCTCACTGTAAGGAATTTCTTCCTAATCTCTAGTCTAAATCTGCCCTCTTCAAGCTTCACTCAGTTCATCCTTGTCCTATCACTACAAACCCTTGTAAAAAGTCTCTCGCCATCTTTCTTGTAGCCTCCTTCAGGTACTGGATGATTAGAGGGCTGGTGCACCTCTTCTATGGAGACAGAATGAGGAAGTTTGGGCTGTTCAGTCCTGAGAGAAGAAGGCTCCAAGGTGACCTTGTTGTGGCCTTCAAGTATCTTAAGGGGGCCTACAAGAAAGGTTGGGAGGGACTTTTTGGGATGTCAGGTAGTGATTGGACTGGGGCAATGGAGCGAAACTAGAAGTGAGTAAATTCAGATTTGGATATCAGGAAGAAATTCTTTACCATGAAGGTGGTGAGACACTGGGACAGGTTGCCAAGGGATGTGGTAGAAGCCCCATCCCTGGAAGCTTTTAAAGCCAGACTGGACAGGGCTCTGAGCAACCTGATCTAGTGTGAGGTGCCTCTGGCCATAGCAGGGCAGCTGGAGCTAGATGATCCTTTTGAGGTCTCTTTCAGCCCTGACAAATCTGTGATTCTATGAATTCCCCTGTTTGACTTTGAGTCAAGACACTTCCTCATCTCACCCATTTTTGAAGTCTAAATAATAGACAGATGCTTCTGAAAGTACTTTAGTAAAGCTACCTTTGGCTGATTGTCCACTGGGAATATACTTAAATACTCAGGTTACTTGGAGAAGTTGTGGAGGCTCATCCCAGGAAGTATTCAAAGGCAAGTTGAATGGGGTCTTGAGTAACCTGCTCTAGTTGGAGGTGTCTCTACCCATTGCAAGGGGGGTTGGAAGGGACCTTGAGATCATCTAGTTCCAACCATCCCATTCTGTGAATGCATTCATTATGTATAAAAGCCTTTTATTCCTTTCCATCATCTTAGGAGTTTATTTTTTCAGGAGTGAGCAGAGTTGTACATGAAGGAAGGATGTCCACTTGTTGGTTATATGCTCATGTGTCTTCTGTCTAGTGCTGGAGGTGAGTTGTATGAATACAGCTGTCTTTGGTCTGATGGATGTAGGCACTTTTATGTTCTCAAATTAGTTGTTGAAAAAAGCAATGAATTAACTCCCTCTTGTGTTCCCTAATAAAATTAAACTGACCACAAAGTTGGCTCAAGAGCCAAAGCTGATTCAAGTTCACTCCCTTTACTTGACCCAGCCATTGTTTCTCACTTAGCTTTTTGAACATTTGACATATTTCATCTTTAAATATTTAGAGTTAGAGAGATTCAGTTGACTTTCATTCAATTGCAAGAGACTTTTCAGCAATCTCATGAGTAGATGTGACTAATTAATGTCAGAGCTATGATCTTGTAGTCCTGAATGTCCAGGACTTCAGTCTGTGAATACATGGTACTGGAACTGTTGTACTGTCCTTGTTAACCTGTGTGCCTGAGTCTAAGTCTGTGGTCATTACTAGACTTTTTTCTTTTTTTTTCTGCTTATTCTTGACAACCTGAACACATCTGTAGCTTTTTTTTCCTAACTTCCTAAGAAGTCAATGAGTAAAAGCTTTTAAAATTATCATTCTGGAGCACAGACACAAGGAACTAGGTGATTTTTACCTCTCCCTTCTTGAATGCCTATACTAATTAGAAATTTATGAAGAACTTTGTTCTTCAGTATCGAACTATTTATTTGTTAGTCTGATACCATACTGATGAGGAACACTTTGTTTATAAGGGTTTGCATTGTGAAAGGCACACACAGAAAAAGATACCTTGAGAAAGCAAAAGTTTATTCTTTTGTCAGCATAAAGATAAAACTTCAGCTGTTCTCAAGACACCTCAGCAGACTGAGATTCCTCCTCTAAAACAGATGGAAGAGCTACTGAAGAGGCATGTGAAGGGTGTGATTTCCCATAGAAAATGCGTGCTCATGAAGGATTACTTACCTTGTCTTTCTTCCCTTAAATGATAAAGAAAAGACTGAAATTTCCTTCATTTTCATCTCAGGCTAATTGGTTTTTTTGGGTTTTCAGTCAGTTTTCTTGGGAATGTAGCCTGGCTTCTAATTTTATAGGGTTTGGCACACAGGAAGTATTAATTCTATGTAGGATGAGATGTTTTTGCAGAGTGATGTACCTGATATTCCCTTGAGCCAGTAGCTTGCACTTGCAACCCTGAAGGCCAGCCATGTCATAGTTATCATCAGATGTGTGACCAGCAGGACAAGTGAGGTGATGCTCTCCCTTAGCTCTGCTCTTGAAACTCCTATGTGGAGTACTGTGGCCTGTTCTGGTGCTCCAGCACAAGAGGGATACTGAATTATTGGAGCAGGTCTAGAAGAGGACCATGAAGACAATTAGAGGGCTGGAGCACCTTCTCTATGGGGACAGAATGTGAGAGTTGTTCAGCATGGGAAAGGAGAGGCTCCGGGGAGACCTTATTGTGGCTTTCTGAAATAGAAAAGAGTCTTATAAGGAAGATGGAGAGACTTCTTACTAGGACCTGTAGAGACAGGGCAAGGAGCAGCAGGTTTAAGCAGAGGGAAGGTTTAGTTTGGACATAAGGAACAAATGTTCTATGACAGGGTGGTTAGACTGCTTAGAAAGGTGGTGGATGCCCCACCATTGGAAGCGCCCAAGGCTGGCTTATATGGAGCTCTGAGCAACCCGATGTAGTTGAAGATGACCCTACCCCTGGCAGGAAGGTTGGATGACATGACCTTTAAAGTTGTCTTCCACCCAAACCATTCTGCAGTTCTGTGATGGCTTTTGATAACTCTCAGCTTTTTGTTCTCTCTTGCCTGTTTTGTCTCCTCTGAGGACCTTAACTTTTATCTTGAAAGCCACATGAAAAATGCTTTTCCTGAGTAATGTGGATGATAGATTTTTCAAACATTCCCTGGTAATGAATTGCTTGAGTCTGTTCTGCTTGGCTAGCTGGGCTCCATATGGTGTGGCATTTTATCTGTCATTAGCTGGAGAACTTACAGCAACCTCTGTTTCTGAACATCCTCATCTGTTAAAATAAAGTCTTTTTCAACTCTAAATCAGCTTTTAAAGCCATGTAGACACTGCGCGGAGGTGGCTCGCAGTGGTAGGTTATTAGATTGCAGCCATTAGCTTCATTATGTTTTTGTTGTTGTTGTGCTTGGAGTAGGGTCCCTGTATAACTGCAATTCACTTTAGGGTTTAATTGATACTCTGATGTGTCTGAGTGCTTCCCCCCCACCTTGTTTTGTCATGCCTCAGCAGTATGCTGCATCTATGACAAGCTCTTAGTAAACTTGGAGTAGTTAGATTTTGCAGAGGAGAACAACAAATTCGCCATGAAAAATGTAAAGTGAAAGAAGAATGAAGAACAAGATTGGAGAAGAGCCCTTTGGGAAACTACACACCAAAGATGTTACATTAAAATCAATAGCAGGGCATGACCTTTCTGTGCTGCTCTATATTTTAAAGCTTACTATTGATTTTGGTTTTAATAACATGTTTATTCTAGTTTACTGGCATAGCTCTGGAGAACGTAAGGAAAAAAAAGACGGATTTATTTGCCATATTCATTCTGTATTTCACTGAGGTAAATTTTTAGAGAGCATATTAATGTAGCCTCAGTTCATCTTGGTAGTGAGTGCACTAAGTCTGGTGAAAAACTTTAAGTAGATTTACATTTAAACTATGTTTTTCCTAGGGAGTTGGGAGACTGGCTTTTTCTTGCACTAGTCTTCTCTTGAGGGACAAGAAACTACTTTGAAAGTAGTTGTAATCTAGTTTTCTGCCACAGGGACTTCTTAAGTGTGATTAGATTAAGTGTGAGAATGGTTGCAAAAATACCTTCTCTACTCCTGACAGTAGGATGGAAAGCTGGAAGTACTTGGAAACAGTAAAAGGGATGATGATTATTTTGAGTTCTGATAGATTAGGAGCAAGAGTTTAATATCTTCTGGCATTAAAAAAACCTAAAGATACTAACCAGCTGAGAGTCATGTTTAGCAATGCAAGAGCTGGTCAACAGACCTGCACCAAACTTTGCCTCTGGTGAACCTTGCCCTGAAAATGCTTCCATGAGGTACATACTGCACAGAAGGATTCAAGTGGTGTTAGAAAATATAATTGAGAGAAACTGCTTTTAAAGAGAAGTTTCTTTATTACTGTTATCATTCCTGTGTGTGTAAAGTTAGATACCCTGGAGTGCAAAGGTTTATTTTAATACCTTCTTCAGTGGCATGGAAGCAGGGATGGAGTGGACCCTGAGCAAGTTTGTTGGTAGTAGAAAATAGGGAGAAGCGGCTGACACTGTCCATCGGTGCTGCTGTTGAGACTTGGACAGGCTGAAGAATTGGGCAGAGAGGAATCCTGTGAAGTGTATCAAGGGCAAATGTAGGGTCCTTCATCTGGTGAGGAGTAACCCCTTGCATTACTACTGCTAAGAGGCTGACCTGCTGGAAAGCAGCTCTGCAGAGGAGCTGGGAGTGCTGGTGAACAACATGTTCCCTATGAGAGAGCCATGTGCTCTTGTGCACCTTTATCCAGTCTGACTTGTCCCATACGAACACTTTGGATGCTTAAACTGTTTCTAGTACCCCATTATGTATATCAGGAAGAACCTTGATGGTTGGTTGGGGAAAGCAAAAAGAGGACGCTTCTTAGTGACAAACAGGACTCTGGAGGATGTCATAAGTTAAACATAGACTTGAATGAAAGCTTGTGTGACATCTGATGAGGCCTCCCCTCTCTAAATGTGACACAGAAGTGTGCAGGAGCCTCTCCTTTCAGATCTGAAGATGAATACTTGGTAGAGAGAGGACATAATAGTAATTGGGTAAGATTGTAGAGAAAGGTTTTCTCAAGTGTAAAAACGATGCCAGGCAGTCATGAGGGCTGTTTGTGTGTCAAAATATTCACCTAATATTAACTGCATTTATAAATACATTAAAACAATGGAAAATCACTTCCTTGGAGTATACAAAAGACTGCTTCGGGTTTGAAGAACTTGACACTAATACAGCAGCAAATTTTGGCATCACTTCTACAGGCTGAGTTGTTCCTATGCTTCTTTTCTGGATCTACCCTTTGATTGTTGCTTTTCCCTCTCTCATAGCAGTAGGTTTCCTCATCTGATCTCAAACACAGCAGAAGATTTAAAAGTGAATTTATTGCCCAGGTATAATATTACTGAGGTTTGGAGAACCCTAGGATAATACTACTGTGTCACAGAAAAACTAATGGGGAGGGTCAGACTAGGTCAGGATGCTCCTACGGGCAAGGGAAGAAACCAGGTTTAAGTATGAAGACATTTTGGCTTTAGGCAGAGGTTAATCTATAGAACAGGTACTGTCATCAGGTGGTCTTTTCCATCCAATGCCTCTTGGAACAGATAATTCTGTTAGGGGAGCCTCACTTACCTTCTGGATGGATTTGCATTCTACCATTTATAAAGGCTTTGAAAGGTTAGTGCATGCTCCTGGCTACAAAATGACACAAACAGAAATGTTTAAATTACTGAACACCAGGTTAAGAAGGACCTTGCAGATCATCTCGTCCAGTCTTTCTTGGGAAAAACATGATCTAGATAAGATGGCTCAGTTTGCAGCTGTGTAGCTTGTGGAGTGGAGGTTTGGGAATATCAGACTGCCTTAGAAGCCTGTTGTTATTATTATCTTATGTTCTTCTGGGAAGAAAAAAAAAACCCACAGTATTTGGCAATAGTTGAGTTACTCTTAAACTTTTAAGTTACTGCTCTGCCTCCATTAATACCATTATGTCTAGTTCCCAGTATATAGAGAGATGAATCTTGGCGACAGGAAGTGGAAATGGGAGAAAGCAGTGTGCTATAATTCACTCCTACCTTTATAACCCCCAATTTTCAAGGGATTATTTTTCACTTCGATTTTAGAACTTGACATCTCAACTGACAACTCATATACCAAACTTCATCTTGATAAGTTTATTTCTGAGAGATGGAAAAATGACTTGAAGCCAGTTGAGTTTATTTGGAGAGAGCATCACAGAAAATAATACTGCTTCATAGTTTTAGATTCAAGCAGGGAGGAGGGAAACTCATCCCCCCTGGCAATTTTAAACCTTTGCCTTCAAACTGCTGAGCTCCTTCATTTTGAAAAGTAGCAGATGAATAGACATAGAGAGGAAACACTTAAAAATTGTAATAATAATAAAAAAAATTGTACCTGTCACTTCATTTTAAAGGATAATTAATGTTGTCATAATTTCACGACTGCCTTTGCAGATCCCAAGAGGAGTGGTATTAAGTTCGAAAGTAATTTCAAGTGGAGTTATGTAGACATTGGGGGAAAAATCTTAGCTAAATACATACACAAATTATGTAAAACAGTTTTACTATTCTGACTTCAGTTCTCTGTGTGCCTCTGGCATAGAGGTAGAGATTTGTTGGTCTACTCTGACTTTTATATAATACTGATCTATATGCACATACTCGATAAAGCCACTGTTTTTGAAGTGTAATTAAGATCCCTTCAAACAACCTTTCCTCCTTCCTATTACTTATATTCCCTATTACAGTACTCCCCCAAAAACCCCTCCACAATCTGAGTATCTTCAAGTCAACTCAGCCATCAAGCACCACTATGCAGGCATAGTGCTGAGGGACATGGCTTAGCAGTGGACTTGGAAGTGTTTGGTTAATGACTGCATTTGATTTTAAAGGTTGTTTGCACATGCAATGATTCTATGATCTTCTCTAGGGCATGAGAAACCATCAGATTGAATATGTCCAGTGTCTGTATTGCCAAGTTGATGGACACCACTGAAGAGAGTCTAACATTGTGGCCTTGATTCTTGTCCATTAGCTATTGATCACCATTGAAAAGATTCTTGTTTTCTAGAGTCAAAATATGTTTATCTGATTGAGTGCCTTTTCACACCCAAAAACTTAAATGCACTGTGCTCTTTGCATCCACTCTTGCTCTGTGCTCTTGCTTTGTGGTGGAGAACAGCACTAGCACTCTTCTGTGTGCACTAACTATCCCACTGGCATGTCGTGGATGAGCTCTGAGCTCTTTCTCCACTGGGAAGGTGGTAGAAGGCTGTGGAGAACAGGTCTTCTGGTTGGACTCAATCATAGAATCATAGAATCATAAGGTTGGAAGGGACCTCAAGGATCATCTAGTTCCAACCCCCTGCCATAGGCAGGGACACCTCCCACTAGTACAG
>VWZE01022864.1:437091-460156 GCA_013396675.1 Eubucco bourcierii | reverse complement strand
ACTGTGTCCAGTTCTGGGCCCCTCAATTTAAGAAGGACATTGAGGTGCTTGAGCGTGTCCAGGGAAGGGCAATGAGGCTGGTGAGAGGCCTCGAACACAGCCCTATGAAGAGAGGCTGAGGGAGCTGGGATTGTTTAGCCTGGAGAAGAGGAGGCTCAGAGGGGACCTTCTTGCTGTCTACAGCTAGCTGAAGGGTGGTTGTAGCCAGGGGGAGGTTACCTTCTTCTCTCAGGCAACCAGCACCAGAACAAGAGGACACAGTCTCAAGCTGTGCCAGGGAACGTTTAGGCTGGAGGTGAAGAGAAAGTTGTTCACTGAGAGAGTCATTGGCTACTGGAATGGGCTGCCCAGGGAGGTGGTGGAGTCACCGTCCCTGGAGGTGTTCAAGGCGGGTTTGGATGTGGCACTTGGTGCCATGATCTAGTCTTGAGGTCTGTGGTATTGGGTTGGACTTGATGATCTTTGAGGTCTCTTCCAACCTTGGTGATACTGTGATACTGTGAACTCCCTGACAGGAGGTTGGAGCAAGGTGGGGGTCAGGCTTCACTAAGAAAGGAATGATGGGATGAGAGGAAACTGAATCAGGTTGTGGCAGGGAGGTATAGATTGGGCATGAAGAAAGAATTTCTTTGCCGAGAGAGTGTTTAAGCCTTGGAACAGGCTGCCCAGGGATGTGATGGAGTTGCTGTCCCTGGAAGTGTTCAGAAACCGTGTATATGTGGTGCTGAGGGATGTGACTTTAGTGGTAGACTTGACAGTTAGGTTAGTGGTTGGACTCGGTTACCTTGCAGGTCTTTTACACCCTTTATAATTCTACAGTTCTATTTAGATATGAGTACCAGAACATGGTGTTAAAAGAAAGACTAAAAATGAAGAGTAAGTGTAGACCCATTAAGTGGAGCAATGTCTCCCTGGTGATGAGTGGAACAGAAGGTGAAGGTACTTAAAAGCCACCTTTGCCTTATTGTCTTATGTCCTACCTGAGTTGCATCCAAAAGTGCTAGAGGACCTGACTGATGTCATGAGGCCACTCTNTAGACAGGAATAGTTACAGAAATATACAAGTTAAAGGTAATACAGAAACAGAATTCCCCTCCCAGAAATCAGTCCCCAGGAGAGGCTCCCAACCACCCTTCCCCCTTCTTCCCAACCCTATACCTTACCCCAGGGTTTGGCTTATGTGCAGGGTTAGTTTGGAGGATTGGCCAGGGGGGTTAGAAGCAGAGTGGTTAGTTAGGTTACACAGCAGAGAGGCCAGCAGACACACGAGCTCCTACAGAGACTGAGTCTCTCTATGTCTTACCTATGTTTGTGTTCTTGTTTTTATACATCTCAGCAAGCCTATGAGTGAAGCAGACATCACCATAGTTTTTTCTTCACAGCCTATAATTTTCTCCATTATTCCAATTAACCTCAAACCAGCACAATCATAGATGTTCCCAAATACTCTGAAGACTGCAGGAAAGCAGACATTGCCTGTGCTTTCAAGAAGTGCAGGCAGGGAGATCTAGGAATTAGGGAAAGAGATGATAGACACAAACTGGAACAAGTGAAATTTTGTCTGAACCCAAGAAATACGCTATAAATGTGGTCTCAGAATCACTGTGAAAGATTGAATTGCCCTAAGAAGTTGTGAAGTCTGCTTGTGGAGATATTCAAAACCCAACTGGATGTGATCCTGGGCACTCTGTTGTAGCTGACCCTTCTTGACCAGGAAGCTTGAACCAGTAAGTGTGCAAGGTCTCTTTCAGCCTAAGTGACTGTGTGATTCTGGGAGAGCTGTGGGCTGCAGTTCCCACTTAGCAGAGACAAAATCCAAGCATTTAAAGGATGGGTGGAAGAAACTGTGGTGTAGAATTGGAGTGCATGAAGCTCAAGAGGTAATAATTTGCTTATTAAATTGCAAAAAGCACAAATGCATGAGTTTTGGGTTTTTTTGTAACTTTGACTCGCTTTTGAAGTCCTAAAAGACAGTGCTGTAGAAAGGTGGCATTGTTGCTTTCTTATTGTGTGCTCTCCAGGAGTTGAGAGCATGAAATAATGCAAGGTTTTTGTCTAGACTTCAGTACACAGAGCATCTCTTCATGCCTTTTGTGTGTTTTCCAGTAGTGTCATGGAAAAGTGGTGGCCTTGCCTACAGTGTTCCATTAAATCATTGCTCTGCTCTAACTGTATAGCTGCACGCTTCTTGAGACAATATTTCATAATTATTTAGGAGCATTTTATTCAACCTATTAACTGTTGGAAATAATGTGAAGCCAGCAGCCTTCTCTGCTGTCTCAGCACCTTTTTTTTTTAAAGATTCTCTTCTTCCTTTCTAAATGTCACTGTGATGCATAATGTCTCTTGTCAACGGGAGCTTTGTGCTTTAACTAAAAGCTGTTACATCCAGCTTTTGTTGTAATTAAAAATGTCATTTTTATTGCTCCTGTATATGTGGAATTCTTAAGAGTGCTCTCAGAGGAGGAGTCCGACAGGAGTAAGAAAGTAACTGTGCAGCACCAATAAGGCTGCACCTCATAGTTGGTTCAGTTTTGGGCCCCTCACTACAAAAAAGGACATTGAGGTGCTGGAGTGTGTGTGAAGAACAGCAATGAAGATGGTGAGGAGTTGCTGAGGGACCTGAGGTTGTTTCCATTTGGAGAAGAGTTGAGGGGAGACCTTATTGCTGTCTACTACTTCCTGAAAGGAGATTGGGGTGAGGCTGAGAGTGGTCTCTTCTCTCTGGTATCAGGTGGTAGAATGAGAAGAGATGGCCTCAAATTTTGCCAGGGGATGTTTAGGTTGAATGTTGGGAAAAAGTTATTTACCGGGGAAACAAAAAAAAAAGATGAAGCATTGGAAGAGGCTGCCCAGGGGGTGATAGTGGAGTTACCGTCACTGGAAGTGTACTAAGAAACTTGTGGATGTGGCACTTTGGAACATGGGTTAATGGCCATGGTGGTGTTAGGTTGATGGTTCAACTTGATTTTGGAGGTCTTTTCCAACTGAAACAGGCCTGTGAACCTGTGATTCAAAATTGTAGTCTTTCATTCCATATAGATCATACCTACCTATTTTTATTTTTTACTTTGGCTAGGTGATGATCTAATTCATTACTGTAGATTTAGCTGATGCCTGCCTTTATTCAGCAGCCATCCCTGCTGAATGGCAGTGAAATGAAATTGTAATGTCGAGGAAGAGAACTACTGTAAGTCGATGCAAGCAAATGTTTGCCAGCAGCACGTATCTGCCTTTGTGTTTGTTTCATTAAGCTCCTACAAGCCACCCAATTATGTAACTCAAATAAATGAAGATTACTTCAAAACCCCACGTATGTTGTTAAAACTCTGGTGAATTTAAATCAGTTGATGATTTAGGAATTTTTTTTAATTTTTTTTTTTGCATATAAAAGTTGCCTCAAATGAAAAGGTTCAGTGGATCCTTCAGGAAGCAAGTAGTTGTTTTTTTTTTTTTCTATTGTTATGATGAGATCCATTCTTGATCATGTGAGTGAGGATTAGAGAAGAAAGAACTGAAATTTTTGTCTTCATATATTGGGAAAGAGCTCATTAATTAACTGATTAGTGATGTGATTTTATATGTGAAGTGTTCCGTTCCAGAGAGACAAAGAATATACTGGACAGAGTCCAGTGGTGCCTACAAAGATGTTGAGAGGACTGGAGCATCTCTGTGAGGAGGAAAGGCTGTGAGACCTGGGTTGTTTGAGCCTGATGAAGAGCAGCGTGAGAGGGGATCTTTTCAGTGCTCAGCAAGAGCTGAAGGGTGGGGCACAAGCAAATAGGGCCAGACTTTTTCCAGTAATGCCTGGTAATAAGACAAGGGGCAACAGGCACAAATGGGAACCCAGGAGGATCCATCTAGACAGAAAGCGGTGGAGCCCTGGAGCAGGCTGCCCAGAGGGGCTGTGGGGGTCTCCTTCTCTGGAGAGGTTCCATATCCACCTGAATGTTGTGATCCTTGGGAACCTGCTGTGAGTGATGTTACTTAAGCAGCAGATTGGACTAGATGATCTTGGAAGTCCCTTCCAGCCCCCACCATGATGGGATTTTCTCATTCTGTGTGAAAATGAGGTGGGCAGATATTCTAATTTTTAAATGTATTCCTGCACTAATACTAAATTTGGGAGTCAAAATTTAGTCCATTGGAATGGAAGATCCTTAAGTGATCACTGTCAGCAACAGTGAGATGATTTGCAACAAAGATGGCACAGGGCTTGCTTTTGGGGATTGTTATCACTTGGTGTACTTAGAAATCAGTAATATGTACAGGTGTAGAGTTATGCAATTTGGCAGGGATTTTATAGGTGCAAATTTTGGATTTCTGTCCTGATTTGAGTTAGAACAGAACTGATTCTAGTCAGTGATTTGTCTTAGCTCTGGCTGTTCTCAGAACTGCACTTGCTGAAGTTCAGGGCAGGTTTGCACAGACAGTGACTGCTTCTAGCAATGACAATGCTGATGGGGAGAGTAACTGCCATGGGCTGGGCTGCAAAAAAGCTTTTGCTTGGACTTGCTGCTGTGCACACCAAGGGCACTGCTACATCTTGTGTCCCATGCAGTAAGTCAGAGATGGCACCTGTGAGAAGTGGAAAGGACAGGTGGCCCTAAACCAACCAACAAGGGATTCCACTCCTTGGATGTCATCTTTTGCATAAAAGTGGGGGATCACCAGAGTCAAGCCTTTTCTTCAGTGACTGGTGTTTGAGCATTCTGACCATGCTTCCTTCGATTCTGTTCTGTGTTTCTGAATTCAGTTCCAGAATTCAGCTCCTGAATCTGGTTCCCATCTGCTGCTAAAGTCCAGTCTGGGATTTCCCCACTGCCTGCCCCCAGAATCAGTGGTGATGATGAGGTCATTGTAATCAGGGGTTGGGTTTGATATTGGTTTGCATCTATTTGTCTCGTTTTATTGTTTTTACTAAAGCTAGTTTGGTTTCTTTCCTGGTCCATCAGTCTCTCTCCCTTATTCCCATTCTCTTCCCTTTGGGAAAGCAGAGGTGTTCGTAGAAAGCCTCTGTCACTCATCTGGTGGCTGGTCCAGTCCTAACGCTTGTCAAGCTCCAGAGGACAGAGATTAACAGTATTTCTGTCCAGAGGAGCAAGACTGGTTCTTTTAGATTTATGTGTTGTGAAATTAAGGTGCAAACAAGACCAGATAGCACCAAGAACTATTTATTAAAGGATAAAGGTGAACAATTCCGAGGGAGAGAGGGAGAGGGAACAACGGAGAAAAAGATTAAGAACAGGGAAAGAAAAGAACAGGGATTATATTACCATCAGCTGCAGATGGGGGGGAGAGAGGTGTGCCCGGCCCAGGGATGTCTTTCTGTAGAGTGGCTCCTTGGGTCCTCCTTGTGAGGGGTTCTCCGGTGGTGGTGGTCCGGTGGAAGTGCCCGTGGAGGTACTCTGGTGGTAGGTGCACCCTTTTGCAGGCATCATTTTATACAGCTTTTGGGCTGGTTGTCCAGATGCAGCTCCCCAGGAAATCTTCCTGTGTATTCTCATGCGTTTTCAGGGGCCCGGCAGCGGCACTGGGCAAGGCCTCTGCCCCCTCCCTGAACCACTTAGCGGTCCATACCCCAAATACACAGCACCTTTCTTCGGGGTAGCTGGTGCGAAGTATTGCCTCGTGGGTGATTTTCAACCAGGCTGAAATCTCGGAATTTCATCAAGACACTGTCTATCATTCCTGAACTCTTGGGCAGATGTCTGGGCCTAGTCCTGTAAGTCCACAAAGGTGCTGTTTGCATCCCTTTGCCAGCAATCCGGGCCCATCTTTAACAAAGGCAACCTTTATCTTTATTGATTACGTTGTGGGAGGGGCAATCAGCCTCTCAGAACAATTTACTATGTCCTGCTCTGACTGGCTTGCCATGGTAGGATTCAGTATGCCTGAAAAGATGTGGTTGTAGTTTTTTTTGGTTGGTTTTTTTTTTTCCCCTCCCACTCCAAGAACTGGAGTGGGTACAAGGGAGCATTCGTGGACCTTTTTTAAAAGACTGGTTAAGATTAAAATGGCAGGTATTGCCCTGAGTTGTCTGTGTGAAACCAGCATTGTGCACTCATCCTTCTGTCACTGGTGTGGCCATACCCACAGCTGTGTTATTGTCTGCTAACTTTGGATGAAAAACTTTTTAACGGCTTGCTGGAGAGTGAGTCGGGTGACTCAGGAATGCAGGGGAAATTGTGGGTCATCATCTTGTAGCAAGTTTGCAGCAAAGGACACATAAGTTTTGACAAAAGCAGAAAAAAACATCCCATCCCTCTGTACTGTACTTCATAGAATCATAGAATGGTAAGGTTGGAAGGGACCTCAAGGATCACCCAGTGCCACCCCCCTGCCATAGGCAGGGACACCTCCCACTAGTACAGGTTACTCAAGGCCTCGTCCAGCCTGGCCTTGAACACCTCCAGGGAGGGAGCAGCCACAACCTCCCTGGGCAACCTGTGCCAGTGCTTCACCACCCTCACTGGAAAGAACTTCCTCCTAACATCCAGTCTCAATCTTTCCTCTGCCAGTTTAAACCCATTGCCCCTTGTCCTGTCGTTGCAAGACCTTGTCAATAGTCCCTCCCCAGCCTTCCTGTAGGCCCCCTTCAGATACTGGAAGGCTACTCTAAGGTCTCCTCAAAGCCTTCTCTTCTCCAGGCTGCAGAGCCCAAACTCTCTCAATCTGTCCTCATAGCATAGCTACTCCAGCCCTCTGATGATCTTTGTGGCCTCCTCTGGATGCACTCCAACACTTCCATGTCCTTCCTGTGCTGAGGGTTCCAGGACTGCACACAGTAATCCAGGTGGGGTCTGAGGAGAGCAGAGTAAAGGGGCAGAATCCCCTCCCTTGCCCTGCTGGCCACACTGCTCTTGCTGCAGCCCAGGACTCGGTTGCTGTCTGGGCTGCATGTGCACACTGCAGGCTCATGTTGAGCTTTTCATCTACCCAGACTCCAAGGTCCTTTTCCTCAGGGCTGCTCTCCAGCCATTCACCACCCAACCTGGATTTGTGCTTGGGTTTGTGCCTACTTGGTGGGGAAGCTGGATGTAGCAGTAGTCAGGCTGAGCCATCAGAGAGTTTTAGCTTGACATCAGGAGCCCATTAGTTTTAAGTGTTAGGAAAAGTGACTTTTTTGTTTTTGTGAGAGACACTTAGATATTTCAAACATTTGTAATTCCAGAGGCAGTACTTGAGAAGACTTAACTGATGTTGTGCAAATACAGGAATAATTTGCCAAAAATTGCGTGTAGACATCTGAGTGTTTTTCTAATTGAGGAGAATTTAGAAGGTGGAAGTTTTTGGCAGTGTTTTCAGACAGTGGGTGATTTCATATACTTAGATTGCTCTACTAGGTGTATAAAGAGGATACGTTTTCAGGGCTGAACCACTTGTGGGAAGCGAAATCCAGAAAGGATGAAGGAGAAGCTTACTTCAGTCTCAGGAAACACTAAGTGCCTTCTCTCCTGTCTCTCACAAGAAAAAACTACTGAGGCTTCTATTTTGACACTTTTCCCCCCTTTTTAGACACCACATGATTTTTTTCCAATGGAAAAGGCAACCAGCATGTTTTGACTGCACCATTGATTGTGTGAAGGATTTGTTTTATCAATGCTGCTGGAATAATTTAGGGGACCTTGGGAAATCACTTAATGGAATTTGGTCCATGTCTGCATAATCTGACTTTTTTGCTAGAGTAATTGAAGATGCTGCTTAATAAACTTTTTATAAAGATTCCCAGTTGGTTGCTGTGTTTCAGAAGGTTGTGTCTGAGCACAGGAGTAATACATCTTGTAATTGTCTTTCTCTTCCCCACCTCACTTAAATATTTTCCCTGGGGAAGAATCTAATGCACTGTAATACTAGTACCTTTTACAAAGTGACCCTACTCATTATGATTTGTTCTCTGAAGCTCCCTTGACAATGTATAAATGCACTGAGAATACTTAAGCTTCCTCTCCATCACTCTTTCAAAAACCTATTTGAAACCCTGAGTTTCATAGTGTCATTACTACAGTGAGTTCCCCAATGCTGACTCTGTCTTCAGTGTCACCACATACATGTAAGAGATAAGTTTTATTAGGTAAACAACTCATAGCCATGTATTTTCATGGAAATGAGATGTGGTGTGCTTGCTTTAAGTACTTAAAGGGAAAAAAATCAGTATATTTATGGTTTGTGACATAATGTGGAGCATTTTCTGGGGCTGGAGTTGCCTTTATTAACTCTGTTGCAACAAGTTCAATGACTATTTTCATCTCACGCTCTCGCATAGCTGGGAAAGGTTTATTATGGTTGTTGAATCACTTCATAGCTTGGTAAATAGATGTAGTATTTGGGTTTATGATGTGTCCAGAGGTAGGAAGGTAAAGAATAATGGAACATTTATCTGGAAATTGGGTTTTCCTGGAAAAAGGGGCACTTAAAGGCAGAGCAAAACCAACTAACAAAAAGAGCTGTATGTATAACAAAAATGTATTTTCATAAAGTTCTGGAACAACTGGTATTGTGTATGACTTAATGGATAGTGATACTGAGGCTTGTAGCTTTTGAATATTGTGGTTTTGACACTTGAATCTGAAAGAAACTTCTGAAATTCTTAGTGACTACCTGTATTTAAATGTCTTGAGAAGCAAATAACTGTATTACAGTGACTGCTTGGAAAGCAATTCTTCTGGTTTCTTCTCACATGCAGTAAGTGACAGGACAAGAGGAAGTGGGCTCAAGTTGTACCAGGGAAGGTTCAGGTTGGATATCAGGATAAATTTATTCACAGAAAAGGTTATTAGGCATTGGAACAGGCTGCTCAGGAAGGTGGTGGGAGTCACCGTCCCTGGAGGTACTTAAAAGATGAATGGATGTGGTTTAGCGGTCATGGTAGGATGGAGCTCTAGGCGAGTGGTTGGACTCGGTGATCTCGAAGGTCTCTTCCAACATTGACAGTCTTACAATTCCATGTCTTTTTTAACTACATTTAGACTGAAAGTGTATTTTCCAAATTTCCCTGCACCTTCTGTAGGTTGAAACAAGAACAGATGTATGTGCGTGATGAGTTTGGCAAACTTCTGGAACGCGAAAGGATTTCTTCAAATGAACATTTGACTCGAGCCATCCTTCGTGAGAGAGCTGCGACAGAAGAGGAGCGTCAGAAGGCACAACGATTTGTAAGTTCAGGGACTCTTAGAGAAGTCTCAGGTTTTTCAAACAGATGTCTGCAGATTTGTTTCAGACATTTGGTAGAAAAGAAAAGCAGATCTCTTCTTGTTTTTTTTTTTTCTTTAATATTAGGTAGTATGTCATTTTTTCTTTCTTTTTTCATCGAGTGTCTTTGTCTTAGGAGTAACTGATGAGCAAACTGTGAAGGCTCCAAATGTCTTCTCATGTGTGGTATTCACAGTCTTTTTTTTTTTTAATCAGAAGGTACAAGAGTGATAGGACAGTCTAGGTTTATGTGCTGAAATTGCCAATTCTTGCTAGGTTAAGAAGTTATAGAATGCAAGATTTTCCAGCAACAGTTCACTTCTTATTGAAAATCAGAAAAACACTAAGGTTGGAAAAGATCTTTGAGATCAAATGCAACTGTTAACCTAGCACTGCCAATACCACTAAACCATGGCCCTCAGTACCATATCTACATGTTTTTTGAATGCTTCCAGGAGTGGTGATTCTACCACTTCCCTGGGTGATCTGTTCCACTACTTAACCTCTCTTTTTCAGAAACGTTTAGCAGTTTAGATCTCAGGAGAGACCTTATTCCTCTATACAGCTACCTGAAAGGAGATCGTAGCCGGACCGGGCTTGGTCTCTTCTCCCAGCCACTCAGTAATAGAACTGAGTGACACAGTTCTCAAGACACAGTCTCAAACTGTGCCAGGGCAGGTTCAGGCTGGATGTTAGGAAGAAGTTCTTCACAAAAAGGGTGATTGGCACTGGAATGGGCTGCCTGGGGAGGTGGTAGAGTCACTGTCCCTGGAGGTGTTTAAAAGGAGGCTGGATGAGGCACTTGGTGTCATGGTTTAGTTAAATAGAAGGTGTTAGGTGATTGGTTGGATTTGGCGATCTCAAAGATCTTTTCCAACCTGGTGAATTCTGTGATTAGAGGAAATCCATAATATATCTGGCCTAGAAATTTGGTTTACAGTAAGAATTTTAAAAGCATTATTTTTGAAATCTCTTTTTTGGTAGCAAACAAGTCCAACATCTGATGGTTGTCTGAAAACCCTTGAACCAGCTCAGTGAAAAATTCTGTATTAAAGCTTTGTATTCCCTTCATTAGAGCTGATACATAAAAACTTCCTGACAAGAAAATTGCAAAATACATGGCTGGCTGTTTTCATCTGAAAGCTGACACTGTATATTTCAGTGCATTTCAAATGCCTGGAAGACTTACAACTTCTTATATGTAGTTCTTGCTACCTATATTGAGCCTATACTGACTCTTTGTAGCAATAATCTTAGATTTGAAGCATTGGTTTGCTTGATAAGACCTTTAAGGTAGAGTTCAACCATCATCTAATTCTACTGAGTCTGCTGCTAAACCATGTCCCTCAGCCCCACATTGCTGCATCCTTTAAACATCTCTAGGGATGGGGATTCTACTGTGTCCCCACAGAGCCTCTCCCACTGTTTGAGAATCCTTTCAGTGAAGAAATTCCTTCAAATATCCAACGTAAACCTACCCTTGTGCAACTTGAGGCAATTTCCTCTTGTCTCATCACTTCTTCCTTGGGAGAGGAGACCAACCCCCACCTGGGTCCAACCTTCTTTCAGGGAGTTGTAGAGAGTAAGGAGGTCTCCTTTCTGTGTCTGTTTTTGTGTCCTCAGGAACCTGTTCCCCCAACCACTCCTCAGAAAACCTTCATAGTCATTTTATGAGGTATGAATGGGAGTGTTTTTTAAAAAATGTGTGAGTATAAATAGTAAAGAAATGGATATTTACAAGGAAAAAAAAATTGTGAGTATCCCTAAGAAAACAAATGGGATTACTTATGTCAGCAACTGTATAAACATTTACTTGGCCATCTGTATCTGAAATAAAATCAAAGCTTTTTAAGGTTTATTGGATGGTAACTGAGTGAACTCCAATAAGCAACAGCTCTATCTCTGCTGGAAGTAAAAATCTTCTGCCCACCTTATTTTCCTAAATCACAATTTAGAACCAAACCATTTTCTCCTAAGCACACCTGAGTACTAGTGTATTTTTGAGAGGTTTCTAAATGTTTTTCTGTGGTGTGTCACTGTTGAAGAATAATTACAGTGTGGTTAAAAAAAATGGTTAGAGTTTTGTCATTTTAAAAGATGAAAAGAGAGGAAAATGGAGAGAAATTATGACCAAGGTTCAGTCTTAGTCTTATGTCTTAAACTCTTGGATTCTGCAGGAGAGATGAGGGTTTCATGGCCTCAGCCTAATGAGGAGTTAAAGATTTATAATGGGGAATATTATTTGCATAATTACCAGGGGGGTTTACATCTCTCACTTACTGCTGTAGTTAGTGCTGTGCTTTGGAGAAGCACATGCCTTTCTCATCAGCCAAATGCTTGAGAGATTTTATTTAACCATTATGTCAATTTTATTGTTAAATTTTTACTTACTTCAGAATATTTAAGCTAGCACTGCCTATGCACCGCAGCTGACGATTGCTCTTAGCTAACTTTGAACCTTTACAACCTGGGGAGTGATGTTTCAAGGTGGGTGCTGTTGCTGTATCTTCAGTTGGAAGAAATACAGGTGGTGCTAATGAACTGAAGGGAACACTTCAAAATCCTATAGGATGTCCAGTCACGTGGGCTTTGGCACAACTTTCTGCCATTCCATGGTGACGACAATGCTGTCTGGAGTTTTATGGCTGACTAAAACTTACTTTTGAGGAAACACAGGCACACCAGGGCATGGATTTTGCACATCAGAGGAGCAGCAAGTTACCTGAGCTCTGTTAGTGACTTGGTTTTGATCATCTTACTGTTTCAACCTGTGAAATTCTAAAGGATCTTGAGGTTCTTTGGTGAAAATTGCTGTGCGCATTTGCTATTTCTACTGCAAATTTGTCATTTCTGCTATAGTTTGTTCATTCTTTGAAGTGTACTGTGGGATAATGAAGTGGTAAGTAAGATTTGTGTGTTTGTTTCCTTAAAATGGGTCTCAAAATTAAAATGTTGAGTGATTGTCACCTTCCATGCAAGTCCTCCTGTAAGTTACTTCCTTTATTTTCCTGTAACTGGTCAATTTTTATTCCCTTGTCTTCATTGCTTCTGATTATGTTTCATGTATTCTAGCTGAATTTATAAGCTGTGTAACACGGGGGAGTATATCTTTGTGTACCATTTGTCAGGTAGAATGAGTAATTCCATGTTCTAGTAAACTGCTACAGTAGGTTTGTATTTTATGTAGCTTGGATTTGATCTGACAGACTCTTTTTGGAGGAGAAAAAAATAAAAGAGTGTTTCTGAAATGTCAGCAGCTTTATCTACTGAACTAATTCCTTTGCTGCTGCTAAATCGTTGAAGTAGTGCACAGGAAAAGAAATTATGGTTAGAAAAGATGATTTTTTTTTTCTTTCTTTATAAAGGCTGCTAATTCAGTTTTCATAAACAGACAAAATTGTTGGATTGAAGTAGCAGTTCCCATTCTTCGACTGTTTTAACACCAGCTGCTGCTTATAGTTTCAGAAAGAAAAAATTAAGTGTTTACACTCAGTTACCATTAACACTTCATACAATAGGAAAATATGAAGAAAATGGAACTAAACTGAACAGGTAAATAAGTAAAAGCTTTACAGGTGATGAGAACTACAGAACAACAGCATTCATCTCTAAGTGAAATATTAATTGTCAAAAATCTGTCATACATTTAAACTGAGCAGAATCTGGGGGATTGTGACAGTTATTAGGCTGGATGTTAAAACATCAAAATCTTCCAAGCCCCTCATCTTTCTCCAAAACCCCTGAAGTACAGAATCATATAATCATGAAATGATTATATTTGGTAGGCACAGGTAGGGACACTTTTCACTAGACCAGGTTGCTCAAAACCTCATCCAACCTGGCCTTGAAGACTTTCAAGGATGGGATATCTGCAACATTCCTGAGCAGCCTGTTCTAGTGTCTCACTACCCTCACAGTGAAGAATATGACATAAAGGATTTTAAAGAACAAGTAACTGAAGGTATAAAACCTCAGACATGTAGGTATGCTCATACCCACTCACAATGGAATGATGATCCTACCAAAGATGTAGACCATGTAGACCCAGGAGCAGATCATGGAGGGTGAACAGCACACAGAAGTGTTGAGACCATGGTAGCAAAACACCCTGAATTAATTTTTTCATGCATCTCTTCAGACTGGAGGAACTTCTGAAAGTTCCTCTGCCAAAATTTTTTCTTGGCTGAGTCCTCCTCAAAGAAGGCCTTAGTTCTGAAGTTTCAGTGGAAAACACTAAGAGAAATAATAATTCTTACCAAGAGATGTCAACGTCTTCAAAAAAACAATTTTGAGTGAGATCCAGAGGTTTCCAAACTGACAATTCTGATGTTTGTACCAAGGCAGAAATTACAATTTAGAGTGGAATTTCTGGACCCTGACCGAAGTCCTAGAAATCCCTTGTGCAGTCAGTGTAAGGATTTGTTCAATTGATGTTTAATTTGGGAAAAATAAGCCTAATTGCTGTTGGCTCTTTCAGTGATGCCTTCAGGTGTCATTGACTGAGATGCATTTCAGACACAGTCTGCCTTTCCTTATCCCACAGATTTTGGGTCTAGCCTTTAAAAAGCAATACCAGTGAGATTTAGTGTGCTGAAGAGCTGGTGAGTTTTGCATCTTATCTGGCTTCTCGCCCATCTCTGACTGTGTGATCCTTCTGTCTCCATTGTTGTGGGGCTGATACTTGATGCTGAGATGAGCTGACTGGGGAGAAATTTATTCTATTTTTTAACTTGTTTTTTTTTTCTCTCCTGTTTGGCAAGTGACGAAAAGTAGCTTACTTGGCAGGGTCATGTGTATGTCAGTTAGTTGTAAGTGATGCTTTACTGATGAATTTCTTTTAACTCTTTTCCGTAACCATTTCCATCCCTGCACTGCAGTTCACCCCTTTCTCTATTGTCAGTGCAGATATTGTGGAGTGAAACTATACATCACAAATCCTGTAGTACTGCAGCTGATAATACTCTTCTTCCATACCTGTATATATGTGGTGGTTTTTTTCTGCCCATCCCTTTGGAAGGAGAACTTCGAGGGCTTTAGAGCACTTTAACAAGGTATGCATAATTTGGTTGGGGGACTCACAGGCAGGAATTATAATAATATAGCTATTTTTATTTTCCCCAAAAGCCCTGCCCCCCAAACTATATACATAAGGTAGTTAAATTTTATTTAGGGCTTCTAATTCAATTGAGAAATCTTCACAAAGATGCTTATGGGCGATTTCAGTAATTTTAGAAAATCTGGAAAATGGAAAAAGCTAAACCAGAAAATAGCTTTACCACACTTACAAACAAGGGGCAACCTAGAGCCCTAGGGAAAGTCTGGTCTGCTGACACAGGTGAAGTGGGAATTTAGAGATCCTCCCTGGCTCCTTTTGCAGCAGTGTCTGGAACCGCAAGTTATAATCCAGTCGTGGATCCTCGTGGCATTGAGACCAATGTAAATAAACTCACTGAAGTCCAAAGTGTCTGTAGACACAGCTTCCACGAGGCAAAGATTGTGGAGAGGCACTGCCTTAGCAGCGCAGGGAAAAGCTGAACTGCTGGCGTGTCCCTGCAGACAGTGGCGGTTTATGGCAGAGGCAGAGTCCTTCCAGCAGGAAGCCAGGAGAGGAGAAACCAGGTCTGGGTGCTGATGGTGGCACTCTCTCTCTCTCTCTCTTATGGACCTAAGGACTTCCTGGAGTTGCAGACTTGTGTAGTGGAATGGTGCAAAAGCAAGGACTGTGCACGCTTTCTCGTCGCACTTACTTAACATCTACCCCCTAGACAATACGTTCAATTGCCGTCTATATACTGCACACACTTTGCTATTCCCTGTTCAAACCTACAAGGGGTGGGAGAAGCAGTTTTTGTTTCTGCTTCTTTCCCCATTCAAACCTCCAGAGATGGAGGGTGGGGAAGGGAGTTTGGAATACACTGCCACAATGCAGGGCAGTCATCTGCGCTGGAGAAAGTAAAAATACACTTGACATGATCCCCTGCAACCTGCTCTAGGTAGCCTTGCTTTAGTAGAGTGGTTGGACTAGATCAGTAAAGATTCCTTCCAGCTCCTACCATGATGGGATTCTGTGACTTCATAATGAAGTCTTTTATTTCAGTCTAGCTGTACAGAATTGTGGTACTGGTGTAGCAGAGACTGCTTCAGTTGAAGGCCCTGTAGTTATGACCACTCCAAGAAGACTCTTATTATGCTTTCCTCACATAGACAGCAGACTTCTCTTCTCTTGCAGTATATAGTATTGAAGATTTTTGCTGCACATCTGAAAATTGTGGGTTGTTGAGTTGGGCATAGTCTTGTTGAGTGCCTTTAAATGTGGTAACGTGGTCATAAATAGTTTATTGATGTTCCATCACTTGAGTCATTATGTGAGTCAGGGTGAGACGTAGTGAATATGGAGTAAGAAAATCAATAGTTATCCAAAGTGCAGAGGACCTGTTGTATTTCCTTCTCCTTTTAATGACCTGCAGCTTACTGTTAACATATTTGGTTCACTGTCTGGACTGAAATGAACTGTCATTAGGACTCCATACACTAGAAAATGGTTTTATTGAGCTGCCAGTGACATTAAAGTCTCATTTTCCTTTGAAGAGGCACAGAAATATTGTTCTGTTCATGCGTTGTAATCATAACATTAAAATTTGATTATTGCTATCATTATAAATCTGTATCCATGCTAATACAATTAGATATATTTCTCTATGTGTTGTTCCAGGCTCTCATTGAAACACCTGTTAGAAAATGAAATCAGTTGCTGCTGAGGTTTTTTTGTTTTGTAAATGACTTTCTACACAAGAAGCTGTACTAATGAATTCCGTGTTGAAAAAAATCAATTCTGTAGAAGTATCCTTATATTAGAGAGCATTTCTTACACCTTGAATGAATGTGAGAATCAGATTATTGGATATTTTTTCTCTAGCAAAATCATCTTTGAGGTGTATAATTCTGCCTTCACTTTTCTGAGCTCTGAGTCAATAGACAAAACACATTCCTCAATAGATAGGAGCCGAAGTGTGTTGAGTTGTTAGGACTGAACGTGACCTATTGTCAGAACTGAATACAGATTGTTAGAACAGAGCCTTTCACTCTTCTGTCTCTCTACTCTTTAGACATTTTTGCCATCAATTTTGGGTACCCGGTCCAAATCACTCCATCTATGTACTATGCAATGACCCTTGCTTTAGTGCTGCACTTTTTTTTCCCTGTCCTCAATTCATTAACTTTGTCAGGAGGAGGTCCCCTATTTTCCATAAGTAAATGATGTTCTGACCCTTCCTGCTCTCTCCAAAGCATCTTGTGCTAACCATATTTTAAGGCTGACTTCCCTAGAAAATACCAGGGGGAAGAGTTAGTAAATGAGTTAAGGCATTAGTTCTCAAGAGGAAAGAAGTCTGTTTACAAACCTGCACTACTTATTACATACCTCATTTAGCTCATTCATCATTTTAATAGAAAAATGCATCTTTTAAGATGATTCTGAAATAATTTGAGGTAAACTACATAGCCTGAGGCAAAACATGATTGCTTACTGTAGGTAGGACCAAGCTGGTTCTGAAAAGTAGGGTGTAATTGGTGACTGTAGCTCACAATTGATAGTAGTAAAAATGTGAAAGGCTCCTATTTGAAAAGCAGGCTTAAGGTTTGGAAACCACAAGGTATAAAATCTAGTGATGGTTTTTTTGTCTCCTTGTTTGTGGAGTGTTCTTTGTTGTGGGTGTTTGTTTGCTTTATGTGGGGTTTTTTTTTGTGGAAATAGAATTTTTTTTTTGGGGGGTGGGGTGGGGATTTGCTTGTAAGATTTTTATTTCATTTCCTGTGTGTGGTTCTTTTTTGCCAGACACTGTTGTTTTTGTGGTTTAAAAATAGCAGCTTTGATACAGCAAATACCCACCTGGATGTGATCCTGGGCAACCCTGCTTTAGTGGGGGGGGGTTGGACTAGGTGATCCCCAGAGGTGCCTTCCAACCCTCACCATGCTGAGATTCTATGAAATAGTCATTTCACTTCAGTGGTTTTGTAGTGTGGGTGAAAGTTACCTGGTTTTGTTGGTCCTATTGTACAAGACAGAGTGGAAGCAGGGGGTCTGGAATAACTAATTTCCAGAGGTCACTCCCAATCCAGATCAGTATGTGATTGTATCATCTTTATGTTTAGCTTTCATTTTGGGGGAGAGGTATTTAGTTGCCTTTTAGGGAAAGAAAAAGGATACAAAGAACAAGTGATTTGCATTTTGAAACCATCAAACTCCACTGCACTGCAGGTATACAACTTTGTTTGAATAAACATAATATCACTGCTGTAGCTTATGTCTCTCCTGACACACATTACTTCTCTTCCTGATACTCCCTTCTTCTATTTCTGGCGTTTTACTGCAATGGAAAGGTGTTTGGGATAGGAATCTGGCTTTCTCTCTTCTGGGATGTTAAACAGGTGATGTGGAACTCTGTTGTATGAATAAGAAGCTGTTGCTATGCATCGATAATGTCATCATTCAAACAATTCAAGAAATGAGACAGCCAGATAATTGCATATCATAAATAGTTTCCTTATCTGGACAAATGTGTGCCTTGAAGAAATGGTGAAAGACCCATTTCCATCTCAATAATTACTGTATTAATAAAGAGTGAACAATATTTTCTCACCTTGATGTAGTTAAACAGTAAAAGTTATTTAAAACAGCCTGGGGGTGATTGCGCTGTTTGTGCTGGAGGTTGTAATGCCAGAATGATCTGTCATGTGAACTGTTAAGCAAAGGTTTTATTTCATCTTTGAAACTGCCTTTAAGTGCCTAAAATAGGAAAGTGCTTACCTGTTAATGTTTGTTTTTTCTGTACCTTTACAACATCCATTCTGATGCTTAAACTATTTTAAGTGAAAGAATTAGGCTGAGAGAGTTAAGGTTCTTCAACCTGAAGAAGAGAAGGCTCCAAGGAGACCTAGTAATCACCTTCCAGTACCTGATGAGGGCCTATAAGAAGAATGGAAAGAGACTGTTTACAAAGGCCTGTAGTGATAGAATGAGGGCCAATGGTTTCCTACTAGAGAAGAATAGATCTAGGTTGGATGTTAAGAATAAGTTCTTTACCATGAGGGTAGTGGAACACTAGAGCAGTTTGAGGCCCCACCCCTGGAGATATTCAAAGTGAGGCTCGACAGGGCTCTGGGCAACATGATCTAGTTGAAGACGCCCTGCTTACTGCAGAGGGAGTTTGACTCGATGACCCTCAGAGGTCCTCTGCAATCCAAATCATTCTATTATTTTGTGAATCATTTTCTCCTTTGGTTTTCTTACCTGGCAGCATGTAAAATTATGTGTAATGGGCAATTGGTGTGTGGTGTGCGGTTTGTGTTTGGTTTTTTTTCTCTGATGGGAAAAACAAAAGTAGAAAACGTTGAAGGCAAGTGAGGTACATACACTGAGCATTTGTTCTCTTTGAACACATTCGAAAAGAAGTTTTAGAGAGTCAAACAGCATTTAAAAGCAGGCTGCTTTTTTAATTCTTCTATTGCAAACCCCATGATATTTGACAGAAGCAAAATTAATCACTGCGTTATCTCGGCATCCAGATGAAGATCTAGTGCTTTACAAAGGCTGCTGCTCCATCAATTTGTTCTTTTGGTTGAATTCAAATTGAGTTCATTTTTATAGATTCACCGCATAATACTCTCCTCTCTCCTCCCTCATTCATTAACCAATTTGTTCTTGCTACTCCCTTTTTATTGAATGGCTAACAAAATTGCCGTGCTATCTTTCCAAATGAATATCATCATTCCTTGTCACGCCCAGGCAAAAAGTAAGCATATTAATCCTTTTTCCTTATTCTTTTGCATCTTCCAGAGAGAAGTCCTGTTTCTGCCCTCTAGGTATCACTAAAAAAAAATTGCTTTAAATCATGTTCTCTTGAAGCTTTGAGCACAATGCTTGTATATAAATATTCCTATCCAGACTCCTTTTGATTACTTCTGGGCCTTTGGAGCGTGTACAGCCTGCCAATTGTATGACACAACAAAAGCCAACTCAAGAGAGTTGTCAAGGCTTGTCCTCAAACATGACATGGTACAAATCCATGCAATGGATTAAAACGTGTTTGTTCAATGGAAGTCTTGAAACATAATACAGACAGACTCCTCTGTTTCAACAAAACAATTTGCTAGGTCTTGAAACTCTTGTTCTGACTTGGATTTAATATTTGTTTACTCTCAGGTTAGGTTAACTTTGGCTTGGCAAATATTCTCTTGTCTCTCTTTTTAGAGTGCTGTAGTTATCTTCCTTAAGGGTCAGTTAGAAGACTTAAGAGAAGAGTGGTTGTTTATGAGTCAAAGGGGATGGAAATTAAGAGCAACTCACTTTCCTAATGCCCACCTGAATAATTAACAATAAGTCTTATTTCACTTCTCTGTGTAACATGTATATTTTGTTTATGAACATCAGCTGAAAGAAGGGGACCAAGCCATTCAAAGAGGGCAGTTTGAGATTGATCTAACCACCTGCCTATTAAAAATAGCACTATTGATGAAAAAGTCACTGTATGGATTAACTGTCCTGATGTTACTGGTTTATCTATCACTGTGTGCTGGTACAATATTGGCTATGATCAAGACTCTGCCTGTTCTGTTACAAACAAGTTTTGAGATAAGGGCCCTTCCTTTAGAAGTATTGAGCTGGGGAAAAAAAAATGAGATGAGGTGAGAGTGGTAAATAAAATGTTCCCTGTGGCTTTCATAGGTTTATTTTGTAAATGTCCTTTTCATTTTACTATTTCTCCCCTTATTTTTGGATTTCTCCCCTTTTATCAAACAGCTGAGAATCTGGATGCTGAGTTTTGTTGGTGGAACCTGCTTAAGAGTGAGAGATGTACTCCTTACACCCTGGAAATTCTAGAATAATAGAAAAGGTCTTTTTTTTCCACTGGGAGAGATGTCTCTTGTTTTCATCTGTGATCGACAACATTAAGTTCTTTTGCATTCATGACTCCTGTTACTACCATTTTTTTTTTTAATCTCTTATTTCTTTACTATAAGGAGAAACCCTTTAACTTTTTTTTTTCTACTGAATGCTTATTTTGTAGTTCCCTTAGTTAGGGAGTGGACAGTCTGCTCTTGGTTTAACTCTACCTTGAGTACTGTAAGACATGGAATTGGCTCTCCAGCCTTAGTACTACTAGGATAATGTTTACAAAATGTTTTTCCTTATGCATTACTGAAAGTTTAAGTCTGATGCTGTTTGTATGAGGAGAAAAAGAGATAATATACATGAGGAAAGATGCTNAGCCTTTTTTTTTTTTTTTTTTTTTAATAACTCCAAACAAGCAAATAATGACTTGGACTTTTATGTTGGTAAGGCCAAAGAGTCAAAGGACCATCTACATTATCTGCAATGATGGCATGTTCATCTTCATCCAAAACACAGACCTAACTGATACTTGAGATTTGTATTATTTAGCTATTTTTAATACTTTTTCTATTCTTTGTGCACTTTGGCATATTCTTTATTTATTGGTATAAAGTTGGATGATTTCTGTTTCTGCTATGAATTATTAAAGCAGTAAACCTTCAGTGTCTCCACATGACAAAATGCCTGTGAAATATTGTTGCATGCATTTCCTACCACTCCCACCCCAGTTCAAAATACAGTTTATAAAACTGAAAAGTCCTCTTGCACCTCCTTGACTGTCAGCTCTTGGTCTTGGTTACCACCTTTTGTTAGCAAATAACCTACAAAGACAAAATCAGTAGTGTGACTGTTTTGTTCAGGAAGAAATGATTTAAGCTGGTGACAGGTTTAGAGAAGTTGTACAAAGAGCGGCTGAGGGAACTGAGATTCTTTAACCTGGAGAAGCGGATGAGGAGACACCTCATTGATCTCTAAAACTCCCTGAAAAAGAGGTCATAGTGAGATAGGGGCTGGTCTCTTCTCTGCGGCATCAGGGGATAGAATCATAGAATCACAGAATGGTAAGATTGGAAGGGACCTCCAGGATCATCTAGTTCCAACCCCGTGCCATAGGCAGGGACACCTCCCACTAGCACAGCTCACTCAAGACCTCGTCCAGCCTGGCCTTGAACACCTCCAGGGAGGAAGCAACCACAACCTCCCTGGGCAACCTGTTCCAGTGCCTCACCATCCTCACTGGAAAGAACTTCCTGCTGACATCTAGTCTAAATCTTCCTTCTGCGAGTTTAAACCCATAAGGAGAGGAAGTGACCTGAGTTTGTTCCAGAGGAGGTTTAGATTGAATATTTCTTTCCTGAAAGAGTGACCAAACATTGGAAGAAATTACCCAGGGATGCGATTCTGAGATTAGAGATCATCTGAATTTGTTATCAAAAGTTACAATAAAATGTAATTGAAAATGGTCATCATGTATAGTGACTGTTACTGTCTTCATAATCATGGCCATAGATCCACATGTGTAGTGTCTGGTAGAGTTGATCACAGAATGCCAACGTGGTGGGTGTTGGAAGGGACTTCTGGGGGTCATCTAGCCCAACCTACCTGCTGAAACAGCGTCACCCAGAGCAGGTTGTCTAGGGTCGTGTCCACATGAGTTTTGAAAGACTCCAGAGAAGGAGATCTCTCTGGAAAACCTATTTCAGTGCTCAGAATTATGCTTAGTGCCCAGAACTGGACCCAGTACTCCAGGTGTTGCCTCACTATGCTGAAGTAGAGGGGGAGCAGAACCTCCCTCAACCTGTTGGTCACACTCTTCTTAATGCACTCTGGGAGACTATTTGCCTACTTGGCCAGGTCATATCACTAGCTTGTGACCACCCACAAGGAGTGGGTTGGAATCGCAGGTCCTTCTGCACAGAGCAGCTTTCCAGCAGGTCAACCCCTTACCTGTCCTGGTGCAGGGGGTAATTCCTCCTGGGGTACAGGACCCTACACTTAATCTTGTTGAATGTAATAAAATTCCCTGCAGCCCAACTCCCCAGGTGATAACTTGAATCGCAGAAAAGGCATAGTGGTAAGGAGTAGTATATTTGGAAGGGAGAGGAGTGATATGTGTTAAATATTCTCAGTATTTTATTCAGTTTTGAATTTTCCATGTCTCTTCTGTCAAAGTTCCACTAGATGTCTGGAATCTGCGATGTCCTATCTACAGCAGTTGTAGGCAAATCAAATTAAAGGGTATTTCAGAGAGGGTGAGGAAAGGAAACGGGATATCCTGACTATCTTTTTGGGGTTGGGTTTTTTATGTACATATTAAGAAATTTTTTGGTCCTATCATCTATTGCTTGTATGAAGAATTCTGTGGTAGGTGTATCAGGGTGTGCTCGGAGGATCAACTGGTCTGCCTCCTGTTTTTAAGGGAGAGAAGAGTTTGAAGTATGAAGGTTAATAAATTGGGCATGGTAATGCACCACTCCAATTTTTGGTAATAAAATGGTTCTCTTGATAGTGCAATCCTCTGAAGGCTGAGGGCTGTTTAATTTCACTATTCTCAATAACATGGTGTGTCATCTCCATCCCTCAAAGTGCAGTGGAGCCTGCAGCTGGAAATTAAGGCTCCTTTCAAGAAGTGCTGTGGTGATAGCCTTTGCATCTGCAATTGTGTGTGTGCTCATCTCTCTTGCTCTGAGGCTGTGTGTTCGGAGGATCTGACATCTGTGGCTGTGTCACTCCTTGGAAAAAAAAAACCCTAAATCAGGCTTTGATTCCTACAAGTAATGCAGAGAATGGAAAGCAAGCTGTTTCCTTTTCAAGGAGGTACCTTCCAGTTCAAAGTGTTCTGATTTAAATTTGTAGCCTACAGAACTTTCTTTTTCTTTTCCCATTTCCTTTTGTATTGTTTTTGGGTTTTGTGGGGTTTTGGGGTGTTTTTTTTTTTTTGTTTGGTTTTGTGGATTTGTGTGCAGTGTTTTGGTTTTTTTT
>VWZE01022864.1:408409-437079 GCA_013396675.1 Eubucco bourcierii | reverse complement strand
TTGGTTTTTTTTGTTTTTTTTTTTTTTTTTTTTTTTTTTTTTTTTAAGGCAGAAACTTGTTTTATACATCAGACCTGCTGTTTTAAAAATTTCACAGGAATAAGAAGAATGAGAGAATCTTCTCAATGATTATCAATATCTAAAAGGTGGGGGTTAGAGGAATGGTGACAGACTGTTTTCAATGGTGTCCAGCAACAGGACAATGGGTGGGGGGCACCTGCTGGAATCCAGGAGGTTCCATCTAAACACAAAAGCAAACTTCTTCACTTTAAGAGTGCTGGAACACTGAAGCTGGCTTCCCAGAGAGGTTGTGGAGTCTGGTTCTCTAGAGAGATTCCAAACCCACCTGGACATAAACTTGTGCAATCTACTGTGGGCTACCCTGCAAGGGAGCTGGACTAGATGATCTCCAGAGGTCCCTTCCAACCACTACTATCCGTGATTCTATGATTAAAGGCAGACATGGTCACAGAAGAACTTTGAAAGTCAACCTTTATTTACCTCCAAAGTTACTTCAATAATTTTCAAGTCACTCTCACAACCTTCCCGTAAACACACTCCAACACTGCCCTCGCTTGTTCCATGCTTTTCCATGCTAAATGCCCTGGTAGAAATTATTTTGAAATGCAACCATTAAAGGTATGCTAATGACTGTGAGTTGTGACAGCTGGTGCAGAAACAAGCCTGTTGGCTCAGGCACAGCCCCATTAACTATCTATCATAAAGTACACTGGACTTGCTCATTTATTACTCCTGCATAGCCCAAGGGGGTAAGAGGGGTAACAGCAAGAGTTGCTTTCTCTGAAGCAAAATCATAAGCTACTTACTTATCCTCATGTCATGATCCCCACTGTTTATCTGCATGATAATTAGGAAAATGAGAAGTAATGAAATTTTATTTATTTATTTATAGACGTGAGTTGAATCCAACTATCTATGAAAAAGATAATGCAACATCTCATCATACTAGCAGACTGGGGCATCTTCTAAGCTCACAGCATGGCTGATTCATGTGACTTTGGTGCAAGAGGAGAAATACTTCTGCAGACTATCTATGAGACTTTCTTTTAATGCTTTTGAAGGTAGGGAAGAAAGGTGTTGGAAGGAAGGGTAACGGGTGGGTGTTGTTTCTGCCTTGGTAATGGGGGACCTTCTAAGAAACAATAAGTAGGTCAGTTAGATCTTTGTTTTACTTTGTAGTAACTCATGTAATATTTCAATTTTCCTTCTTACTTTTATCTGCCTGTTTGAAACATGAGGGAAAAAAAATCCTGTAGTTATTTCTTTTGAAAGTAATGATGTTGGGAGAAGATATTGAACTTGAGAGAATTGTCCTTTGAATGTACTACCTGCAAGTGTAGAGTGGAAAAACAGCGCCTGTTGTTTTCTCTTGTGGTTTGATGTGTTGTAATAATTAATTTTAAATTTGTATATGAACAGATTTGATCTTAAGGAAAAGGAGTATTAAGTCATTGATTTTAAACAGATGTTTCAAATCCACTCTGTTTCGCCGTGTGGGTTTTTTTTTTCCCTTTGAATGATAAGTTTAATTTTATTTTATTGGAGGTAGAAAGAGGAGGTTCCCTGAAACTCATGTGCTGGGTCCTGCTCTTCTGGTGGATACCAGTTTCCTTGGGAATCATGTGAATGCTCAAACTTCTCAGCAGATCCAAAAGAAATTTCATTTATTACTAGTGGATGCTTTTCTTATTTTTATGTGAATGAAATTAATTTGGCCCTCAGAATAATTAAAGATGAAGTATGTAGTATCTTAAGTCTTCTTTCTCTTACTTCTGACGTGCTCAAGCTTGAGCAAAATCATAGAATGGCTTGAGCTCAAAGAGACCTTAAATATCATCCAGTTCCAAACTACCTGCCATGGGCAGGAGCACCTCCACATTGCTCAAAGCTTTATCTAGTCTTAAATGAGTCCAGGGAGGAGGGGTCCACAACTTCTCTGGGCAACCTGTTCCAGTGTTTCACTACCGTCAAAGTAAAGAACTTCTTCCTAATGTCCGATCTTAATCTATCCTACTCTAACTTAAAACCACTGCCCCTTGTCCTGTCTCCACAAACTCTTATAAAAAGTCCTTCTCTGGCTTTCCTGTAGGTCCCTTTCAGGCACTGGAAGGCTGCTATGAAGTCTCTTTGGAGCTTTCTTTTCTGTAGGCTGAACAACTCCAAATCTCTCAGCCAATCTTTGCAGGAGAGGTGCTCCAGCCCTCTATCATCTTTGTGACCCTGTGAATGGGAAGTGATGTTATTTGATGGAGAAGATAATAAAAGGCAGTTGTGTGGTTGGGTGAACAGTGAGGAGACAACTGCTGCTTCTGCCGATAGCTTTCAATGCAAGTCTGATCAATAAATTGGAAGACTAGAGGTGTTCATTCACTTTTTTTTCACAAAGTAAATTTTAGTGGCAGTTCAGGGTTACTTTTTAGTGTGTGATGGTTAATTATTCAGAGAATTAAAAGATCTCCACCTTATGTTGCCTTGAAAGCTCAGTTTTCCAATCTTCTGCTGTGTAGTGAGTTGTCCTGCTGCAAGCTTTTAGGCAGAGTATTTGTGAACAGAGGCATCTTCTCAGTCTACATTTTCAGCTCATTCTGAGTCTGATCTGCAGTGCCAGAGCTCTTCACTCTAGGATTGTTTTATAATTGAAGAGAAATAGGTGTTTTTAGGATATGATTCTGATCTGCTTCAGGTGTCAACTTTATGATGAAGTGGATTAACTCGTAAAGTTATCCATTTCTATATAGGACTGTGTGGGCTCTATCTGAAATGTGGCTGTCTTACTGTGTAGACATCTTATTCAACAGGATTTGCACCCCAGGCATAGAAATAGTATAATGGTACCCACATCATCCATGTCCCACAAAATTTCTGGAGGAAGTGACAGCAGTGCTCTGATTTGCTTGAATTTCCTGCAGCTCAACAGTTCTCTGAAGCACTTTAAATGAAATAGGTGATGTAAGTAATTCCCTGAACTTAGAGTTTGCAGAGAACAATTGAAGAAATCATTGTCTATTGTAATTCTAAATGGGTCGAGTACATTGAGTGTGGAGCTGACAACAAAAAAATCAGACCTTGTGGTACTAGTGAGTAGAAAAAAAAGCTATTTTATATTCCATTAAACTGTTACACATCATAAATAATGTATGCTCAGCTTGCTCTGTTCTGTAGCAAAGATGATAAACTAATCATTTTAGGAGCATTTTAATGAATATAATGGTTTTCCTGCCTGTCTCTGTAACGGAAACCCTGCTTCTTCAGTATTCCCCATGTCGTTGTTTGTATTTAACTGGGTTAAAGTCTAAGAATACATTTTAAAGAAGAGTCCTTGAATTCCACAGGTATTTAGGAATGAATTGAAAATATATCTAGCTTGGTTCATTTTATTTGCTGTAATAACTATATATATAAACACTTTTATATTTATCAGCGATATCTTGCTCTTTTTCTTCTCATTACCGAAGTGTCCAAGCACCTCCTGTAATATTAAAGTATCTTAGAATGCTTTATGTTGGAAGGGACCTCAGTATCATGGGTTCTGTGAGATTTGAAATTCAAATTGAGAGCAACCCTGCAGAGAAGAACTTGGAAGCACCTGGTGGACAAAAAGCTGGTGTGAGCCACCAATGGGCTGAGCAGGCCACTTGCATCCTGGGATGCATCGAGCTGTGGCCAGCAGATGGAAAGAGGTGATTCTGTCACTCTGCTGTGGTAAGACTGTGGGGTACTATGTCCAGCTATGAGACCCTCAACAAGAAAGACATAGGTGTGCTGTACTGGGTCTAGAGGAGGACCTTGAAAATGATCAGAGAATCTGGACCACTTCTCCTGTGAAGCTGCTAGCTTCAAGCATGAATCCAGAGAGGGCTGGTAGTAAAAATTCTGGTTCAGAGTCTGCGCCTTATCCTCTTGATACTTGGTCTTTAGCTGTTTATCAGCATTGAGAAGATCCCCTCTCTCTGCTCTTTTTGAGGCTGAACAGTCCTAGGTCTCAGCCTTCCCTCCTCACAGAGATGCTCCAGTACTTTCATCGCCTTTGTTGCCCTCCATTGGGCTCCCTTGAGCTGAGGAATACAGAACTAGACCCAGTCCTCCAGTTGTGCACTCACTAGGGCAGAGCAGAAGGGAAAGAAAACTTCCCTTGACCTGCTGGCCACACTTCTCTTCATACATCCCAGGAGACCATTGGCCTTCCCGGCCATGAGGCCACAATGCTGGTTCATGGGCACCTTGTTACCACTGACACTCTCAGTTCCTTCTCTGCAGAACTGCTTGCAAGCAGGTCAGCCTCTCGCCTGTACTGGTGCAGGGGGGTTATTCCTCTCCCAGTGCAAGACTCTGCTTGCCCTTGTTGAACTTCATGAAATTATCTTCTGCCTGACTCTTCAGCCTGTCCAGATTGACAGGTTTGGGCAATGTACAGTATTTTAGTTATGTTTTTTTTTTTGCAGAGAACTGAAATATTTTCAGAATAAATATTCCATTTTTCTTGCCTAGCCTCCTACACAAAATATGATACCCCATAGTTCACTGTTGCTACTGACAGAACAATGCTTAATAGCATCTCATTGTATTTAAAGTTGAATTTAAAAGGATAATATAGATTTTTGTGTGTGTGTTCTTCAAAAGATTTTTAAATAGAAGGTGCGGGTCTCAGTAATATAAATATCAACTTAAAGTTGTTTTGCAGTAAAAGAAAATCAAGTAATTTTGTTTTAATTGAGAGAGAATCATAGAATGGCTTAGATTTGGAAGAGGACCTTAGAGATCATTTACTCCAACCTCCCTGTTGTGGGCAGGGATGCTTCTCAACTAGACTTGGCTGCTCGAGGCCTTACCCAGTCTGACCTTAAACTCCTCCAGGAAGGGGACATCAACAACTTCTCTGGGCAACCTATTCTAGAATCTCACTATCCTTATACTGAAGAACTTCTTCCTAAGATCCAGTCTAATTTCTCTCAACTTAAAACCATTCCCCATTGTCCTGACACCCTTATCGAAAAGTCTTTTCCAACCGTCCTGTAGGATCACTTCAGGTATTGAAAGGCAGCTAAAAGGTCTCCCTAAGATCCTTCTTCAGGCTGGACAACCTCAGCTCCCTCAGCCTATCCTCATAGCAGAGTTTCTCCAGCCTTTGGATTATCTTTGTGGCCCTTCTCTGGACTCACTCCAAGAGTTCTGTGTCCTTCTTATGATGGGAACACCAAAAGTGGAATGGGTATGTGATTATCTCTTTATAATCTGCTCCTTTAAAACATTTAAACTTTGCAGATTGAGTCAAATACTGCAGAAAATAGTTGATAGAGAATGAAATTGATGGTTCTCTGCCAAGAGATTTCTTTGACTAGGAACTGTCCTCTGACAAATTAGCGATCGTTCCCTTTCTGTAGTACATTGCAGGAACAGCAACCACCATATTAAATCTTAATCAATAACAATGTTTCTCTAATTACAGGAGCGAGTGTATGTATTGGATAAATTGCTGTTTGTAAATGTTGTATTATATTAACTAAAACAGCTAATTACCAGCAACAGAATAAACATAAGGTTTGCTAAAAGCTTCCATCCGTAGCTCGGAGCAGTTGCTGCTGCCTAATATCTCAGTCAATGTGGAAAATAAGGTAATGACATTATAAATACATTTATAATGCAGGACAATTTCTTCTCAAATGCATGTAAGTATTATTGCTTCACTATGAAATATGATTTATTTAATGCATTTCAGCCCCCATAATATTAAGATATAATTGAGATGGGGGAGAAAAAAAAAATGGCATGCAGTCAGAGTCTGCATGAAAGTGAATCATGGTCTAGATTGCTGGTAATTTTCAAGGCACTTAGGGGAATCATGAAATTTAGATAATGCAGTCTTTGCTTTAGAAAATGTGAAGAAAACAATAGTCCAGTCGTTCAAGTTATATGTGACTTCGACTGGGATGTTTTGTATGCTAATGGAAGTCTTGCTCAGAATGAATAAACAGAAACCCTCAAGTTTTGCACCCATATCATGGTTAAGGAATGGATCCAGATCTGCTGAGAGACGGACTTTTAGAGTGGATATTCAGGAAAATAGCAGCCAGTCATGCGTCATTTGGATAAAGGCAGAGAGGGAGTGAATGAGAACACAAACGATGCTGGTGATCCTGGATGGGAATCGCTTAACTGGTGCTGGGAATTCTGATGATTATTGCTTTCAAAAAGCCAGAAATTGCAGGTCTGGGCTTTGTGGTTTAATTACCTGCTCAACAGTTGCCAATGATTTCACTACATCGCTGAGCTCCCAACAAGGAACACCAGTAACTGCAGCTATGCCTGAGCAATTCCAATTTTCTCAATAATGGCCACCAAGCTGTGTTTAGCCTAACATAAACTGGCAGCTCGAAAGGAAATGGGAGTGTGTGTGATCTTCCAGCACACATACAACATGTGATGATAGGAGGAGAGGCATGTAATGACTGCAAACTGAAAGAAGCTGGATTTAGGTTACACATTTTTCCCTGTGAGGCTGGTGAGGTGTTGCAACAGGTTGCTCAGAGAAGTGTTTAAAACCAGGTTGAGCAACCTGGCCAGCTAGACAGTAGTAGACTCCCTGCCATGGGTAGTCCTTACCCATGGCAGGGAGACTGCACTTAAACGATCTTTAAGGTTTGTTTCGACCCAAACCATTCTCTAACACTGCGATTTTAATTCACTGGTGTAACATGGAAGACTTAATAACCATTACTTCTATGGCAAGGTTCACTCTGTCTCAGCAGCTGAAAAAATTAGTGCTTGTAAAATAAAGCATTTATTTTTTTTTCTTTTTTTATATGTAATAATTAAACTTCTCTTGAAGAAATGAATTAACACTTTTAAGACATCTGTAATTTCTTGTGTCAAATATGTTAATAATCCTGTAGAATATAAATCATACACCAATGCAAATGATTTCAGTTAGCAGCCAGACCATCACAGGGCTGAAGCTGAAATAAGAAGTCACAGAATCCCAGCATGGTGGAGGTTGGAAGAGACCTGTGGAAGGTCATCTAGTCCAACCCTCCTGTTAAAGTAAGTTTGCCTAGATCAAGTTCTACTGGAATGCATCCAGATACAATATGAAAGTTGTAGAATCATAGAATTGTTTTGGTTGGAAAAGATGTCTAAGATTATTGAGTCAACCCAACCCCACCGTGGCCTTTACACTATGTCCCGAAATGCCATGCCTACACATTTCTTGAACACCTCCAGGGATAGTAACTCCACCACCTCCCAGTGCCTGACCACTCTTGCAGTAACAGAAATGTTTTCCTGATATCCAACCTAAACCTCCCTTAGTGCATTTTCAGGGTGTTCCCTCTGATCTGTCACCTGATACTAGGGAGAAGAGACCTACCCTTATCTAGAGGAGACTTTAGTGATGTAAGAATTCAGTAGATCTCTCATCGCTATCATTTAGTGCCTGGACAGACTGGTCTCTGTGGTGAGTATCTTCTAGATCCATTAATATTATTGGAGAAAGTTAAAAGCTTCAGCAACTCCTCATCTTTTCCCCTTGCTAGAGGTGACTGTCCTTCATCAACTGGCCCAGTAGCAATTCATGCAAACACTTCCCTAATTTGCTTTGGGCAAAGTCTGTTTGCTGAAATAGTTTAAATGAATGGTGTGAGCTCAAATCATTCCCTCCCTGCTAGATTCACATGAACAGCTCCATGGGCATGTCGGTGGGATCAGTAACCTTTTCAGTGGGAGCAGCTGCACCTGGAAGATGATGTCGAATCTCATTTGACCCAAATTAATTTAAATCTCTGAATGATTAGTTACTTTGTGAATAGTACAGGCTGGAAAATTCTGTCAGCCTTTCTGATATTAACTCCAGCTTACTGCTTGTAATCACTTTTTTAATAAAGGAGAACTGTGAGGCTGGAAAACCACATTGGTTTTATTTTGACTAATTAAAAAGCATGGTAAGGATGAATAATAAACAGAAAAAATTGGTAGCTTGACTGAAAGCCCACAACTCCCTTGCCTCTGTACTTCCCCTACACTGTTGCCAAGAGATTTTGTGAGGATTGATTAAAATAGTTTGAAATAAGGCACTGTCTATAGAAGTTCAAAGTAATTGGTATAAGTACTTTTATTAATAAAGAGAGCTTCCATAGAATGAATTCTATCTTGGGAGCTCTCAAAGGGCTTTTACAAGTTAAATATATAATTAAGTACATTATCTCACACTATTCACAGATATTTATTTTTTTACTTCCCTGTGGTAGAACACAGCACCAATTTATGGTGTGAAGATCTTACTGTGTGAAATTTTGCTGTTAAATGAGGAAAACACAGTACTGGTATTGTTAAAATTTAGTGTTGCAAGATGGTGTAGTGCTAGACAGAAGAGAAAGAGGAAGAGCAGTGTAAACTCAGCTGAAAATGAAGCAGTAGATGAATAGTCAGGCAAAGCAAGTATTGCTTTCAGAGCAGAGCATGTTGAATTAACATCCATTATGGGCTGCAGTTCTGTATAGAGGTTTAATGACTTCTAGTCAGGGACTTAACTCTCTCTGGAGATAGTAATTGTAAGCCTATTGCTTCTGAAGATAATGCCGTGCTGGGTAGCTGGGTTTTTTCATGTTACGTCTGATCTGGTTAAGTGGTCAGCATTTATCTGGGACCAGATTTGTGTAGAAGCACCTCAGTGAGCAGAGTCTGTGTGACCACCAAATTCTTGAGCTTGAGAAAGTGGAGATGGATCTGCATGTGATGGTGCATTAATAATATATATGTTAATGATAGGATGATTTTGATTGGAAGGAACCTTTAAGGGTCATCTAGCTAACATCCCCATGCTGAACAGAGACATCTTCAACTAGATCAAGTTGCTCAGAGCTCTGTCCATCCTTACCTGGAATGTTTTCAGAGATGAGGTATATTATCACCTCTCTGGGCTCAGTGTCTCTCCACAGTCAGTGTAAAAATTGTCTTCCTCTTGTCTAAAGTATCTTTTTTTAGTTTCAAACCATCGCCCTTGTCCTATCACAACAGGCTAAGCTCTCCATAGCTTTCTTCTTGGCCCCTTTAAGCACTGAAAGGCTATAAGAAGGTATCCCTGGAACTATCTCTTCTACAGGCTGAACAACTCCCAACTCATGCAGCTTGTTGTTGCAGCCAAGAGAGTCCCTCAAACAGAGTATGAAGTAGGGCTGCTTCTGACAGTGAGCTGAGGTTGTGTCAGAAGGACTGAAAAGTGGAGTCCCCTCAAAAGTGCTCTGCTCTGGCTTGGGATTTTGAAAAAAGGCGAGGTTGATTGGCAAATGGTTAGTATGGTGTGGAAGCCCACAAAGATGCATATGGGGGTATTAGTTGAAAGAATGCATAAAGAATATTTTTTTTTTTGCAGGTAGTTTGTCTTCAGTAGCCTTGCAGAAGCATTTTTTGTGTGTTTGTATGTAAAGTAATAAAATGAGGGGTTTAATAGGCTGATTTGATTCTTTGTCTCTAGTCTCTCCTTGTTCTTGTGTATTGGTGGCTTTTGCCTCTTCTCTGCATCTTGGAGATACCAGATTCTTTGGTAAAGACCAGAAGTGATGGCCATTGCTTGTCTCTCAGCCTTGCTACAGCCCATCAGCCTGGCTTTACAAGTACTGTTTTTTGTTACCTGCTTGGTGACCTCATGACACCTGCTTGTCTGCTGGCCAATAAGGCTTCTGTAATAGAAGTGACTTCACAACTGATGCACATCTGCTCCCTCCTTAGCCACACAAGCTGCTGTGGCCCTTGACAGGGGCAGTCCAGGTATGGCAGCAGGAGGTTTGTTTCCCTTTCTTGGTGAGCAGCAGATGCTAGAGGAGAATTACAGTTGGTGGATGGCACTGCTGTTTTTCTTGGAAATGTCTCCCCGACGAGCAAAGGTCTGTTTAAAGGAAAATTGGAGACAATTTGTATTTCTGCACTGAAAACAATTTTCTTGGGAATTATTGCTAATCTTGAGGCTTTTTTTTTCTCTGTAACTCAAAGGTTTTTTGTGCTCTTCAAAGCTTCAGCTGGTGGTTGTCGTGACTCCATGTGTAGTAGGAAATGGGTTTCTTTTCTCGCAACACCTACCCGCTCAGTAGGAGTCTTGTTTTGCAGCGTATGAATGTGGTTTCGTGCGGTGTGCCATAGTGTATGAGTGTCTATATTTGAGCTTTCAGTTTGTCGTCATTGATGCAATATCTAAGTGTGCTGACGGGGAAAACACAGTTTTCTTTTTACTGGGGGCATTACGTTCTGATGGATGAAAGCAGTTTCTGAAACCAGAAGGTAGTTTTGAGACCACACACCCAAGCGGTTGGGTATTACTACAGGGAAGTTGTTACTAGTGGTAAGCCTAGGGGTGGCACACCGGTGTGTGAGGGATGGCATCATCAAAGTGAATCATCATCCCAGCACCACCACAACCAATAAACCATGTCCTGAAGTGCCATGTTTACACATTTTTTGAACATTTCCAAGGGTGGTGACTCCACCACCTCACTGGACAGCCTTTTCCAGTGCCTGACCACTCTTGCAGGAAAGAAATTTTCTATAATATCCTGGTGCAACTTGAGGCCATTTCATTAGAGAGTGTTTTGATTAGGTGGAGTTTAATGATGTTGATATTAGGGTTGAGTATTCCAGGATAAGAATTAAGGGAAAGGCAAACATGACAGGTATTGTGGTATGGGAGTATGTTACAGACCACCCAGTCAGGATCAAGGGGTAGATGAAATACCCTGTAAGCAGATGGGAGAATCACAGAATGGTAGGGATTGGAAGAGACCTCTGGGGATCATCTAGTCCAACCCCCGCTGGGTAAAGCAAGTTCATCAAGAACAGGTTGCACAGGATCATGTCCAGGTGGGTTTGGAGTCTCCTCAGAGAAAGTGGCTCCACAACCTCTCTGAGTAGTCTTTACTGACTAATATCTCATAAGTCTCACAATCACTAGCCCTTGTTCTCCTAAAGGACTTCAACTTGTCACATGTCTATAGCAAAAAGGAGGTTCCTGGAGTGTGCAGAAGAGAACTTCCTGTGCAGTTGGTGAGCAAGCCAAATAGAGAGGGCACCTTGCTGGAGCTGCTCTTTGAGAGCGGAGGAGGACTTGTGGGTGGTATGAGAGCTGAAGGGCATCTAGGGCATAGTCATCATGAAATGGTAGTTTTCAGTTTTTGGAGAAGTGATGGGGGTTGGTGGTGTGTGTGTCTCACTCCTCTGCATTTTCCTGAAAAGGGGGCTGTAGTGAGGTGGAGGTCAGTCTCTTCTCCCTAGTATCAGGTGACAATGAGAGGAAATGGTCTCTAGTTGCACCAGTGGAGGTTTAATTTGGATGTTAGGAACGATTTCTTCCCCAAAAGCGCTGTGAAGCCCTGGAATTGGCAGCCTAGGGAAGTGGAATCACCATCCCTGGGGGAGTGAACAGTTCTGTAGATGGGGTGATGAGGGATGTGGTTTAGTGGTGACCTGGCAGTGATGGGTTAATGGTTGGGCCTGTAAAATCTCTAATTCTGTAGTTTATTGGGTTTTTTTAACTGAGGCTTAGCTTTAAAATCCTTCTTCAAGTGTCGCTTCCAGAGGTGCATTTTGTCATCAAACAATACCCTTCAGAAAGACCTACCTCAAGTTTGGTAATGTAGTAGGATAAATAACCATTGATACAAAAAATGAAAAAGGAGAAGTTTTATCTATGTCTTCTATCACCTTGTGCAGTGGTTTTAAACATTGGCTTTTGGGGATTTTATGTTTGGTTTGGGTTTTTTGCATGTTTTTTCTTTGGTGGTTTTTTTTTGTTTGTTTGTTTATTTGCTTTGTTTTGTTTGTGTGTCTTTTGTGAAAACCGACATTATGAACACCTATAAAGTAGTACTCCAAGTATTGGTGCTAGTGGCAGTTACAGAAAAAAAAAAAATCTGTTTCTCTTTCCCATCTTTAACAGTGTATCAGAACTTTAGAGGTTGGAAGGGACCCCCAGGGATCATCGAGTCCAATGCTCTGCCAAGGCAGGATCACCTAGGGTAGTTTGCACAAGAATGTATCCAGGCAAATTTTGAAAGTCTCCAGAGAAGGAGACTGCACAACCTCTCTGGGTAGCCTGCTCCAGGGCTCTGTCACCTTCAAAGGAAAGAGTTTTATTCCTTATGGAACCTTCTGTTTTCATTCATTGCTCCTTGACGTGTCACTACTGATGAGAATGGGATTTCTCAAACAAGTTAGACCTTGAACTTACTGCTAAGTGTAAGTAAATGTGAGGTTGTGGAATAATGCTGAAAATACAAAGTGTGAGGTCTGGGTTTGAGGTATCTGCTAACATACATGTCTGCATTTTAATGCATGTGGATAAATTTGCATGGATATCATTTTTTTCCCAACTGAAATCTCTACAAAAGAGAAGAGTCAAATATTGAAAATATATAAAATACTGATTTTTATAATAAAAAGTAATATACAAATACAGGTCTAGTTTCAGAGGATGGAAAACACCCAACATAGTTTTTTGAGAGCAGAAAGTTAGTAACAAATCACAGAATGGTAAGGAATGGAAGGATGTCTGGAAGCTGTAGTCCAGTCTTCCATGCCGTAGCAGGTTCACCTAAAAAAGGTCACACAGGCAGGTTTTAAATGTCTGCAGAGACAGAAACTCCACCACCCCTCTGGGCAGCAGTGCCCTATTACCCAGACATTAAAGAAGTTCCTCCTCATGTTTAGTTGGAACTTCTGATGTTCAAGTTTGTGCCTATTATGCTTTGTCCTGTCACTGGGCAGCACTGACAAAAGACAGGCCCCATCCCCCTGTCACCAACCCTTTAAATATTGATAAACACTGATGAGGTACTCCCTCAGTCTTCTCTTTTCCAGAGTAAAAAGACACAATTCTTACAGTTTTTATGAGATGACGTTCTAAGACATGGAACATGCCTATAAGGAAATTTAGAACTTATTAATTAATAAACAATGAAACTAAAAAAGTGTTTTCTGCCTTCTCCAGATCATCACAGTCTCATGGCTGCTTTTTCCCTCTGACTTCCTATGTAACTTACCAAGTTTGGAATCCCCCATGTGGCAGCTCCCTGCAGTGCAGCAACCTTCCTGCTTTAATTTTCAGAATTCCTTGTTAATACATTTTGTAAGAAAAGGGAATGAGAAGGGGTTGGGAGTGGAGGTGTGTGTGTGAAGTGACAGGCTTTGCTTTGAGAGAAGAGTATTTCAGAAAGGAAATAGAATGTTTAGGCTTTTCACTTTTAAAAGAGGAGTTTAGGTTTCTTTAGTTTTGTTTGGTTTTTTTTCTGCTTGGGTGGGGAAAGTTATTTTAAAGCTGAAGGATGTGATAATATTGAAAATAGACTCAATATTTAGTTACAATAAATATTTACAAATAGAGGTATTTTAGCAGCTCTTACTTGTTTAAAATGTTATTTTTTTTCCCTTTGGTTTTCTTATACCCAACTTGAATTTCCAGTGATACAACTTCACAGAATCAAGCATGACAGGGCTTGAAAGGGTCCTCTGAAGGTTGAGTCCAATCCCTAAAGCAGGTCACATAGGAACACATCCAGGCAGGGCTGAAGTTTGTTTACTAAGTTGTTTTAGTTGAACTGCTTTGTTAATTTCTGTGTTCAAGTACAAGCTAATTGTGATGTTTTCTGTTACAGAAGATGTTCCAAAAATTATACAACAACGGTGAGATTTAGAAAAAGATTTACAAAGGCCTGTAGGGATAGGACTAGGGGCAATGGTTTCAAAATAGAGAAGAGTAGATTTAGACTGGATGTTAGGAACAAGCTCTTTGCCATGAGGTTAGTGGAACACTGGAACAGGTTTCCCAGGGTGGTAGTCAAGGCTCTGTTCCTGGAGGTAGTCAAGGTGAGGCTCAACAGGGCTCTGGGCAAATTGATCTAGTTGAGGATGGCCGTGATGACTGCAGAGAAGGTTGGGCTAGATGACCTTTGGAGGTCCCTTCCCACCCAGACTGTTCTAGGATTCTCTTAGACATCCATAAATATTTTAAATCAGACTTGATAGACTTCTGAAAGCAAAACTATCTTGAAGACACAACCCTGAGTGCAGTTTATCCCTCGTTGTGCTTGGGTTGCACTTAGGATTTTGGGTTCATGTTAGACTTGTAGAACTCAACCCAGATGCTTAGCTGGCATTTTGGTTGGGGCGGAGAACCAGCTGGTGGTTTAATTACCTCAGCCTCTTGAATGCTCAGAGTGGGTAATTCTTAAAGAGAGAGACTTTTCCAGGGATGGTTGCTGAAGCAGATAACCTCAAATTGCCAATTATTTTGTTTCTCAATAAATGAGCCATGAACTTGAGGTTCAGGATGTTTAGCACAGCTTGATGCATTGAACCTGCTCCTCAGTGTTGCCAAAGACTTTGCAACATCATTGAAATGGATTTTTTTTTTTAATACGTGTGGAAAAGAGAAGGTTCCACGGAGGCCTTATTGCAGGCTTTCAGTATGTGAAAGAGTTTATAGGAAAGATGGGGACAGACTTTTTAGCAGGGATGATTTGAAACTAAAAGTGAGCGATTTAGACTGGAGAGAGGGAAGATTTTTTTTTTTTTTTACATTGAGGGTGGTGAGACAGTGGCCCAGATTGCCCAGAGATGTGGGTAGATGTCCCATTCCTGGAACCATAGCAGGTCAGGTTGTTTTGGCCTCTGATCTAGTTGCAGTTGTCCCTGCCGATTGCAGGGGGAGTTGGACTAGATGACCTTTAAAGGCCTCTTCAAATCCAAACCATTTTATGTGCGGCTACCAAGAATTAAATTATCTGCAGTTTGTAGCACATTTGAGTTGTAAAACTCTTCTGTTAGTGAAGCAGCTGATAAATTGCTCTTCAACAGAAACTGGTAGTTTGGCAGCTACCAGTGACTGCCCCCAAAGCTCTTCAGTTACTTCCAAAGGGTGAATAGTTCAAGCACTGTCAGTCCTGACAACTTCAAATCTGCCAGAAATGGATAAAATGTGAGTGCTAGCACTGCAAGCTATCATTAGTAGTTACTCAGAACGAAAGGCAAAAGTATTTTTGAGGATTTACAGAAAAGCTGAGGTTGGAAGGGACCTTTGGAGGTAATCTAGTCCACTCCCCTCCCCCACCGCCCTCCCCTGCTAAAAACAGGCTCCTCTGGAACAGGTTGCTTGCTTTTCTCAAAATCTATTCTTAGCAATACTTTTAAGAAGATTAAAACAGTTAAAAGCCTGGTTCTGAAAAAGGGAAGTCCACAACAAATCACTGTGTTTTGAATTATTGTCTTACAGTGGAGATCTTAACATAATCACAAAGATAGCACTTGGAGCACGCACTGAGTAAAAATGGATTCTGAAAACACAAACTCTGGAAGGCACCCCAAGACTAAATTCTCAACACATTTTAATTTTAATGTGTTCCATATTGCCTTTGTGTGTATATAAATGTGTTGCTTTGCATTCATGGAATCCTGAAAGTTGGAAAAGACCTTTAAGATCATGAAGTCCAACCGTTGAAACTGCCAAGTCCACCACTCATCTGTGTTCTTGGTACCACATCCGCACATTTTTTGTTCAATTCCACCACTTTCCTAGGCATATTGTTCCAGGACTTTACCACTCTTTCAGTGAAGATATTTTTCCTCATGTCCAACCTGACACAACTTAGAAACCCTTTCCTCTGGTCCTATAGCTTGTTCCCTGGGAAAAGAGACTGACTCCAACCTGGCTACAACCTTGTTTAAGGTAGTTGTAGAGTGTGAGAAGTTCTCTGCTGAGCCTTCTTTTCAGGCTAAACAACCTTAGTTCCCTGAGCCACTCCTCACAAGGCTTGTTCTCTAGACCCTTCATCAACTTCATTTCCCTTCTTTGGACATCCTCCAGCATTCCAGTGTCCTTCCTGTATTGAGTGACCCAAAACTGAACCCATGATTCAAGATGTGACCTCATCAGTGGTGAGTACAAGGGCATGATCATTTCCCTTGCCCTACTGATCACACTATTGCTAATGAAGACCAGGATGCTGTTGACTTTCTTGGCTACCTGTGTGCGCACTGACTCATGTTGAGGTGGCAGGCAGCCAGCACTTCCAGGTCCTTTTCCTCCTGGCAGTTTATATCCACTCTTCCCCCAAGTCTGTAGCAGTCGTGGGGTTGGTGTTACTCAAGTGCAGGACCCAGCTCTTGGCCTTGTTTTACCCCAATGGATCCAGTCTGTCTTGATCTCTCTGTCATAGAATCATAGAATGGTAAGGTTGGAAGGGATCTCAAGGATCATCTAGTTCCAACCCCCTGCCATAGGCAGGGACACCTCCCACTAGTACAGCTCACTCAAGGCCTCATCCAACCTGTCAAGCCTCCCTACCATCAAGCAGATCAACCCAACTTGGTGTTGCCTGCAGACTTGCTGAACATCTTACTGCTTCACAACATCCTTTTGTAGCAGCCTGCCAGATACTCCATGAAATAGTCACACAGTGGTTTGTCCTCAAAAGAGAGACTGAAATATAGAGAACTGGATTTAAACTCACTCTGTGGTACTGATACGTGGAAAATGGAAACTGGGCCCTCCAGTTTTTAATTTTGCAGCATGGAAGTTCATATCTGTGTTTCTGGCTGGATTTACTTCTTCAGTCACAGCTGTGTTTGGGTCAGCTAAAGAATGTTTTGTTAAGTAAACCTAGCATATTAATGTCCATCCTTCTTTGTACTGTAGTTTTCTTATTTGGGGGAAGCAGGAACTGGCATTTGAGGAAGGGATCTGTGATGGGAGAATTGGGCTGTTAGAGAATTGTGATTTTTATTTTTCACCCTATGACTCTCCTAAACACATTCCATCAATGGAATCTGTGCCCAGCTTTGATCTGGTATAAATGACTTTCAGCTGATCATGTCAGTTTGCTTTTTTCTGTTACAATGAAGACCAAAGGGACACAGGTTCACCACAAGTATTCAGCAGCTCTTTTCAGTTCTGGACTCTAAAATAATAGGATTAAATTAATTTGTTCCTGTCTTAGATGTCTCTCAAGGAAAGTGGTGCTTGGGTTGTTGGTTATTCTTGGGTGCTGTGTGCTTGCTTTGCCTTTTTTTTTTTTTGTTATTCATAAATAAAAATATTACCCATGGTGTAAAGTATTTGTCATTTGTTTCAAGCTCAAAACTATTCAATAAGTACTGTTTGTAACTGACTCCTTTGACATTATTTTCCTTATTCATGAAGTATCTGAGGAGTTTTGAGTGCACCACCATTGATTTCAGACAGGAGAATACCTTCGACTTTGCCTCTTAAGACACAACCAGAAACTGTCTTTAAGTTCTGCTCCAAATGTAGAAAATGGTGACATGTTTTTTGTTTTGTTTTTTTCCTGTGTACTTATAAATGGGGACAGAGTAGGGAAGGAGAATAGAACCAGCTTTTATGATAATCAGTTTTATTAATCCATAGAATCCCAGCATGGTGGGGATTGGAAGGGACTGCTGAGGATCATCTAGTCCAACGTCTACCTGCTAAAGCAGGGTCACTCAGAGGGGGCTGCATGGCATTGGACTGTCAGACAATCAGGAAATGCACTGAGTTGTAAGGAACCTTTAAAAGTTATCTAGTCCACCCCTTCTGCAGTAATCAATTACTGTTTCAGATAGCTCATAGTGCTCAGAGGCCCATGAAACCTAACCTTGAATGTTCAGGTTGGTTTTGAAAGTCTCCAGACTCCACAACCTCTCTGGGCAGCTTGGGCCAGTGCCATGTCATTCATAGCTAAGAAGTTTATCCTTATGTTTAGGTGGAACTTCCTGTGCCTGTTTGTGCTCATCACCCCTTGTCTGGTCACTGGGTACCCCTGGAAAGAGTCTGGCCCCATCCTCCTGGCCCTTACCCTTTAGCTATTGATCAGCATTAAGAATATCCCCTCTCAGGCTGTTCTCCTCCAGGCTGAACAGCTTCAGGTCTCTCAGCCTTTCTTCCAGTCCTCTCAGCATCTTTATAGCTCTTTGCTGTACTCTCTTCAGCAGTTCCTTGTCTCTCTTGAACTGAAAGGCCCAGAACTGGACCCAGGACTCCAACTGTGGCCTCCCTCAGGCAGAGTGACAGCTCACTGCCATAGAATGTTATTGCAAAGGGTGCTGCATGAAGCCGTGAGTACTCATGGTAGGAAGAGATTAAAAATAAAAGGGGAGCCTCACTCTCTGCTGTGTTTCTGATATGATATTGTTAATAAGCACCTCATTAATTTTTGTAAAATTTAATATTTTGAACAGTGGGTAAGTTGTAGACATAATTTCTCTTTTTAAATCTAAATTTCTTTTCCATTATGGTTTTATAACTGTATAAACCTTGGTGATAAGATAATACAAATTATTAACCTATTCCATTTATCTTAGTCTCTTAGATGTTTTTTATTCCTTTTTATCCAGAGGTTTTTTTTTTTAATACCAAGGCAATCTTTGAATTGCTTACAACAGTAATTATGAATTTCTGAACATTTCATATCTTTTTTTTTTTTTTCCCTTTTCCCTAGCTCTGGAAACATTAGGAATAATTTTATTTCACACATCATGAGGAAAATAGCAGCACGATTGTATCTCTTTCAGTTCTTCATGCTGTGGGTGTATCTTAAGAAAATCCATTAATGTCTTCTAAAATAAAAAAATTTATAATCCATCAGGAAATGAGAAAGCTTCCAATAGCCCCCTCCTACCCTTCAGAAGTATACTTTAATAAATCGACTTCTCAAACCATACTTTGGTGTTTTGATATCACTGTCCTTTGTCAGTGTCCAGTCTCATCTAGTGCTGTCAGCCACCCTCAGACCCCAGCTGAAACTTCTCTCCTAGCACTACCATTTTCTGTGCTTGATTTGCTCCTTTTCGGTAGAATTCCTTGATGAGATATGATAAGTCTCAATTTTAGAGCTTGTGCAGGCTAAAAAGTTCTGCATGCCTTTCTTGAGAGGATCAGTTGTTGGTGAAACAGTAGAGGAGGTCTTCTCCTGGCCCATATCCTTGTCTGATTCCCTGGCCGTGTAATCTTTCACAACTGATTTTTAAACAGTGTTCTACTTCTTTCCGTTTGCCATCCTTATGTCTGAAAATCAGAATCTAGCCAAGCTAAGTCAGATATGGAGGAGCTTCCCAGATCCCACCACGCTGCACATTTTTCCTCCTTCTTACATGGCACCTGGTAAGGCAGGGCTTGCTTTTTATCCCTGTGCAAGTGTCTCTAGCATAAGTTTCGGTTCTCACAGCAGTGATGGCCAGCATTAGTTGAATGGTGGTCTCTGACTTGCTTTGGGAGGAATGTGTCTTCTACCTCTTTACCCAATTTCCTAGTCATATACTGAAACTTTTAGATCTTTTGTAGCCTTTGGAGGAGGATTATATCAACCCTCCACATTTTGTTGCAGGATTCTCCTTTTTTTTTTTTTTTCCTGTTTGCTCTTAATTGTAGAATGGTTTGGATTGAGAGAAAGCTTAAAGATCATCTAGTTCAAATCCCCCTGCTATGAGCAGCAACACTTTCTACTAGATCAGGTTGCACAAAGCCCCATTCAACATGCAGCAGAACAGTTTGTGGTGGGGGCACCCAGAACTTCTCTGGACAATCTGTTCCAGTGCCTCACTGTGAAGAATTTCTTCCATGCATCTAATCTAAATCTTCTACCTTCAGTGTAAAACACATTACTGCTTATCTTATCAGTATGCTCCAAGGGTCCTTCCTCATATTTCTAGTAGACCTCCCTTAAGTCCTGAAAGGCCACTGGAAAGTTTCCCTGAAGCCTTCTCTTCTCCAGGCTGAACAACTGCAACTCTCTCAGTTTGGCCTCACAGCAGAGGGCCTCCCATCATAGCTGTGACCGCCTCTATCCCAGGTGCAACAGGTCTGTGTCTCTCCTGTGCAGAGGACTCCAGAGATGGCCTGAGCACTTCAGGTGGGGTCTCAGCAGCACACAGCAGAGGGGCAAAAGCCCCTCCATCCACCTGCTGCCCACACTGCTGGGGGTGCAGCCCAGGACACAGTTGGCTCTGGGCTGTGAGCACACTGTGCCAGCTCACATTCAGCTTTTCAACCCCCAGCACCCCTGAGTAGTCCTCCTGAGGGCTGCTCACCAGCTCTTTCATCCCCCAGTCTCTATTGGCGCTGGAGACTGCCCCAACTCAGGTATAAAACCTTGCATTTGGCCTTGTTGAATCTCTTGAGGTTCAGAGGGGCCCACCTCTGCAGCTTGTCCAGGTCCCTCTGAATGGCATCCTGTCTCTCCAGGGGCTCAGCCACAGCACTCACCTTGGTGTCATCTGTAAGCTTGCTGAGGGCATGCTCTATGACACTGTCTGTTTACCAAGATGTGAAGCAGCACTTATCCCTTACAGTTCCTTATTTCTTGCTTTTCTGTCTTTATAATTTATCACAGTCTTGGTCTAACAGCTGAGGAGGTTGAGGTAGCCTGGAGTGGGATAATGAGGTGTGTCTCTGGTTTTACCCAAGCCTTCTCTGATACTTATTCTCTGATGTATGCCTTTTTGCTTATGAACCTGCATATGTCTGCAAGGAGAATAATAAAAATATTTGTCAGAATTATTCCTCTTGTAAGTTTTAGACTGTGAAGCAAAGTTGTATGTGTGGAATGCGTTGTTAAGAGCTGTTGTTCTTGTGTAGCTCAAAAGCCCCTGAGTGTACCTGTACCTGCACTCCCTGAGCTGTTAGTTTGTGCCCTTTCTGTGTGATTATCCTTTTGAGCCTGCAGCTTCTGGGGTAGATCTCTGTTTGTGTGTCTTCTAAATTTATTTGTTGTTGTACAAAACCTGCATTTAAAATAGATGCAGTTGCCACTTGATAGCAGTTTGGAAATGCCTCTGTTAGTGCTTTGAAAACATTTTTTTGGGAGCTGAACAAAGAGAAGATTAGCCAAATATTCAGGGGCTTTGATATTCCCTGTTTCTTAAAAAAAACAAAACAAACCTCCACAGCAGAATCTAGGGCTAGTCATGGTCCCACTAAATTTGCTAGTGGATTTGTAGCTGTTTTCACAAAAGTGCTGATCCTTTTGAGAACTTTGTCCCCTTTTATGTAGACCATTCCTGCTGCTCTCTGGCTGAAGGGTGCCTACAGGAAGGCTGGGGAGGGATTATTTGCAGGGTTTTGCAGTGACAGGACAAGGGGCAATGGGTTCGATATGGCAGAGGGGAGATTTGGACTGGATGTTAGGAGGAAGTTCTTTGCGGTGCGGGTGGTGAGGCACTGGCACAGGTTGCCCGGGGAGGTTGTGGAGCACAGAATCACCCAACGTGATCATCACGTTGGGTGATTCTGTGCTCCACGGCCTCCCTGGGGGTGTTCAAGGTCAGGTTGGATGAGGCCTTGAGTGACCTGTACTGGTGGGAGGTGTCCCTGCCTGTGGTGGGGGGTTGGAACCGGATGATCTTTGAGGTCCCTTCCAAACGTACCATTCTATGATTCTATGCCTGCTGCTTGACCTGGACAGTCTGGAGAGTTGAGTGGAGAAGGAACCTCAGGAGTTTCCACAAGGGCAAGTGTAGGGTCCTGCATCCAGGGAGGAATAACACAATGCACCAGTACAGATGAGGGGTTGAGCTGCCTGGAAGCAGCTCTGCAGAGAAAGACCTGGCAATGTTTGTGGACAAGAGGTTTTCATGATCCAGCAATGTGCCTTCCTGGCAAAAAAGGCCAGTGGTGTCCTGGGGTGCATTATGATGACTGTGGCTGACAGCTGGAGGGAGGTGGTTCTTCCCATCTACTCTACCCTAATGAAGCCACAGCTGAAATCCTAAATCTAGTTCTTGGTTCTGCAGTTCTAGGGAGACAAACTACTGAAGAGAGCCCAATAGAGGCCGTGAAGATGCTGAGGCATCTGGATCATCTCTCAAGACCAACATGCTTTGGTTCATATGCAGTCCTGGTGTTGTTTGAAATTTTATGGACAGCTAAGGATGTAAAAGGTTTTTTGCTTCAGAAAGGCTTTTTGACCCAGTGGCAGTTAAAACTTTTCACGTTATGTTTTCAGAAACACTTTACTTTTAGTTCTTTATGGGAATGAACAGATAAGATGTTCATTCCCACTCTAAGATCTTCACTGTATGTTTTAGTTTTTCAGATGACTATACAAAGAGATTTCTCTCTATACATACACATACATATGTAAAATATGTAAATACACGGATATCTACACACAGAGTGTGAAGTAGTACACTTAAGGTGGGGGAGGGGGGAAAGCTTATATGCCTAAATCATCTGTATTTGCTTTCCAGTGTAGCTTTTGATCTAAGTAAAAAGTCCAGATGCCAGCCTCCATTTCCTGTTTCACTGTGCCACAATTTAGACTATTGGCTCTACTTTAATTTGAGCATTCTGTGTGTTAAATACTTCCAGCGTACCCTGAAATGTGCTTGTTTGCCAGAAGAATATTTGCTTTAGAGTGAAAATATGTTGTCTAGAGGATTTCTCTAGTAGTTAGAGTTAGAAAGGCTCTGGCAACTGGAAAACTCCTAAAGAGTGAAACCTGTTTGCATTGGAAACTCCAGAATTTGGAGCCAGCAGCTGCTTTTGGGTCCTGTATTCAGAACCAAATCTGCAGTTCAGGACAAAAGAGTTTTTGTATGGGATGTTGGAAAGGTGGCATCCAGCCTGTCCATCCTTTAATGGGATGGTAGTCCAGGCTATGGGTAGTTACTGCTGTGATGCTGTAGTAGTGGAGGTAGCCATGCTAGGTTAACAGTTGGACTTGATGACCTTAAAGGTCTTCTCCAGTCTAAAAGATTGTGCAATTCCACTGGGAGAAAAATGCCATATTAGAGAAGAACACCACGCTAGAGGACTCCACCTAACCAGGTGCTGGGGCCATTCCCAACCTTCTGCCTATGATGTGTCAAACTGCTTGGGAATCAGTGCAGAGGAGAAGGAAAAGTGGTGACCAAAATACAGAAGACAAGGCTAACAGTAGAACTAATTGAAACTAGGACTGACCTGTACTTTAAGTGAGAAAAAATAATTGTGTAAGTACTGAATGCAAAGGTCTGGTCTGGTCTGGTTTGAACAGGCAGATTGCAATCTGATAATTGTTCTCTATTTTATCTCACTGTTGGGGTTGTTTGGTTGGTTGTTTTTTAAAGTGTTGATGAAGTAGCTCTGTTTCCTTGGACCCATGGAAACAGATGTATGTTGTGTCCCTCATTACACATTAAAAAAAACCAAAAAACAATCCAGGTTTGGATTGGAAGGGACTTTAAAGATCATCTAGTTCCAACCCCCCTGCTGTGGCCAAGGACACCTCCTACTAGACCAGGTTGCTCAAGGCTCTATCCAACCTGGCTTTGAATGCTTGCTTGGAGGGTTGGAGCCTCCACAACTTCTCTGAGCAATACAGGTTCCGCTGTATATCACCACCTTCATGGTGAAAAATTTCCTTCTAATGTCTATACCAAGCTTCTTCCAGTTTGAAGTTGTTACTCCTTACGCTGTCACTATATGCCTTTGTAAAGGTCCCTCCTCGTCTTTCCTGTAGGCTTCCTTTAAGTATTGGAAGGTCTTCCCAGACTCTTTTCTTTTGCATGGTTGAACAACCCCAACTTTCTCAGCCTGTCCTCATAGCAGTAGTGTTTTAGCTTTCTGATCATCTTTGTGGCCTCCTCTGGCCCTTCTCCATCAGGTCCGTGTCTCTCTTGTGTTGAGGACTCCAGAACTGACCCCAGCCCTGCAGGTGGAGTTTCAGCAGAGGGGCAGAATCCTCTCCTTCCTTTGACCTGCTTCCCATGCTTTTGATGCAGCCCAGGATTTGCTTGGATTTCTGGGTTGCAAGTGTGCATTGCAAGTGAAAATATACTTTTTTTATACTTTTTTTTCTCTGTTAATAAAGCTTTCCAGCTTAAATTGCAGGGAAAACTGCTTTGGCTTTTTCTTTTGTTAATTGACTCCACTAGGTAAGAGGTAGATATGAGGCTATTTCCTCCTCATCAAAAATGCTCCCATGCTGCTAGGTCTGTGTTACAGATAAAGGCTTTATAAAAGCAAACAAGACTTTCTTTGATTTTTATTTTTTAAAAGCTAAATGTATCCACCTGTGGTGATTTTCTGAATAACACAGATCCACATCTCCATTTCTGCTCTGGAGTGTTTCTGAACTGGGCTTAGACTCTGTGTCACCAGTGATAATAGCACTGTACTTTCACCACAGTGGCTGTGTCAATATTTCTGTGCCCAAATACATTTTGCCATTCTGCATGTGAATGTATTGCTACTTCTACCTAGAAATGTGGGCTGTGGAAGTAAAATGTGGCAGATGTCTAGTAGTGCTCAACACCACAAAGGAATAAATGAAAAAGAGTCACTGCTGGAGGTTGCCCATTGCATTTGGAAAGGCAGATTGCAGGTAACAGAGCTTATGTTCTGCTCAGGCAAATGAGGGAACCCAGTTTTTACAGGAGGACCTCTGAGGATTTCCTGACAGTTGGCTTGGACTACAAATGTTATATCTGGTTTGAAAGCATTCTGTCATCTCCTGAGCATCTGAGTGAAGCACTGATTCAATACTAACTTAAACTGTAACCAGTTGTTACAGTGGCCGAAGTGGGCTTTAGCACTTGATGCCATTCAGAATGATCTGGACAAACTTGAAGACTGGTCTCACATGAAGCTCATGAAGTTCAACAAGGCCATATGCAAGGTCCTGCACCATATTGGAGCAGTCCTGCCTGGGGAATGAAGGGATGGAGAGCAGATCTGTAGACTGACTTGGAGGTGCTGGTGGATGTGAGCCAGCACTGTGCACTCGTAGCCCAGAGCCAGCCTGTCCTGGACTGATCCTCAGCAATGTGGGAAATAGATGGAGAGAGGAGATTCTGCCCCTCTGCTGTGTGCTGCTGAGACCTCACCTGCAGTGCAGCAGAGACATGGACCTGATGTAGTTGGGCCAGAGGCAGCCACAGCAATGATAGGATGGTGGAAGCCCTCTTCCGTGAGGCCAGACTGGTGTTTTCAGAAGAGAAGGCTCCTTGGAGAACTTCTTGTGACCTTTCAGTACTTAAAATGGTCAAGAAGAAAACTGGGGACAGACTTTTTAGCAGGGGTTCTTGTGACAGGATGAGGAGTGGTGGTTTGATAAAAGAGGGATATTTAGACAAGATCTAAGGGAGAGATTGTTTTACACTGCTGGTGGTGAAACCCTTTAACAGGTTGCCCAGATAGGTAGTAGATGACCTGTCCCTAGGAACATTCCAGGTCAGGTTGCATGGGGCTCTGAGCAACCTGCACTAGTTGAAGATGTCCCTGCTGACTGCAGGAGGCTCGAACTAGATGATGTTAGTTAAAGGTCCTTGCCAGGCAAAACGATTCTATGCTAACTGAAGAACAACCTCATCTTCTTAAGTCTTTGAGATGTAGCAGGATTGTAGTACATGGTGAGAAATGCACCAGAAGATGTCTGTATATTCTTAGATATCAATAATTTTGATGTAATTTAGAATGCTTAGCAGGCTGCCCAGGGAGGTTGTGGAGTCTCTTCTTGAGACTTTCAAAACCTGCCTGTGCAGTCTGCTCTAGGTGACCCTGCTTTTAACAGGAGAGTTGGACTAGATGACCCTCAGAAGTCCCTTCCAATTCCCATCATTCTGTGATATAATGTGTGTGTGTGTATATGTAATACATTTACCTATAAAATACTATTTTTTCTTGTTCTCTGCAGTGCAATGATGTTTTCCTTGTTTTGAAATCACTTAGCCTGTGTTATGTATCTTATTCCTCTAGACCCAAAATAATACCAAATGAGAATTCCACTACGGTTGCTGTAGGTGTTTGCACTGACAAATGAAGGAGAATTGCAAAGTATTTCAAGAGCAGCACACAGAAATTCAATTAGATATTTCTTTCTTGCTCTTTGTCTCTGAAATCTGATTTATCTCACAATTCCCAACACTGTATGATTTGACGGGAGAAGTGGATTGACTTTTTAAGTCAGTCTTCCAGTCAATCTGCCTTGAGCTTACCAGCATGACTTCAGTGTTTGAGACCAGACCAAAGGCAGTTTGAGGTGAGGGAAAGGCCTTCAGTCCCTAGTTCAGGCTTTCTTCTGGTTTTGTTGCAGAGCTCTTTCTTGTTTACAGAATGACAGAATGCATCAGGTTGGAAGGAACCCTTGGGAGTCATCTTGTCCAACCACCCTGCAGTAAGCAGGGATATCTCCAACTACATTAGACTGCTCAGAGCACTATCAAGTGTGACCTTGAATGTTTCAAGGGATGGGGCCTCAGACACCGCTATGGACAGCCCGTTTCAGTATTTCATCACTATCGCTGTGAAGAACTTCCTCCAACCTAAATCTAACCTGCTTCAGTTTCAAACTATTGCCCCTCATCCTATGACTGTAACACCTTCTAAACAGTCCCTTCCTACCTTTCCTGTAGGTCCTCCTCACATGCTGAAATGCAGTGATAAGGTCTTCATGGAACCTTCTCTTCTCCAGTCTGAACAGCCCCAACTCTCTCAACCTGTCTTCATAGGAGAGGTGCTCCAGCCCTCTGATCATCTTCATGGCCTTCCTGTGACCCTGCTCCAGCAGGTCCATGTCATTCCCAGGGCAGAATACAGTACTCCAGTTGAGGTCTCACCAGAGCACACTTTTAAGAACCCAAAACTTTCACAGTAGTGCATTGCGAGAGATGAGTAAATGTTTTATTAGGTCTTTTTTGCCTGTTTATGATCAACCATGTTTTGTTCTGCAGAACTTTTTTTTCCCCCCTTCCTTTTTAAGGACAGAGAGAAGTTGTTACTCTACCATTTCTAACTTAATCTAATTTAAACAATTCTTTACTATTCTCAATTTCATGCAAATACCAGTGACATTACTTCTGCAACTTGTTACTGTGTCTGTCCATGCTTAGAAAATTCAGCCCTAATTCTCACTGTGGGCTAGAACAGTCTCTGTTGCAACACAAACAGGCTTTAAGGATATCATAAAAAATCCCCAAACCATAAACTGCTCCACAAATTCAGAGAAGAGCTTTACTTTCCAGCACTCAAAATTTTGGTCAGTACAAAAAAGATTGTGTAAAACTGACATGTTTTAACAACTCCCAAAATGTAGGAGGGCTGGGAAGATTTGCCATTATTATAAAAGAGCTTGGCAGCTGATGTTTTCCTTAAACATTCTGTTGACTGGGGTGAAACCTCTTCTCTGCAAAGCTTTCAGCTGCAGACTTTCTCACCCACCACATGAAATGGTCATGTTGAAAAGTACTATTCCTCTATGAAATGTATGATTCTTCAAGTGTGCTACACACAGCCTTCAGACCCCTTGGAAACATCACTGATGCCCTGAAAAAGGAAAAATAAATAAATCAAGCAGCTGAACTCGCACTTCTGCACCCCAGGATTGTACTTAGTCCATTTGAGAGTGATTTTGCTTGAGATGCAGTAAGGGTGTTATGTTCAACTTCGTTAATAGAGATTGTCCCCCTATACTTGGCAGTGGTGAGGCTGCATCTCAAATTCTGGGTTCAGTTTTGGGCCACTCACTCCAAGAAGGACATTGAGGTGCTAGAGCATATCCAAGGAAGGGCAATGAACCTGACGAAGAGTCTGGAGCACAGGTCTTATGAGAAGCGACTGGGGTTGTTTAGCCTGGAGAAAAGGAAGAATCGGGAAGACCTTCTCACTTTCTACAACTATCTGAATGGAGGTTTTAGTGAGGTGAGAGTTGGTCACTTCTCCCTGGTATGAAGTGATAGGATGAGAGGAAATTGCCTCAAATTGCACCAAGGAAGGTTTAGGTTGGATATTAGGAAGAGGATGCCCAGGGAAGAGATGCAGACACCATCCCTGAAGTGATCTAAAAGTACTGTTGATGTGGTGCTGAGAGGCGTGGTGACTTGGCAGTGCTGGGTTAAGGATTGCACTTGATGGTCTTGCAGGTCTTTTCCAAACAAAACAACTCTGTGATTCTACGATTCTGTCATGCCCTTGAACCAGAAGCTGTTTGCATCAGAGCCCTAGATCTCTTCTGCTTAAAACTATAAACAAACAAAACACAGTGAATATCAGAGTAGTCCTGATGACTGATAACAGTATCACAGTATCACAAAGGTTGGAACAGACCTCAAAGATCATCAAGTCCAACCCATTACCACAGACCTGAAGACTAGACCATGGCACCAAGTGCCACGTCCAAACCTGCCTTGAGCACCTCCACTGACTCCACCACCTCCCTGGGCAGCCCATTCCAGTAGCCAATGACTCCCTCAGTGAACAACTTTCTCCTCACCTCCAGCCTAAACCTCCCCTAGCACAGCTTGAGACTGTGTCCTCTTGTTCTGGTGCTGGTTGCCTGAGAGAAGAAAGCAACCTCCTCCTGGCTACAACCACCCTTCAGGTAGTTGTAGGCAGCAAGAAGGTCTCCCCTGAGCCTCCTCTTCTCCAGGCTAAACAATCCCAGCTCCCTCAGCCTCTCTCCATAGGGCTGTGCTCGAGGCCTCTCACCAGCCTCTTTGCCTTTCTCTGGACACGCTCAAGCACCTCAATGCCCTTCTTAAATTGAGGGGCCCAGAACTGGACACAGTCCTCAAGATGTGACCTAAGCAGTGCAGAGTCCAGGGGGAGAATGACCTCCCTGCTCCTACTTGCCACACTATTCCTGCTGCAGGCCAGGATGCCATTGGCCTTCTTGGCCACCTGGGCACACTGCTGGCTCATGTTT
>VWZE01022864.1:389840-408159 GCA_013396675.1 Eubucco bourcierii | reverse complement strand
TGCTGTGGGGGACAGTGTCAAAGGCCCTGCTGAAGTCCAGGTAGACCACATCCACAGGTCTCCCCACATCCACCAGGCAGGTCACCTGATCGCAGAAGGAGATCAGGTTGGAGAGGCAGGATCTGCTCTTCCTAAATCCATATTGGCTGGACCTGAGCCCTTGGCCATCCCTCAGGTGTGCAGTTATTGCCCCCAAGATAATCTGGTCCATCATTTTCCCCAGCACTGAGGTCAGGATGACAGGCCTGTAGTTCGCAGGTTCCTCCATGCGACCCTTCTTGTGGATGGGGACCACATGGACAGTTTCCAATCATCTGGGACCTCTCCGGTGAGCCAGGACTGGTGGAAAATGATGGAGAGTGACTTGGCCAGTTCATCTACCAGCTAACATTTGTATCTGCATAACATTTGTATCACTGACAGATAATGAGGTTGGACTGGTCTTTGAGCAGGCTGGTCTAGTGGAAGATGCCCCTGCCCAGGCAGGGGTGTAGGAACTAGGTCCTTTTCAACCCAAACATTCTATGACTCTAAGTTAGAATAAACAGTTAACACAAGTTTAGCTTATTTGTTGTTATACCTTGTACGCCTCACGCTCTCCAAAAACGGAACAATTCCTGACATCTGGCTTATTGGCTGTTAATTGTTGTCTGTGGTCTTTTTCCTTACCTTCTCCTCTCTTGTATATGCATCACATTAAGTCTGCAGATGTTCTCGCTTCTGCTAATTGTCCGTATCGCGTTCATGTAGCACTGAACACAGCCAAATACCAATCCCTGTTTAAGGCTAAGCTGCCCTCTTTGTGGTGCAACAATAAACAATAAGAGTAACCAATATCTGGTTTCTCTTGTGGGGAATCATAGTGGGACATTTTTGTGTTCTTTTTAGAATGCAGGATATTCTAGCTAAATGTGAGGGAAAACTTCTCTTTCCTTTGAGGGTACCAGGAGCATTGGATCAGGCTGCCCAGAGAGGTTGTGCAGTTTTCTTCTCTAGAGAGATTCCAAACCCACCTGGACGTTGTGATGCCAGGCCACATGCTGTGGGTGAACCTGCTTTAGTAGGAGGTCAGACTAGATAATTTCCAGAGCTCTGTTCCAGCCCTCACTGGGATTCTGCAGTTCATACCTGTTTCTACCCAGCCCTTAGAGTGGTAGTATTTGATTTTCAGGCTATTGACTTCTTACTATTTAGATTGAACTTAAACTCCTGATTTATACTCAGCCTTGGTATTTAACACCCTGGAGTGAAAAAGCAGAGTGTAAATTGTAGCTCTGAAAATTTTGCTGATTCTGGGTTTTTTTTTGAGAAGGTGAAGAGAAAACAAAAAGCAGATATGAGAAGAGGGAGGCTAGAAGAACCATCACTATTGGTTTGCTTTGGTAAATTTAGAACATGGATTCACTTTCCTTGTCTTCAGTGTGCTTCTCAGCTCTTTTTTGTCTTCTTCAGGCTGGAAAATTGTGCTTTTGGCTGCATGGATTTCTCTGGCCTCAGAACAATAAGGCTAATGGTAGGGAATTCGCTGAGCAGGGCAACTCTGAAGTCTATGTTTCTGTTCAAGTCATTTGAACCAGTTTGGAATTTTGATTTGTGTTTCAGCAGTATTTAAATTTACTTCATAACTGTTGTTTAGCTTTTTTTTCCCCTACTGATAAGAGGTTTTGGGTTGGTTTATGCCTTAAGTCGAATTTAACAACAGTTCCTTCCACTGTTTCGCTCTTACCGACACACAGATGAGAGGCAGTTCTGCAAAAAGACTTCTTGAAGCTTTCTGAATGGATCTGTAATCCCTGTAGAAATTGTCATCTTGATTGTGAAACAAAAAAAATGGCAAAGCTTATTTAGGGCTTTTCTTTTTCTTTCTTTCTTTCTTGGTTATGTAAATACAGCATCAGAGCAGCTGACAGAGGCTGCAATTCCTACCCATTTTTTTTTTTTGTCATGCACCACAGAAAGCAAATGGTTCTCTGGAGGCACTTTGTACTGTATAGGTGGTACTAAAAGGCTAAGAAATTTCCTCCTAGTCCTTCTAATTCAGTAGTTTTAATTGTTGTCAGAATGATGAGATTTACAATATTCAAAGGAATCCAGTGTCTCTGCAACCTTACAGATCCAACTGGGGATGTTTTCAGAGTTAATACAAACATCTTTGCTTCTTGGGTTTTGCTAAGCGATTGGCTTCGCTGATAACTTGTGGCAATGAGTTCTGCAGGTTAATTATGCATTTAATTGGTTCCAAATTTGTTGCTTTTCAATTTCACTGTTCACTGAATATCTCCTCGGTCCTGTATTATGAGGAGTAAATAAGAGAGCCTGACTTACCTTCCCTGAACATTTAATTATTTTGTATACCTCTATCATGTACCCCTTTACACTCAGACAAAGCTCTTCTGATGGTTTTGGACTTCATGTAACTCCAGCTTTTTCTCAGAAGCTTTGGGCTGTAGTGACCACAGCTCTGGGAGGATCTGGGAACCTATTTACTCTCTGTCAGATAATTCAGTCTCAGTGTGGTGCTGTCTGCTGTTTCCCTTTCTCTTCATATATCTCTTTCTGGTTTTATTTGGCTGTTGTTACACACAGGGCGAGTTCTTATTGACTCGCCTGCAGGAATATAAAGTCTTTCTCTGGGGTTTACAATCAGAGTAAAAATACTTCCCATGGCTGGTACAGGGTTTTGCTTCCTAGCTGTATTGTTTTCCATTCACCCTCATCAGATCCTTCCTGACAGATTCTCTCACCTTAAATAGCTTCTCGTGATGTTTTACATGGTCTTCATCAATTAAGATGATCTTGAGTTGCAATCATCTCAGTTTATCCCTTTTTTCTGAATGACTGAATTAAAATAAATTGTAAACTGAAACGTGGAACACTGACTCCATAATCTCTGGTTTGAACTCCTTTTGGCCATTTCTATGCAGTAATTTTTATTAAACCTTCGTACATTTCACTGGATTTTATGATTATTTGCTTTTCATTTTTCCTTGTGTAAGGCATTGTTGAATTATTTTTGAATATCCCATTAGTTAACTCTTTTATTCTTTTGTAGTAAAGTGTAGAACCATGATTTTGTAATAGCTAGTCTCTGCCCTGCTGTGTTAGAATTGTTCTTGTTCTGTCAACAAATTCACATGACATGTCAGAATAAGGAATGAAAATGTTAGCATCAGGCCCTCTCTTAAATACATTTTTTGCTTCCAATTAATAATTGCCATCTGTAAGTTTGGGGTTTTTTTGTTGCTCAGTCCCAAATTCGTCATGCACTCAGGCACATACCACCTGAATGCTGCCTCAGTGAGGCCACAGTTGGAGCACTGGGTCCAGTTCTGGGCTCCCCTGTTCAAGAGAGGCAGGGAACTACTGGAGAGTGTCCAATGAGGGCTGCAAAGATGTTTAGGGGACTGGAGCATCTCTGTGAGGAGGAAAAGCTGAGAGACCTGGGGGTGTTTAGTCTGGAGAAGAGCAACTTGAGATGGGATCTTCTCAATGCTTAGCAAGAGCTAATGGGCAGCAATCAAGGGGTCGGGGCCAGACTCTTTTCAGTGGTGCCCAGTGACAGGACAAGGGTCAACAGGCAGAAACTGAAACTGGGAAGGTCTTATCAGAAAAAACTTCTTGACTTTTGAGGGTGCTGGAGCCCTGAAGCAGGTTGCCCAGAGAAAGGGGTTGTGGAGTCTCCTTCTCTGGAGAGATTCCAAACCCATCTGGACATTGTGATCTTGGGCAACCTATTGTGGGTGACCATGCTTTAGTGAAGCGGTTGGTCTATATGATCTCCAGAGGTTGCTGCCAGCCCCACCATACTGGGATTCTCTGAACTAGGCAGGACTTCTGAAAAATTTTCTAAGTTGTTTTCCTCTGTTTGTCTAGCATAGTCTTTACAAAAATCAAATGTTTTTCTCTGTGCTGGTCTTGTAGTTGCTTTGCTTTTTCCCATCAATTTTATAGATTTTTATATATTTTCTGTGCTGGCAATATTATTTATTGCTGTTAGAATAATACAAATAGCAGCAGAGCTTGAAGTATAATTATGTTAAACATTGCACAGATGCATAGTGAGTTTCAGGCTCTGCCCTGGAGACTCAGCAATCAAATGAGAGGAGAAAGAAAAGTGCAATGAAGGGAAGTTTGACACAGAAATTCAATGACACGTGTTATAGGATTATACAAAAGGAAGATGCTTGCCAATAATCAATACATAAATCAATCCTCACTCCTTTCAGAGGGACTTTACTTAGGGCAGTAATTCACTTATGGGTTTATTTCAGAGCAAGTTGCTGAAACTTTAAAGAAAATTCTGAAAGAGCAGCATTGTAATTAGGTAATTAAAATACAAAGAGCAGTAAATCTTGCTGTCTTCTCACTCTTCCTGCTGTTTCCTTCTGCTTTCCCAAGGCTTTGCTTTCTGGCTTTCATAGAATAATAGAACCATCAAATTGTTTTGGTTGGAAAAGACCTCCAAGATCATCAAGTCCAACTGTCAACCTAACACCACTGTGCTCATTAACCCATGTCCTGTGAAGTGCCATGTCCACACATTTTTTTTAACTCCTCCAGGGATGGGGGTGTCACCATCTCTCTGGGCAGCCTACTCCAATGCCTGACCACCACTGCAGTAAAGAAATTTTTCCTGATAGCCAATCTAAGCCTCCCTGGTGCAATTTGATGCCATTTCTTCTTGTTCTATCACTTTATACTAGAAGAGACCAACTCCCACCTCACTCCAACCTCCTTTCAGGGAGTTGTAGAGAGCAATAGGGTCTCCTCTCAGTCTTTTGTTTTCCAGACTAACTAACCTCAGACCCGTTCTCCAGGCCCTTCTTCATCTTTGTTGCCCTTCTCTGAATGCAGTCCAGCACCTCAATGTCCTTACAGTGAGAGGCAGATAAATGAATCTAATATTCAAGGTGTGGCCTCACCAGTGCCAAGCAGCGGGGCATGATCACTTCCCGGCTTCTGCTGCCACACTATTCTGATCCAAACCAGAAGAATACTTGCTGGATCTTGTTCAGACAACTGTCAGCCAACCCCCTTCCTGCCCCACTCCGATCCTTTTCCACTGGGCAGTTTCCAGCTGCTTTGCCTCAAACCTGGGTCAGTCATGGGATTGTTGTGACCCAAGTGCAGGACCTGGCACTTGGCCTTGTTAAACATCATACAACTCTCCTCAACCCGTTGATCCAGCCTGGCCAGATCTCTGTGTAGACCCTTCCTACCCTCAAGCAGATCAACACTCTCACCCAATTTAGTGTCATCTGCAGACTTCCTGAGGGTGCACATAATTCCCTCATCCAGAACATTGATAGATATTAAGAGAACTGGGACCATGACTGAGCTGTGTTAGTTTGTATCTAATAACTTAAACAGGTACAGTAACTTTTGTAACCAAATGAGATTTTCATGCTTAAATACTTTGAAGATGCAATGAAAATAACCATATCATTGCCCTAATATTTGCAAAAAATGCTACAAAGAGCAACAGACAAGAACTACAAAGCAATGACTTAATAGGTACATCAAATACCAAATAGCTATAAATATTTTCTTCACCATTTTACTTTTCTATGTATCTTGATGGAAGAAGGTTTTGTTATGCAAGCTGCAGTGTTCCCAAAACTGACCAAAATGCTACTTCTTTGGCAGTGCCGAGGTTAAATGTCTAAATATTTGACAATCAATTGATGTACTCCATTTAAAAAGTCAGCTGAGTTACAATTTCTGTCTTTCATTATCTGAGATTTGCAGGTTTTTTTGTTATCAGGATGATTAGGAAAGTCTAAGTTCAGGAGTAACTGTAAATGGTGTGGCTGTATTGTTTGAAATGGAGTCAGTGAGTTTTGGTGGTTTGTTGATTACTAAGGCATCACAGAATGGCAGGGGTTAGAAGTGACCTCTGGAGATAATGCATTGAGTCCAACCTTCCTGGTAAAGCAGGGTCACCCAGAGCAGGTTGCCCAGAATCCCAGAGTACATCAGTTTGGAAGGGACCTTTGGAAGTCATCTTGTCCAAACACCCTGCAGTGAGCTGGAACATCTCTTAACTACATCAGGTTGCTCAGGGCTCTATCAAGTTTGATCTTGAATGTTTGCAGGGATGAGGCCTCAACCATGTCGCTGGGCAAACCTGTTCCAGTATTTCACCACTCTCATTGTAAAGAACTGCCTCCTAATGTCTAACATAAATCTACCCTGTTCCAGCTTATAGCCACTGCCCTTGTGAATGGTCACAGTCCCTTCCCAGCCTTCCTGTAGGTCCTCCTCACATACTGAAATGCAGCTATACGGTCTCCCTGGAGCCTTCTCTTTTCCAGGCTAAATGACTCCACCTCTCTCAGCCTGACCTTGTAGGAGAGGTGTTCCAGCCCTCTGGTCATCCTTGTGGCTCTCCTCTGGACTTGCTCTAGTAGGTCCAGGTGGGTTTGGATTACATCCAGGTGGATTTATAATCTTTTCCAGAGATGGAGAAATGAGCCCAGGTTAGCAAGATCTAATTTCAAACCCAAAATATAGGTGAATTCATTGTCTTAAAAGTACTTTTTAGTGATGACTTTGCCAATATCCAAAAGCGAAGGTACTTCTTGTATTGTATCTTTCAAATTGAGAAACACTTGATGTAGTTACGAGCGATTCACTTTTGAGTCTTAAGCAGAAATCAATATCTTGAATAGCTGAGAAGAAATAACTGTGCTCTTATTTTGTATTCCAAAGTGGATTTACCTACTTGGGCATCATCGTTTTTTGCTTTTAGTGGAAATTGGTTACCAGGATAAGAGATCGAGCAGCCAGTTCCAATAACGCAAGTTCTGTTGGAAGGAAATTATATCAATTCATTTATAGTTTTGATCATTTGATACAAGAAATAGGATATTCACAGATGGAAAATAACACTGGAGAATGTGGCGCCCCTGATGCAGTTAGACCTCTAACAGACAGAGGACACAGTAAGTTTTCAGTTGGATTTCAGATGAGATTGAATTTGAAGTGGGCTTCAATGAGATGTTGAGTTTTCGTTGCTTATGTAAGTGCAGCATCTGTGAGAATTGTTTCACTGTCTCTGAATCTTCAGTTTACACAGAAAAAGAAAAAAAAGTGTGGCTGTTAAAAATGCAGTAACAAAGTAACTGCCTGGAGGAGAGCTCAGGGGTTGTTCAGCCAGGCAGTCGAGTTGGAGGCCTGTAGCTTGCAGTGCTCCCCAGAGGTCAGTGCTGGGTCTAGCTTTTTTCAGTGACCCAGATGTAGGTGGACCCTCAGCAGGTTTACTGAGGATACAAAATTGGGAGGTATGGATGACACCCCATCATGCTGTGCTACTGCTCAGTGAGACCTGAACAGCTGGACAGGGGGCAATCTCATGAAGTTCAACCAGGACAACTGTAGGTAGGGTTTGCACCTAGGGAGGAATAATTCCCTGCACCAGTACAGGTTAAAGGTTGACCTGCTGAAAACAGCTCTGTAGAAAAGAAGCTGGGAGTGCTGGTAAACAACAGGTTCACCGTCCATTAGCAACGTACCCTTACAGCCAAGAACCAAAATGGTCTCCAGGGGTGCATGAAGTAAAAGTGTGGCCAGCAGGCTGAGGGAGGTTCTCCTCTCCCTCTACCCTAGTAAGGGCACATGTGAAAGTTCTGAGCCCAGTTCTGGGCTTCCTAATGGGACTGAGTTCAACAAAAGTTACAAATAGGCTGAGAGGACTGGACTGTTGTGCTGGTTTGAGGCTAATTGGAATATTTTTAATGGGGAAAATTGTATTATAGGCTGTGAAAAGAAAACAGTGGTGATGTCTGCTTCACTTACAGGCTTGCCGAGACGTTGTATAAGTACAAGAACACAAACATAGATAAGACACTGAGACTCAGAGAGTCTCGATCTCTCTAGCCTTTTGCCTTCTCCTCTCTGCTGTGTAACCTAACTAACCACTCTGCTTCTAACCCCCCTGGCCAATCCTCCTAATTTACCTTGCGCATAAGGCAAACCCTGGGGTAAGGTATAGGGGTGGGGAGAAGATGGAAGGGTGGTTGGGAGCCCCTCCTGGGGTCTCTGATTTCNCACAACTGTTTAATCTGGAGAAAACTGAGAGGAGATAGTCTCAGTGCCGGTCAATATCTATAGGGCACAGAATCAAAAGGATGAGGGCAGCCTCTTTTCAGTGGTGCCCAGTGATAGGACAAGTGGCAACTGGCACAAACTGGAACTCAGGAAGTTTCCTCTGAATGTGAGGAAGGAACTTACTTTGAGAGTGCTGAAGCTCTGGAACAGGCTGCTCAGAGAGATTACGGAGTCTCCTTCTCTGGAGAGATTCCACACCTGCTTGGACATGATTCTGGGCAACCTATTCTTAGTGGAGCTGCTTTACAAGGAGGTCTGACTGGGTGATCCCCAGAGATACCTTCCAACCCCTACCATGCTGGAGTTCTGTGTTTGACATGCCAGCATCTTCTTATTTCTTTTGGCACTTGAGTGGTGATCTGTGGTGAGAACACTTCCTTGAAGGGTGGTGGTTCCTAAATTTTTTCTTTGTTTTACATGATGTACTGATTTGAGCTGCACCAAATGTTGGCTCACAATGCTCAGAAATAACCCTTTTTTTCTTGTTGTCGTTGTTGTTTTGTTTTGCTTTCGTTTTAATTTCATCCACAAATTTCAAAATACTTCTGTGAAATTATCATCAGAACATTTCTGAACACAGTAAGAAGGACACAAATATTTACAACTTAGTACAACAGCGGTATAGCAACAGTGCTGGAAGTAGAACTTAGTCCTAAATCTGTTCACTGGCAGTTGTTTTTCTTGTATTTTATAGGATAATGGTTCTTTAGCTCCATTTTTCTTGAGAGAAATCCACTTTGGCTCATACGGAACACTTTTTGCTGTTTTAAGATTAGTGGAAAACTGCACACGTTTGACATATGACTGAGACATCAGAAGCTGTCAGAAACAGTTATAGGCATTATTTGAATTGCTCCAAATACCTGGCAGCAGTACAGATAGTCTTCAAAATGTTTGATCTTTTTGGACTGTGTTAGTTAAATGAAAAGCATGTAGAGGGGCTTCAGAAAGAAGTCATGCCTGCCTTTTATTCCCATTGACATCCAGATAGGTAACACAGATTTGTTTAGCATCCTTCTTTTCCCTTCTGAACTATGACTGGGTGTAAACATGAGGCTTTTCTGCATGATGCTAATGAACAGAATACTTTTGAACGTGTTGGAATTGTTTCGAAGAAAATGAAGTCTGTAGAATGGGTTGAGTTTTGAACAGAACAGGACAGATGGTTCACCCAGTGAGGAGCAGAGTTTGGTGACAAGGGCAGCTTTTCTTACAACTCACATTGCTCAGTTTGTAGTAGCTTGGCCCAACTGTGTGATCTTTCTGCCCCTTGTTTCAAGGACGGGACTGTAAATTAGATCAAACTGAAAGAACCTGGAGCCATCGCCAGTGATTAGTGACTCAGCACTTAATCTACTTACCTCAGCACTGGTGAGGCCACAGCTTGAATACCAAGTTCTGTTTTAGGCTTCTTACTCCAAGAAGGTCATTGTGGTGCTGGATCACGTCCAGGAAAGCTTAACAAAGCTGGTGGAAGGTCTGGAGAACAAGTCTTGTGAGGAGTGGCTGAGGGAACAGGGGTTGTTTAACCTAGAGAATAGGAAGCTCAGGGGAGACCTAGCTCTCTAGAACTCCCTGAATGGAGATCTGACATAAGTGGGTGTTGGTCTCTTCTTCTAAGTAACCTGTGACAGGACAATGAGGCTTCAAGTTGCTCCAGAGGAAGTTTAAGTTGGATGTTAGGATTTTTTCCCCAGAAGGGTAGTCAAACATTAGAACAGGCTACCCAAGAGGGATGTTGGAGTCCTCATCCCTGGAGGTGTTCCAAAAATGTGTAGACATCATACTTTGGAACATGGTTTAATCATAGAATGCACTGGATTGGAAGGGACCTCTAGAGGTCATCTAGTCCAGCCCCACTGCAGTAAGCAGGGACATCCCAAACTAAATCAGGTTGCTCAGAGCTCCATCAAGCCTTCACCACCTCCCTGAGCAACTTGCTTCAGTGTTTCACAACTCTAGTAATGAAGAACATTTTTCCTGATGGCCGTGGTAGTGTTGGGTTTATTATAGGACTCAACCCTCAATAATAGGGTTTATTATAGGTCTTAAAGATCTTTTCCAACCAAAATGATTCTATCTTTCTGCTGTTGTTACTGCTTCTCCTTGAACCCTATCCCACACGGAGAGATTTGAGACTTTGCTGTTGACAAAGGCACAGTAAAGTTTATTCATTCTCCATGCTTGAAAGCTTTCAGTACCCAACTAGATATGGTCTTGAGGTAACAATCTGGGCTCTTAGTTGACTCTCTCCCTCAGGACCTACGTGACCTGCTGCAGTCCATCTGAGTACCGCAGCTCTATGTATCTGCTTTGCCTAAATCAGCCATCTTCTTCAGCATATGTGCCACATTTTCCTTACTCAGCTTTTTACTTCTAGTGTGATAACAGAAGTTCCTCTCGTTTGGATAAGAATATCAACAACCTTCTGTCTTGAGGGGCAGCAGTACTTCTCTGGATTTCAGTTGCATATTCCTGTGGCATACATTCAAAACTGGAATCTGTAACTCTTTTGACACAGTGGGGGTTTGGTTGCTTTTTTTTTTTTTTTCTTTTTTTCCCCTCTTTGTCTCTAACCAGATTTAGTAAATGACTCTTAATGTCACATTTTCTGTGTAGACCAGATCCTAACTTGTTCATAAATTCAATTTTATAATTTTCTCCATTAGCCTCCTCTCATTGTGATCTTTTTTATCTTCGCCACTCATTCTTTTAGGACTTCATTATTCTTAGAAAATGTACTGTAGCACATTTACTGGTAATTACAAAAGCTTGTTTTAATTACAGTTGTCAAAGACTACGTTTTATGATGCACTATTGTTTCTGCTGTTTCTAATTCATAACTCTACCTTTACAAGTGGAAATTAACACTTTTTTTTAGTGATGTGTCTGGATCATTTTTTTCTGATTAGGAAGGATTTTGTGATTAGTGGTAGCTTCAGAATGAAATTATTTTTGGGGAAAGGGAGATGTATATGTTCCTAAGAATATCCATAAGTTACTTGTGTTGCCTGCTCAGTGTTGTGTGTATGTTGAAATACAAAATCAAAAATTAAAACTTATTCAATCCAACATGAGTGGAGACTAACAATCATTTTTAGTGGGACACTTCAGTGTCAGTATCAGTGAGTAAAGATCATGGTTTTGCTGACCTTAATATAAACAGGTAATGAATATTTTTCATCTGATGCCACCATGCAGATGTAGCTACAGGAGGTTATAGATTCATGGAATGGTTTGGATTGGAAGGCACCTCAAAGATCATCTATTGCTAACTGCCCTGCCATGGGCAGGGACACCTACTAGACCAGATTGTTCGAGGCTTCATCCCACATAGCCTTGAATGTCTCCAGGGAGGGAGCATCCACAACTTCCCTGGGCAACCTGTTCCAGCATCTCATCACCCTCACTGTGAAGAATTTCTTCTTAATCTCCAGTCTAATTCTACCCTCTTACAGTTAAAAACCATCCACCCCTTCTTGTCCTATCACTCTTGTAACAGAAGTCCCTTCCCAGCTTTCATGTAACCCCCCCGCCCCCACACACACACTTCAGGTATTGGAAGGCTACTATAAGGTCTCTCCAGAGCCTTCTCTTCTCCAGGCTGAACAGCCCCAACTCCTGTAGCCTCCAGCATGGGTGAGGACAATAATTTTTAGTGGGGTACAATCAGTGAACAAAGATCATGGTTTTGCTGACCTTCATATAAACAAGTAATTAACCTTTTTCTTCTGATACCAACACGCAGATGTGACTACTCAGGACTGTACATGAGGAGTAAATGTAATCCACTGTAAAAGGGTCTGGTCAGAGCAGTGCAGTGCACATGAAATGCTGAATAATTCTGCAGCACAGCTGTTTAGTATTTGAGGGCTGCTGGAGGCAGATAATCTCTGACCTGGTCCTGATATCTTTATGGATGATCTGTGTATCTCCAGGACTTCCTATCTTGACAGGAGACTTTCTGGTGCAGGCAGAATGTCTTACCATGTGCAGTCTTGGCACAATGCCATGCTGGTTATGCAGGCCGATTGTGTGGAGGCATTTAGAACCTGTTCCTGGTAAACTTGAGGCAGGCAGTTTCCAGGCAGTTCAGGAGACATTAAGGCAGTGAGCAGTACCTGTTTACCATAGGATGCAAAACAAGACTGGGCAACCAGAGTCCTTAGATTCAATGCCTCCAGGTTCTTTGTCCTCTTTCCCACAGTTGCTTCTCCCCAAAACAGGAGAGAGAGCAGAAAAAGATGTCTGGGCAGGCCAGGACGTGTATAAGCTTATTTTGGTCTGCTTAGGCCTACCACAACAGGTTGCAACACAAATGGAAAATCTGCAGCAGCATACTGGTGAAAGATCATGATTTACAATTTAGTCTCCTGTGGTACTGCTGCATCTCATTCATCCTGACCTGCGAGCAGCTCTCCTGTGAGATACTTGTTCCTCTGGAGCTGCTTGAGGCTAGCCCTCTGCCACTGCTTTCTTTTGTTTACTAATCCATTAACCTTTTCTTCAAAGTTCATGGGGCTTGCCTGAAGACCTGTAGATATTTCCAATGAAGAAAGCCTTCATTGCTGCAGTTAGCATTTCATTTGGCAAATCCCATTAATCTTGTACACCTCTTGCGGCAGGATGCTCTTTTAGTCTCCAGACCAGATATCTGGTCTCATTGCCATGAATGTGAGACTTGGGAAGTCCATCCCTTGCTTGTCCACTTTCCCTTTTCTCTGATGTTCTTTATTGGGTGATGATGGAATGACCATGAAAGAGCTTGGAAAGACCTTGGCAGAGCACTTCCAAATGTTTGATGATGATTTATAAATTTAATGTAAATTGAACTCTTACCTTGAAGCTGATTTTTCTTCTCTGCCAGTAAAATGCAAACTGAAACCGTTTCAGCTGTGTTCTGCAGTGAACTTGGTGGATATTAATGAATTTGAAACTCAGTCTGCACCAAGGAGCAGCTGTTAAACAGAGACTGCTAGCTGCTTTAAGAGCTGATTCTGAAATCTGCCTACAAACTTCTTCTGAACTACCTGATAATGGCTTATCCCCTGCAGCTTCTTAAAAAATAACAATTAGGGGCAGCAGGCACCTTAAACCTTGCTGTATCCAGCTATCTTGAGCCCTCTGTTCTTGAAAGACAATTATTGAACAAACCACTTCAGTCAGCTGCTTCTTTGCTCTATTCTACCTTACAAAGGACAAATTTGATGCGTATCAGTTCTATCTCCCATGGCAAAGACTTGGCTTGGGGTGCATCAAAAGCAGTCTGACCAACAGGACAAGTGAGGTGATTCTGCCCCTCTGCTTTGCTCTCATGAGACTCCACCTGGAGTACTGTGTCCAGTTCTGGGACCCCCAACACAAGAAGGACATTAGACTGCTGGAGCAGGTCCAGAGAACGCCACAGAGATAATCAGAGGACTGGAGCACCTGCCCTATGAGGACAGGCTGTGAGAATTTGAGTTCAGGCTGGAGAAGAGAAGGTTCCTGGGAGACCTTAGAGTGGCCTTCCAGTACCTTAAAGGGTGATGAGGGAATTTTATATAAAGACCTGGCAGTGATAGGATGAGAGGGAATGGATTGAAGCTGGAAGAGGGGAGGTGTAGGGTGGAGGTTAGAAAGAAATTCTTCACAGTGAGAGTGGTGAGACACTAGAACAGGTAACCCAGGGAGGTTGTAGATGCCCCCTCCCTGGAGGTGTTCAAGGCTAGGTTGGACAAGACTTTGAGCAACCTGGTCTAGTGGAAGGTGTCCCTGCCTATGACAGGGAGATTGAAACTAGATGATCTTTAAGGTCTCTTCCAACCCAAACCATCTATGTTATGATTCTATGATTCATCATAAGAGTACTCTACAAGTGTCCCTGCAACCATATATCAGGTGATGCACAGGAATTCTGTCTAGACATCATTTTTCCAGTGATGGAAACTCCTACAAGGGCTACTTTAAAACTGAAACTCAGGTTGTCCTTTTGAATCTTGGCCCATTTTCCTCGTGGTTGTGAAGAACCTGTATTTCATATTAGTGATCTGGTTTTGGAGCTAAATTTTGAGTAGTCTTGGGAAGATGGATGGCCTCTCAGAGGTGACCTTCTGGAGCTGTTTCCTAAATAGCACCCAAGGAAATGCTTTCTTCATTAGAGTTACTTTGTGAAGAAGAAATGAACCTGTTCCAGTATCTCATTTACAACTAAAGTGCAGCATTCAGCTAATTAAATACATGGCTACTGTTAATTATTTTGTTACAACTAATTGATATTCGCTAGGATCATGTTGCTGCAGCCCCATAAATAACATCTTACCTTCCAGGGTTTTATTTCTGCAGTGAATTCTCTTCTATTGGCATATTTATGTTGTCTCTTGTATTAATAGGGTTTTTTTTCCCCCCTATTTTTCTATTTTTTTGTAACTGTTGCTGTGTCTGCCTTACTGGACAAATGCCAAGGACTGAGCTTCTTCCAGTTGCTTTCACAATATAGGGAACCAAACCTATTATTTAGAGTCACAGAATATCAGCTTGGAAGTGACCTCAAAGATCATCTGGTCCAACCTCTCTTGGTAAAATTTAGTATTCTTATAGTAATATTTCTACTTCATCAGTGATACAAAATCTTTCATAGCATCAGGGCAATAAGGGTGGTACTGAGGGATGTGGTTTAGCACTAGACTTGATATTAGGTAATGGTTGGGCTGGATCATCTTAAAGGTCTTTTCCAAGCAAAACAATTCTGTGATAAGGGTATAATTTGCTTCTCAGGCACCATACCTTTAGTGCAGTAAATTCCATCTGTTTTGATCACTGATAATGTTTAGGGTCAAAGAACCAAACACAAAAAACAACCCAAAAAATCTAAACTACTTCCCAGGGCAAAACAAACTTTCCAGGGCAGAAAAGCTAGCATTCAGATGGACATTCTTGGAACAAGTGTTATTTGCATTCCTCTGATCTTACTGACTTTCATGTCTATACATTTAGTGAACAGATACCATTAAACAAATCCATTTCTCTTTTTTGCATGGTATTTGATCAGAATCATAAAATCCCAAGTTGGAAGTGAACTCGAGGGTAGTCTCATACAATCTTTCTTGACAAAACCTTGGTCTGGACAAAGTGACCTAGCACACTTCTGTGGATATTCAAAGTATCTAATGCTGAGGACTCCACCACTTCCTTGGGGACTTTATTCCAATGGCTGATTGTTCTTATTGTGAAAAGTTTCCTCTTGTGTCCAAATCTGAATCAGACAACAGCTGGAAAGAATTTGGACACAACTGGACCCAGAGGAGAATCAGAGAATGGTGGGAGCTGAAAGGGACATCTGGAGATCATCTACTCCAACCCCTCTGCTAAAGTAGCTTCACCCAGAGTGAATCCTCAGGATTGTGTCCAGGTGGATTTTGAAATTTTACAGGGAAAGGCACTCCACAACATCTCTGGACAGGCTGTTCCAGTGCTCCAGCAGGTTCAAAAGTTTTTCTTTGTGAGGATGAGTTTTGTCTCCTCCACCATTAGTGCACCCTTGACCAGTAGTAGATTTACAGCCTGAAAATTTCTGTCCTTGTTAATTGTCAGTAATGGGATGAATGAATAAGTCATGCTGCTCTTCTGTGGGTTTTATTTTCTTAGTAGCTTCCAACATCAGTTTTGCTGCTAGGTTTCAGGGCATCAATAGGATGGTGTGTAACACTATGGAATAGTAAGAACTGAAGTTTTCATGAGCATTTTATTAGATATTTGTGAGAAGATGCTTTTGGGTAACTCCACCAGCAATGAATTTTCAGCTGTTTGTGTAATCACCAGGTTTGGGAGATCATACAGGGACAATCCAGAAAAATCAAAGCCATGATCAATACAAAGCCAGTTGTTAGGCTGTAGAATATTCAGTGTAATCAGTTTTGGGAAAACCTGTAATTAGTGAATAAAAGCTGATTAAAATTGTGGTGGACAGAGCTGTGGTGTGCTCCTTTGCACTATACTGCAGAAGGGCTGGTTAGCAAAGGGCAAGGTTTGGTTCATCCAAGTACAATTACAGTTTAGCTGTGTGCTTTTTGGATGAGCAGGGGGACTTTTGGTGAAATTGCATAAAGAAAACCACTTCCTAATTTTCTGTGTGATTCTAGATTACAGATATGCCTGACATGAATTTTATTTTGGCATTCTTTGTATTCACTGTTATATTTATTTTGACTTCTTGATTTTTTTTTTCTTTTTTAACATGCTTCAGGATATAGAAAAAAAGGTAAGAAATGAAGTAAGGAACAACCAAAAATCCAAAGCTTTTGGGTTGTGCCTGTTTGGGATAATCCCAAGCACAAATCCAGGCTGGGTGGAAAGCCATGTTGAGGAGAAGGACTTGGGGGTGCTGGTGGGTGAAAAGCTGACCATGAGCTGACAGTGTGCACTCACAGCTCACAGCCAACCATGTCCTGGACTGATACTCAGCAGTGTGGGCAGCAGATGGAGGAAGGGGATTCTACCCCTCTCTGCTCCTCCACTCTGCTGAGACCCCACCTACAGTGCTGGGGCTCTGAAGTCTCCAACACAACAAGGACATGCATCTATTGGAGCAGGTTCAGAAGGAGGTCTCAGAAATGATCTGAGGGCTGGAAGCCCTCTGCTATGAGGCCAGTCTGAGAGAGTTGGGATAGTTCATCCTGCAGAAGAGAAAACTCTGGGAAGACCTTATTGCAGCATTCCAGTATTTGAAGTGGCCTACAGGAGAGCTGGAGAGGGACCTTTTTACAAAGGCATGGAGTGACAGGGCAAGGGGTGATGGCTTCAGATGAAAATAAACCTGATTTATATTAGACATGAGGAAGGAATTTTTCAGTATGAGAGTGCAGAGGCACTGGAATGGGTTGCTCAGAGAAGTTGTGGGGGCTTCAAACCTGCAAATGTTCAAAGCCAGGCTGGATGGGGGCTTGAGCAACCTGGGCTAGTAGGAGGTGTCCTTGCAGAAACTTTGGAACTAGATGATCTTTAAGGTCCCTTCCAACTGAACCCATTCTGTGATTCTATAATATTTATTATTTGGTCATTTGCCAAAAATAATAAAAGCAAATCTTGGCAAAGATTTCAGTATTGCATCTGTGCAAGTCTAGCATGATACGTGGTGTAAGTTTTCTGAGGTGCTTTTGTCAGCATGACCTGGAGATAACATTTTCAGTGATAAGAGTGCAGCAGTTTGCCCATTTTACATGATGCTGCTAACCCAGAAACTTTATGCAGCTGACTTTCTTCTCTCAAGTACCTGGCTGAAAATAATATGTTAGAGATAAATGACTGATGTTGGATAGGCAGTGGTGGTAATGGCCACTGCTAGTTAATTGTTGGTCACTAGAGATATTTTATTATTAAACCATTATGAGTCTGGAATGAATTTGGGCTAATAATTTAGACATTAAATCCTGCACAGCTTGTTAAAGATCGCTTGTCTTGTATTTCCTCTGGAGAACTTAGAGCTTTGTATGCATTCTGTGTGCATGTATGCTCATTTAATGTCATTTATAGTTCTTAATGAGTCCCTTCAATAACAGATACTGGTATATAATGCAGACAGAAAGACAAAAAAATATGTCAACTTGTTTGACAGTGCTGGAAGCAGTGTTGCTGCAGTACTCAGGTCATGGAATCATAGAACCATTTTGTTTGGAAAAGACCTTTGAAATCGTTGAGTTCCAATCATTACCTAACTCTACCAAGTCTGGTGCTGTGCCATGTCCCTCAGCACCTCATCTTGGCATCTTTCAAACATCTCCAGGGATGGAGCTTTCAATCGCTTCCCTGGGAAGCCTGTTCCAGTGCTTGAGAACACTTTCACCGAAGAAGATTCTTCTCATCTCCAATCTAATAATCAGAATTATCCTGTATTATTAGTTACAATGATCCTACAGAGAAGGGTTTCAGCTTATGTTGTTGGATACTTAAACCATGTAGGAGCTGCCAGAGGAATCATTATTAATTAAAGGGGACAGCAGAATTCTAGATGTACATTTTAGATCTGCTTTTGCAAATATGTAAACACTTGGTTCTTCCCAAACATTTGTATGTTTAGAATTAAGCACATGCTAAATGCATTCCTCAGTGGGGTTTAAAGAAAAAAAGTCTGCTTCAAGAAGGATTCTTTTGGCCACTGCCTGCAAATACATAGAATCATAGAATCATAGAATGGTAAGGTTGGAAGGGACCTCAAGGATCATCTAGTTCCAAC
>VWZE01022864.1:328492-381158 GCA_013396675.1 Eubucco bourcierii | reverse complement strand
ATAAAAAGCCACTAAATTTGTCAGGCAAGATCTGCCCTTGGTGCAGCCATTGCTGGTTCCCACCAATCACCTCTGCTTTGCCTTAGCAGAACTTTCAGCAGGATCAGCTCCATGATCTTGCCAGGCACAGAGGTGAGGCTGACTGGTCTGTAGTTTCCAGGGTCATCCTTTTTTCCCTTCTTGAAGATGGGTGTTATGTTTACCCTCCTCCAGTCAGCAGGAACTTCACCAGTCTGCCATGACTTTTCAAATATGATGGACAGTGGTTTGGCAACTTCATCTGCCAGTTCCCTCAGGACCCGTGGGTGGATCTCGTCAAACCCCATGGACTTGTGCACATTCAAATTTCTTAGGAGCTCACGAATGTGATCTTCGATTACAGTAGGCAGATCTACCTGCTTCCAGTTCATACTTTTGCCCTCTGGGACTTGGACATTGTGATTGGAGCCCTTGCTGTTGAAGACTGGGGCAAAAAAGTCATTGACCAACTCGGCCTTGTCTATATCTTTTGTCAGCAGCTCTCCATTTCCCTTCTGTAAGGGTCCCACACTCTCCCTAGTCCTCCTTTTCTCACTAATATACTTGAGGAAATTCTTCTTGTTCCCTTTAATGTCCCTAGCCAGATTCAGTTCTCCAAGCTGATCAGCCCCAACTCTAAGCCTGTCCCCACAGAGAAATGTGCCAGCCCACTGATCATCTTTATGGCTTCCTCTGGACCAACAGTTCGATATCCTTCTTGTGTTGGGGGTCCTAGAACTGGATGCAGTACTCCAGGTGGGGTCTTATGAGAACAGAGTAGAGGGGGAGAGTCACCTCGCTCATCTTGCTGTTTACATCTACCAGCTCTCTGGGCAACTTGGGCCAATGTCTCACCACCTTCAGTGTAAAAAAAAGTCTAGTTCTAGTTTGAATCTGCTTTAGTTTCAAACCATCACCCCTTGTGCTGTCACAACAGGTGCTGTTAAAAAGTTGGTTCCCAGGTTTCTTAACAGGCCCTGTTAAGTACTCAAAGGCCAAAAACTGTAAGTATTGAGTAGTGTGCATGGGAACATGGACACTGTGTAAGGCAATCAAATTATTCTACTACCCTTGGATGTTTCAGCATTGTGTTAGTTCAACAGTTAACAAGTTCCTGCCCTGGTAGCTCTTCCTTGCTGATTCTCTCATTTCTTTTTTTCATGTCTTTGCTGACATTAGTGGCCTTTGTGCAGTGAGACTCCTAAACCACAGAGGGCTTACTGCTGGAGCAGAGCCTGAGAATATAGACATAAGTTCTGGAAATGTGATCCTCTTATCTGCATCCATTTGTATTTTTTTTTTCCATGACTTAAATTTTGAGGAAGGATTTGCAAACCGTAGGTTCGGCACTTAATTTGGGGATTCTACTTACCATGTAGGCTGTCAAGGAGCATTAACCTTAAGGTAAGATGAGCACACAGAGCACAAAGCTGCAAGCCGATGGCACATACTATACCAGGTGTTAAATAGTATTATCCATCCTGCTTGCTACAGTAAATAGGATTTTACTATTATGATGTGTCAGGATTTTCAGGGAAATCAAATTTACTAGGCACTAAACTGCCATCCTTACTGCTGAGCAGCTTTATTCTGGGATCCTGCGTTCCTCCTAATCCTGTTGGTAGGAAATGCTTATACCAATTGTGTGGGGAAATGATAATTGAATGATCTTTTCCTTTCTTTTTTTTTTTTTTTTTTTTCCCTATTCAAGGCTTAGAATGGACCAAAACACTTTGCAACCATAGCCCCAGTGCTCAGAAAGGGAGATGGGGCCCGGTTCAGCTTCACAGCCAAGTATTGGCTGTTTGTAGGTGTTTGTAATGAACATAAGTGCTAGGATGCAAACAGGGAGAGTTCCACATTTGTTCAGATGCTTCAGAGTCTTGTTTACCTTTTCAAATCTCTCAACAACTAAATAATCAGAATTTGTTTGCTGTGGGTTTCTTTGTCAACTGTAGATTGCAAGATGTAGAGAACAGAGGGGGACCATTATAAAGCGCTGTAATAACGCCAAACATTTTCATTCCCTATGACATATTTTAGCAATTTAAAAGATTTTTGTTTGTTTGTTTGTTTTACATTATTGTCAGTTTACTTTCTTTGATCCTGCATGACTCTATCAGCAAGAATTTCATAACCAGAAGATGATTATTCTCTCCCCTCTTGTGTTCAGGAGTTTGTGTTCGCTATATTAAACATGTTTACTCTCCACACATTTGTGCCACATTCTTTCATGTCTTCCAGAAGATAAATGGCAGGGATGTAGGTGCAGTGTTTTTAAGACTTGGATTCAGCAATGTAGGAAGTGGCTTTAGCTGATGATGCTGTGGACTGAGCACTTCGAGGAGATACGGCGAAGGCTTAGTGAACCTTTTGCCGCTGTTCTCATAAAGAAATGGAATTACCTCTAGCACAGAGTTAATGTTTGGACTTAAAGGTCTTTTCCAACCAAAATGATTCATTAATTGTGCAAAGCTGACAGACATATGAAGTTCCACTTCTTGATTAAGTGCAGTGTCTGCTTTCTGTGTTGGACACACATAATACCTGTAACGACAGCAAAGAGTTTTTTCTCTCAAGTTAAGATGGAACCTCCTGGCTTTTAGTTTGTGCCAGCTGTCACTTGTCATGTCACTGGATACCTCTGGAAAGGGTCTGGTCCCGTGCTCTTGAACCCTGCCCTTCAGCTCTTGCTGAGCATTGAGAAAATCCCCTCTCGGTCTACTCTGCTCCAACTAAACAGCCTCAGCCAGGTCTCTCAGCCTTTCCATGGTATAAAGAAAAATAATCCCATCATTCCTACCTCCTTTCTGTTTTTATGAGATATTCTCAGTGTTGGGTTTTTCCCTTGTTTCTGTCTGTATGACTGATTCTCTGCTTCTCCCTCTCTCCTTCCTCATATCATATATATACACCCTCCCCCCAGTATATCAATACATTAACTCTGTTTCCAAATGCTTCTCAGATGGAAGCAATAAAATACATTACTGCTTCCATTTGACGAATTCTATCGTATCAGTGATAATGAATTGTATTATTTCTGTGAAGTTATTGGTGTCTTTTTTAAATGGATATTCAGCTGCAACAGCAGGTTCTTGCAGTTTCCTCCAAATCAGTGCAGCAGGAGACCTGAGTCTAAAATCAAGATCCATTAATTTCTCATTTTGCACTTGGGCCAGGAGAGTTTTCCATGTCTGCACTCCTCTGCTGCACCAATGAGATAAAAAGTAGGAGTTCATCAGTTTCCCAGTGTTTTGTATTTCCATACTGCTCATGAAGCCCCCTCCTTTTTAGTACTGACCAGGACGTAATGTTTTTGTCAGTTTAGCATAATAAAGCTGTCAACCCAACCTGTGATCTTGCTTCGAGTTGCCAGTATTAGAAATTTTCTCTCTTCAAATTTCATTATATTGGGGGGATAGAGCTTTTGTTGAACGCTTCTTGCCTGGCAGGTTGAGATTAGGAAACTTGCTACCAATTACAATATCTGAAACCTCAACCTGATTGACAGGCTGAGCTGTAGCCTTCTGACTGGAGTGCTGCATTAATGCACTGCCTCCCTATCTTGCTGAGCCACAACCATTATCCTGAACAACTGGTTTTAAGCCTTGACTTTATTTTTTTTTCCTGCTTAGTACCTTTTATTTACCATTTATGAATAAGTAGCTAAGATAGTTGTTATTAAATGCACACCTTGCCTATATGTTTGGTTTTTTTTTCCCCTAAGCCCACCAGATATTCAGGGTGTTTTCTTCTGAGACATTTTCCCATTAAAAATACCTGGTTCAGTCTCATCTTTCACTATCACATAGCCAATCAATAGCAATGCTGAAATGCTGCTTAATAACAAAATAAGGAGTTGTTCCACGCTGAACACCAGCTATTGATGTTTTTCTAAATGTTTGTTTATAGATTATTTTTCCATTCTCTACATGTGTCTTTATATAAATGGGGAGCATGAAAAAAATGTGGTAACTCACAGTCCAGGCTTTTTTCCACCTGTGTAGTAAAAGGTTTGATAACATTTAACATGTAACCACTGGTTTCACAGAGATTGCTTGGATCCATTGTTATTTATCCAGTTTGTGCAAAACTCTGGTTTGGCCTGTTCAGCAGGGACTCCTCATTCTAGTTCAGAGCAAACGACAGAAAATTCCTTGGCTTTCTTTTGCAAGAATGAAGAACATCATGAAGTTTAACAAGTGTAAGGTGTATGCACCTAGGGAGGAATAACCTCCTGCACCTGTACAGGTGAGAGGTTGACCTGCTGGAAAGCAGCCCTACAGAGGAGTACTTGGGGGTGCTGGTGGATAGGAAGTTCACCATGAGCCAACAATGTGTGCTCAAGGACAAGAAGGGCACTGGTATCTTGGAGTGCATTAAAAAGAGTATGGTCAGCAGGTTAAGGGAGGTTCTTCTTCCCCTCAGGTCTGCCCCTACCTGAGGCCACATCTGCAATACTAGTCCAGTTCTAAGCTCCTCAGTTCAAAAGAGGGAACTACTGGAGTAAGTCTATCAAAGGGATAAAAAAAATGGTGCCGGTACTGGAGTACCTCTCCGAGGAGGAAAGGCTGAGTAACCTGGGGCTGTTAAACCTGGAGAAGAGCAGACTGAGAGGGGATTTTTGCAATGCTGATGGATGACTAAAGGATGAGGAGCAAGAGGATATGGCCAAACTCCTTTCAGTGGTGCCCAGTGACAGGACAAGGGACAGTGGGCACAAATTGGAACACAGGAAGTTCCATCAAAATAAACAGAAGATCATTCTTGTGAGGGTGCCGGAGCCCTAGAGCACTCTTACTAGAGAGATTGTGGAGTCTCCTTCTCTGGGGGGATTCCAAACCCACCTGGACATTGTGAACTGGGCAACCTACTCTGACTGATCCTGATCTAGCAGAATGGTTGGACTGGATGATCCTGGAGGTCTCTTTCAACCTCCTCCATGCTGGAGGAGTCTGGAGTCTGCAAAAGACCTTAGGATAATGCTGTATTGGATGCAAACTAACAGAGCCTTACAGCAGGGATGTGTTTATGTCATTGTTCAAGACTTTTCAAATCCGTGGTGCTTTTTATAATGCAGTTTTGTAAAGCAGTTTTTTCCTTTATCTCCATTCATTTTTCTCTGTATCACATCCTCATTTCGACAACTTTCTTTTAGTGAGTAGCTTCTGGTTAGGTATATTTTTTTTTAAATCACTGGCCAGAACTGACTGATATTTTCCCTCTGTTCTTCCTGCAATATTTCATGATGCTTTTTTAATCCTAAAATGATGATTTAAACTCATCCTGAAGTCTCTTTCTTTGCCTATAGGGTGTCTCAGTGTCATTTCCTACAGAATTTTGGCAGTGACATTTCCTCAGGTGTGGAGGAAGACTTTTTTTGGAGGTGTCATTACACTGTGTTACACAAAGGTACACTTGGAGATGTGGGAAAGAGTTTGATTGCAAATGAGGGTGCTGAAAACCTCTAAAATACAAAGTCTTAGACATTGTGTTAGTGAATAGGGCATTTGCTGACCCAAGAAACAAGAAAATAATATTTTTTGGGACTTGGCTATTTATATAGTGCTTTGTGTTTAGCCAACTATCATGTGGCTTTGTGAAGGTGATTTATTTCAAAAACCCATTTCTGTCTCTGCAGCTTTTAAGGCCTCACTGCTTGAATTGTACATTTTTCCTCTTACCTTTCCCTCAGTTTATACAATTATCACCACTCTGGATCTCAGCATTTACTGACCTCCTACTGTACTTTAAGAATAGGAATTTATTTACAGTCCTATGATAACTGGTCATCACTAATCATTATTTTTCTCTTGAGTGTGTTTCAGTTTGTGTTGAAGTCAGTTGAATCTTGGTGCTTGTAAAGTGTGAGCACACACAGATGTACACAGACACACGCACTATTCCTACAAATAAAAAACGCAGATGAAGATAAACTTTGATGGGAGTGAAGGATGTGTGTGGCCAGAAGCTTCAGGGAGGTGATTTTGCCCCTCTTCTCTGCTGAGACTACACCTGGAGTATTGTGTCCAGTTCTGGAGTCTTCAGCAAAGGAAAGATATGAACCTGTTGGAGCAGCACTAGAGGAGGCCACAGCAATGGTGGGAGGGCTGGAAGCCCTTTGCTGTGAGGCCAGGCTGAGAGAGTTGGGGTTGTTCAGCCTGGAGAAGAGAAGGCTCCAAAGAGGTCTTATGGTGACCTTTCAGGACTTAAAGGGTGTCACAAGAAAGATGAGTACATATTTTTTCTCAAGGACTGTTGTATGGGGACAAGGGCTCAATGGTTTGAAACCGAAAGAGAGGGGATGCACTCTAGAAAGAAGAAAGGAAGTTTTTACACTGAGGGTGATGAAGCACTGGCCCAAGTTTCCTAGAGAAGTGGTAGACATCCTGTCCCTTGAACCATTCCAGGTCAGGTTGTTTTGGGCTCTGAGCAACCTACTCTAGTTGCAGGTGTCCCTGCTGAGTGCAGGAGGGCTGGACTAGATGGCCTTTAAAGTCCTTTCCCAACCCAAACCATTCTGTGATTCTATGAATATGAGGCAATACCGAACAACAAAGCAGTCAGAAAGAAGTGTGTTGGGCAGCTCCTTTGCTCTCCTCCTTCTTTGTTCCTGACTCTGAAATCGTGTTGTCAGGAGAGCTGGAAAACACTTCCCTCTGCCATTGTTTCCTTTGTCTGATGGAAAGACTGGAAATCACAGCCAGCAGGACTTACCTGCGTGTGTGGTGTGGGGCCAAGCTCTCCTCTCCTGCGGGACAAGTGTCCTGCAAAAGCAGGTGCCAGATCCTAATTAACCTGAGCAGGTTTTTAGCCCACACCACTCCCTCTATGAATACAAATCAGTGGGTGCATGCAATTAAATGTAAACATGTCAGCAGTGCCTAAACCACCCTTAGTGATTATGCATCTCTTTTCCTTTCTACTTTCAGCTGCTCTTTTCCCCTTGCCCTTCATGGGGAGTAAGGAAAAGTGATGTGAGAGAGACTTTTATTTTTAATTATATTTTTTTTTTTTAGCAGGAAAAGTGGAACAAAGCTCAGAAATTTGTCATTTGAATGTTAAAAGGCAATGTTTATTGCATTTCATAGGGTATGGCAAAATGTTTCAACATATGGGTAGTTAATGAATAAGCAGCTTTCATTTCACCCAGCTCTGTTCCCTCCTCCCACCCTCTCTTGTACAGAACTTCAAGTTTGGGAACAAATACTGGATGAAGTTAACACTATGTTTAAATCAACACTCAGTGAGATAGTTTGGTTGGATTTCTTTTTTGAGCTAACATACTAAGAAAATACTGCAACTCTGGATTTAACCACCTGGGAAGTCAAATACTGAATGTTTGTGATACCTTTGAGAGATTTTATAGTCACAGGATCATAGAATTGTTTTGGCTGAAAAAGACCTCTAAGACCATCAAGTCCAACCATCAACTTAACGCCACTGTGGCCACTAAACCATGTCCCAAAGTGCAATGTCCAAACACTTCTTGAACACCTCCAGGGACAGTGACTTCACCACCTCCCTGGGCCACCTGTTCTCATGCCTGACCACTCTTTCAGGAAAGAATTTTTTCCTAATATCCAATGTAAACCTCCCCTGGCACAATTTCAGACCATTTCCTTTCATCTTACCACCTCATTTTACTGATCATGTGATATTTTGAATCATTCCACAGGAATAATCTGTTAGTCTCCACGGGAATAGTCCATTTCGTTCTCCTAGGAATCTTGATGAATATGTCTTCCCTAAACATGTCTGTCATTTTAATACCTTCCTACATTTTAAATTGCACAGTAGTTTTGCTTTTGGGCAGTGGAACGTTGGATGTAAAAACATGGAACACAGGGCAGTCCCTGTTTTCAGTTGTTTTCTCTTGTCTATCATTTGTGTAATTGCATTTAAAACCACAAAGTACCTAATTTTAGTGTACTTGTCATTGATACTCATTTAATGCATTTTGTGTATTAAAATATTCTCTGAGTGATCTTCCTCTTTGAAGTAATGATAACAAATTGAGTGACTGTTGAATTTGTTTGAGGATAGGAAGGCTCTGCAGAGGGATCTGGACAAGGCCAAGTACAGAGTCCTGCACTTGCATTACAATAACTCCATGAATGCTTCAGGCTTGGGGAAGAGTGGCTGGAGGATTGCCCAGTGGGAAAGGACCTGGAGGAGCTGGTCAACAGCCAGCTGAGGATGAGCCAGCGTGTGGTGGCCAAGAAAGCTACCAGTATCCTGGCTTGGATCAGCAATAATGTAGCCAGCAGTACCAGGGCAGGGGTTGTTCCCTTGTAGAGGACACAGTCTCAAGCTACGCCAGGTGAAGTTTAGAGTGGAGGTGAGGAGAAAGTTCTTCACTGAGAGAGTCATTGGCTACTGGAATGGGCTGCCCAGGGAGGTGGTGGAGTCACCATCCCTGGAGGTGTTCAAGGCAGGTTTGGACGTGGCACTTGGTGCCATGGTCTAGTCTTGAGGTCTGTGGTAATGGGTTGGACTTGATGATCTTTGAGGTCTCTTCCAACCTTGGTGATACTGTAATACTGTAGTCAGCCCTTGGTGAGACCACACGTCAAATCCTGGTCTCACTTTTGCACCCCTCACTCTTAGCAGGATGTTGAGGTGCTGGAGTATGTCCAAAGATGAGCATGGAACACAAGCCTTGTGAGGAGTGGCTGAGGAAACTGGGGTTGCTTAACCTGGAGAAAAGGAGGCTAAGGGGAGGCGTCGTCACTCTCCACAACTCCCTGAAAGGAGGTTGGAGCCAGGTGAGGGTTGGTTTGTTCTCCCAAGGAACAGGCAACAGGACGAAGGGGAAGAGCTTGAAGTTGCACCAGGAGAGGTTTAAGTTGGACATTAGGAATGATTTCATCACATTGTGAATGAGTGGCCAAGTCCTGTGCCAGGCTTCCCAGGGAGGTGGTGGAATCACCGTCTCTGGAGGAATTTAAAAGCTGTGTAGATATGGTGCTGAGGGACACAGTTTAGTGGTGGACTTGGCAGTGGTGGGTTAATAGTGGGACTCTGTGATCTTAAAGGTCTTTTCCAACCCCAACAGTTATTTGATTCTATGAAATCTACTTCTGTCTCTGCAGTAGTTAGTAATTTTTCTCTTTACAAAGCAATGATATTTATGTGAGATGTTTCCATGCCTTTTTTTTTTTTTTTTTTTTTTTTTTTTTTTTTTTTTTTTTTTTTGCAAATAGCCTTTTAAACCTAGAGGCTGAAGAATCTTCCCTGGCACATGCAAGCTTCATTTTCACTGCTGTCAGTCTGAGTGATATTTTAATCTTTTCTGCCCCTAAAAATACCTCAGTTCCATACCCAACAGATAAATGAGAGAATCCTCAGCTCCAGAATGTTTCTATTTACCAGCACAATAAATGCAGAAGCTAATAAATGCCCTCTTACATCAGGAGGAGGCCTATAATGAGTAAATGATGGGAAAAGGAATTTGGGAAATAAATGATCAATCCAATCGAAGTCGACAACCAATTTCTTAACTGCTTGGCCTTCAGAGGGAGAAGAGGCTCTGTGCAGCCCAGCCAAGCTGGAGGCCAACCGCTTACATCTGGCAGCTGATGGCTTTTGAGGCTGTTCGGCGTTTGATGAATGAGAAGTGGTCATTTCAACAGTCTTTTCCGTGTGAGGTTTTGATGCTTCCCCATTTGAGTGTATGTGCATACAGGGAAAAGGGATGAAGGGTTTAATCCTTGGCTTTGTTTCAGCACAAGAGACTCATAGAATGGAAGGGATTGGAAGGGACCTCTAGATATTATCTAGTCCGTCTGCCCTGCCAAAGCAGGTTCACTTAGGACGGTCACATTGGCAGGTTTTCACGTACAGGCAGGCACAACACATACAGGGAGGTTTTCAAAGTCTGAAGAGAAGGAGACTCCACAACCTCTGCAGGCAACTGGTTGCAGTGGTCCAACATCCTCACAGGAAAAAATATTTTCCTCATTTTCATAGAATCATAGAATCATAGAATGGTAAGGTTGGAAGGGACCTCAAGGATCATCTAGTTCCAACCCCCTGCCATAGGCAGGGACACCTCCCACTAGTACAGGTTACTCAAGGCCTCATCCAATCTGGCCTTGAACACATCCAGGGAGGGAGCATCCACAACCTCCCTGGGCAACCTGTTCCAGTGGCTCACCACCCTCACTGGAAAGAACTTCCTCCTAACATCTAGTCTAAATCTCCCCTCTGCCAGTTTAAGCCCATTGCCCCTTGTCCTGTCATTGCAGGACCTTGTAAATAATCCTTCCCCAGCCTTCCTATAGGCCCCCTTCAGATACTGGAAGGCTACTATCAGGTCCCCTCGAAGCCTTCTCTTCTCCAGGCTGAAGAGCCCCAACTCCCTCAGCCTGTCCTCATAGGAGAGCTGCTCCAGCCCTCTGATCATCTTTGTGGCCCTCCTCTGGACCCGCTCCAACACTTCCATGTCCTTCCTGTGCTGAGGGTTCCAGAACTGCACACAGTACTCCAGGTGGGGTCTGACGAGAGCAGAGTAAAGGGGCAGAATCACCTCCCTTGCTCTGCTGGCCACGCTTCTCTTGATGCAGCCTAGGACTCGGTTGGCTGTCTGGGCTGCATGTGCACACTGCAGACTCATGTTGAGCTTTTCATCAACCCAGACTCCAAGGTCCTTTTCCTCAGGGCTGCTCTCCAGCCATTCACCACCCAGCCTGTATTTGTGCTTGGGATTGTGCCTACCCAGGTGCAGGACCTTACACTTGGCCTTATTGAATTTCATCAGGTTGGCCTGGGCCCAACTCTCCAGCCTGTCCAGGTCCCTCTGGATGGCATCCCTGCCCTCTAGCAAGTCGACTGTGCCACACAGCTTGGTGTCATCTGCAAACTTGCTGAGGGTGCACTCCATTCCTCTGTCCATGTCACTGACAAAGATGTTAAACAGCACTGGTCCCAGCACTGACCCCTGAGGGACACCACTTGTCACTGGTCTCCAGGTGGACATTGTGCCGTTGATCGCCACTCTCTGGGTTCGACCATCCAGCCAATTCCTTATCCAGCGAGTGGTCCATCCATCAAGTCCATGCTTTTCCAGTTTGGTGACCAGGATGTCATGTGGGACAGAGTCAAATGCTTTACTCAGGTCCAGGTAGATGACATCAGCTGCCTTTCCCTTGTCCACTGTCGCTGTGACTTCATCATAGAAAGCCACTAAATTTGTCAGGCAAGATCTGCCCTTGGTGAAGCCATGCTGGTTCCCACCAATCACCTCTGCTTTGTTTTCCATTTGCCTTAGCAGGACTTTCAGCAGGATCTGCTCCATGATCTTGCCAGGCACAGAGGTGAGGCTGACTGGTCTGTAGTTTCCAGGGTCATTCTTTTTACCCTTCTTGAAGATGGGTGTTATGTTTGCCCTTCTCCAGTCAGCAGGAACTTCACCAGTCTGCCATGACTTTTCAAATATGATGCACAGTGGTTTGGCAACTTCATCTGCCAGTTCCCTCAGGACCCGTGGGTGGATCTCATCAGGCCCCATGGACTTGTGCACATTCAGGTTTCTTAGGAGCTCATAAACATCATCTTCTACTATAGTAGGCAGATTTGCCTGCTCCCAGTCCTCACTTTCACCCTCTGCAACTTGGACATTGTGGTTGGAGCCCTTGCTGTTAAAGACTGAGGCAAAGAAGTCATTGAGCAAGGCAAAGAAGTCATTGAGCCATTTTGAGGTGAATCTTCCTCTGTACCAGTTTGTGTCTGTTTCCTCTTGTCCTGTTGGTGGACAGCATGGAAAAGAATATGGTCCCGTCCTCTTGCCCCCCACCCTTTACCTAGCTGATGAGCATTAAGAAAATCCCTTCTCAGTCTGTTCTTTCTCGTGTCTAAACAACTCCAGGTCTCTCAGCCTTTCTTTGTCGGAGGGATGCTCCAGTCTCCATGTTATCTTAGTTTTCCTCTTGTGCAAAAATCCTGCCTAGGAGCTGTTGTCTCTAGTGGTGATACTCCTAACCTCAGGGAGAGCACATCAAGTCACAGCTAAATCAAACTCACATTTTAAATCCAAGACAAATGTTTGGGGTTTTTTTATATATACTATTAATTGTTTCACAGGTCTCAGCTTCCTCCAGGTTTTGCTGCAAAAGAAGTGATACATTAAGTAAATATTTTATACTGCATAGAGAATTCAGTGCAGAATTTTGGGAATCTCCACAGAAACTAAAATGCTAGTGGGAAAATGAGCTGAAACTCAAAATGGCCAGGGGGTTTTGTAGGAAGAAAACTGAGGAAATTAGGAGAAAAGGGGAAAAAAATGAAATAATGGACTTGGTGACAAGGCTAGTGACAGCTTTTTGTCAAGCACAGTTTTGCTTTGTGGAGAGCAAAACCAATTTGTCTTGGGCATTACACAGATTCCTTTTAAAATCCCTGAGCCCCCCATTCCTTCCACAGGGATGAAATAGATGGCATTGAGTTTGTATATTCGTGAGATCTTCCCTGGAAGCATAACATCTCGTTTTTCCACTGATAGTTTCAAGGTGAGGGTTTCTTCTCTCGCTTTAGCTGAGTTTCAGGCCGTTGATGGGTTTTGTGTCTGCTAAGAGCTTGGTATGAAATAGGTCCAGCTCAGCTGCAAAGGAGCTCGTTGTTGCTCTTGTCATTTTTAATTGGGATATCGCCACAGCTTAGCAAAAGGGGTAGTGAACCATCAGGAGCTGGGTGAGGGGCTGGAAATGATAATGCCAGGCTGGTGGCATGTTCAGCTCTCTTTAAACGTGTCAGGGAGAATTGAAAGTTCCCCCATCTTCTGCCTTTCTAAACTGAAAAGCATTATACCTGAAAGCTGAGGCTTTTCAGTATGTTTCTATTCAGATGCATATTTCTCTGCCTCAAAAGGCCTTTCCTTTTGAAATATGGAAAGATAATCATGTGTTTGAAATGAGGAGATACTCTCCTGCCACTTTTGAAATCTTTATTTTTCCCCATGTCAGACAGTTTAACTGTTTGTATTACTGTGGGTCCTAATCACGCAGGAATATGTATTTATGCACATTAAAACACAAAAACAGAGCTGCAATAATTAGGAAGCAAATTCAAATGAAGCATAGCAGAGGAGTTGAAACATATGTCTAATTCTCAGAAAAGAATTGGAATTTTTCACTATGTCTTACCTTAATAGCAGTTTAATGTTTTGCATGTCTTCTAACCCTGTAATCCAAGAAAAGATTTCCCCCCCTCCCTGCTTCTTCAAGCTATATATTTATCAAACATAAAGCTCAAAGAAAATTTTCCTTGTTCCCAAAAGACTGTGACAATAACACAGAATATTTTTTTTGCTGTTTGATACCATATGCAATTTTAAAAGCATTGCAGCTAATTGTTGCTGCCAGCCAGCTCAAATCTCTCTTCATGCCAAGCTTGCCACTGATTTCAGTAGTTAATCCTCAGTAGCCTACAGCCTTCTACAGTAGAAGCATAGCAGGGCTTGGCAATGGTTAACATGTTATAGATTGTAATTACTGCTTTCTACAGGTATAAATGGTTTTGTTTGACCCATGGTATGGAAAGTGCCTCTGTTTTTCTTTTTTTTTTTTTTAATAAATGGCAATTTTGCCTTTGAGTAATGGGTAAATGAACAGACAGTCACAGAATCACATCATAGCAGGGCTTGGAAGGGACCTCTAGAGATTGTCTGCTCCACCCCCTCTGTTAAAGCAGAGTCATTTGAATGACAGCATCACAGTGTCCAGGTGGGTTTGGAATCTCTCCAGTGAATGAGATTCTACAACCTCTCTGGGAAGCCTGCTCCAGGGCTCCAGCACTCTCACAGCAAAGATTTTCCACATTTTCAGATGAGACTTACTGTGTTCCAGTTTGCACCAGTTTCACTTTGCCCTGTCATTGGGCACCACTGAAAAGAGTCTGATCCATTCTTTTGTCCCCCACCTTTTAGACATTTGTCAGCAATTAAAAGATGCCCTCTGAATCTTTTCTTGTCTAGGCTAAATAGCCCCAAGTCTTATCAACCTGTCCTCACAGAGATGCTTCAGTCCCCTCAGTATCTTTGTAGCCTCTGCTGGACTCTCTTCTTAGCTCCCTGTCTCTCTTGACCCAGGAAACCCAGAACTGGACCCAGTACTCCAGATGTGACCAACCTACGGCAGAGTAGTTTCAAAACCAGTTTCAAACTAGCTTCAAAATCTGATTATCCTGCTTCTGTTCCATACCTTAAGAAATTCACCTTTTTTTTTCATTGCCTCAGTTTGTCCAAGGAAAGGAAGAACAATGTAATCATCAAAATATCATAGAATGAGAATGGTTTGATTTGAAAGGGAACTTTAAAGACCATCTTGTCCAGCCCTCTTGTGATGAACAGAGACATCTTCAACTACAGTCCCAAACACCCTGACCTGGAATGTTGCCAGGGATGGGACTTCTACCATTCTCTGATTAATTCTGTAGAAGGTGGTACCACACAATTTACTGTCTAGACTTGTAAATGGGTTAAAATGTGCAGTCTTGTGTATTAATCATTTTATTCTGTAAAATGGCTAATAATGTGAATGCGAAGGCATGATTTTGAGTTGCTACTGACTCATTTCTTTCTTAACTTCTCAAACTGGCTTTTAAAGCATACATCAGATTTGCATTTTGGAAGAAATTTCATATATCAAAATAGCAAATTGTTATTTTTCCTATTGGTGGTTGGAGCATTGCACATGCATTGCTGCTTGCTACTTTGAACTAGCATAATGCAAGTACAAACTCACATATCGAAGACCAGTCTCGATTGCACTGAAGGATATCTTGTGCATTGTTCTCCAGCAAACCTGACTTTGTGGGATTTGCAGTAGAGTTTGGGGCTGGATGTATGCCTGGATTTTGTGATTACAGCAGTAATAGGAGGATTTTCACTCTTTCCTATCCCCACCTCCCACTGGGTTTTGGTTGTATGAGCTCTGTATTCAAACAGGCAATGCTGGAAGTGAACACAACTTGTTCAGACTGTCTATATTGTGTCCAGTCTTGGGTTCCCCCATTCAAAAGGGACAGGGATTAGAAAGTGTCCCACAGAGGCTGTGAGGATGATGAAGAGACTGGAACATCTGTCTGATGGGGAAAGGCTGAGAGACCTGGGACTGTTTATTCTGGAGAAGATTGAGAGAGATCTTATTGCTGTTTATAAACATCTAAAGGTATTGATGTTTATAAACTTCTAAAGGTGGGAGTCAAGTAGAAGTTGCCAGCCTCTTTTCAGTGGTGCCCTGAATAGGACATGGGGCAATGGATAGAAACTGGAACGCAGGAAGTTCCAATCTCAGCAGGAGGAAAAACTGTTTCACTGGGAGGTAGTGCAGCCCTGGAACTGGCTGCTCATAGAGATTGTGGAGTCTTATCTGGAGTCTTTTAACACCTGTCTGCACACATTTCTGTGTGAGCTGCCTAGGTGGTGCTTTAGCAGAGGGTTTCAACTCAGTGATCTCCAGAGGTCCCTTCCAACTCCTACCGTTCTATGAAAAGATGTTTTGGGATAAGGAATCAGGAACCCCTTTTTCAGGGGATGTGATTCCTGCCTTGTGTGCCAGACACTTAGTGGCTCTGTCTGTCCTTGGTAATTGAGGCTGTTGTTTGATGTATTTATAGGAAAGTCACCATCTTGTCCCCTTTAACACCACTGAACAGGCGCACTGTATTTTTTTTAGACTCAACACTCCCAAACAACTCATTGCCAGCAGAACACACCCCTTGAAATGAATACAGACCATAATCTATTCATTGCACATTTCAAACAGCTTTCATGATCTTCCTTCCTTCTTCAGAATTTACTACTCCTCCTGTCACTGCATTTTTTGAAACTTTCTTTAATTATATGTTTAAAATCACATGTAGAACTCAGAACACTTGATGATCTCGTGTGGCTGAGCAGTAGGCTTTTGTCTGAACAAAATAAAGTATTGCTGGGTAGCAGTGGAGCTTGGACTTGCTTTCGTTAGGAAATATGAAGGTTGTTTTTTGGTTGGTTTTTTAAAAAATGCTTTCTCAAAGGCAGAAAATGACCCTTTTCAATTTAGAAAACTTCAGTTAATTCTTTTTTTCTTTGAATCGTTGCCATCAACTGACAAAGAGATGATTTCAGATACTTGTCAAATTGGAAGGACTTCATAAAAACCAAAAAAATCTGAGCTTTGATATTGGAAACTCAAGTGTAAAATGCTCTGTGTCTTTGTGTCATACAACGGGTGGAATATTTTTGGAGTGGGAGTTTTACCAGAGGTTGACAGAACAAGGGTTTATTGACAGTATTTGAGGAGACATAGGATGTCTTCTTATTTCATGAGTTGATGTAATTAAAACAACATCTCCAACACATGACCCTATTTTCATGTGGCTCTGAGTTTACTAGCACTATTTTACTTCTTTTCTTGTCCAGGTATTAAGAAGTAGTGTGAATATAGAGATGGAATAAATAGCTCATGTGCCATTACCGTAAGTAGAGTTCCCTAGTGATGTGATCCACAGGACTTAGCGTAAATACAAAGGAGGAATCATCCTTGGAGTTGTTGAAGACTCAGATGGATGAAGTCCTAAGCAACTCATTCTAGTTAGACCTGATGTGAGTTGGCACTATCATATAATCAGGGAATGTTTTGGGTTGAAAGAGATCTCCAAAAGTCCTTCCTTGAGTCCAAAGACCCTGCAGTAAGCAGGGACATCCTCACCTAGATCAGTTTGCTCGAAGCCTAGTTGAACCTGGCCTTGAATATCTCCAGGGGTGGGGACTCAACTACCTCCCTGGGCAACCTGTTCCAGTGTTCCATCACTGTCACGGTGCAGAACTTGTTCCTAACATCCAACTTAAATTTACTCTAATTTAAAATCACACCCCCTCATTCTATCACCACAGACCTTTGTAAACAGTCCCTTTCCAGCCTTCTTGTAAGACCCCTTCAAGGGTCTCCCCAGGACCTTCTGTTCTTCAGGCTGAGCATCCCCAGCTCCCTCAGCCTGTCCTCATAGCAGAGGTGTTCCAACCCCTGAACATTTTCGTGGCCCTCCTCTGGACCCACTACACCAATTCACATCCTTTCTGTGTTGAGGGCTGCAGAGCTGGACGTAGTATTCCCACTGAAGTTTTCCCAGAGCAAAGTGGCAGATACAGCATGTTAGGAAGAATAAAAAAGTAAAAATCAAACCTTGCAAGTGCTTCCATGATTTATTAGGTAACTCTGTTAATCAATATAAAGGGATACTTTATCTACCTAGGTGTCTTGCTATAAGAAATGACACAGAATTCTAAGGGATTGTGATTGGGTTTCAGGTGTTTTGAAAATAACTGCTCTGTGTAGTTCTTCCTTCGGTCATTCTGTGTTACTTTGGTGTTCTGTTGGCTTGAAGCAAGTGTGTAACAAGAGTTTTTGCATCAGAGAAGTTGGTGTAAATTATGTTGTCTTTGTGTGTCCTCCTTGGTCAGTTGGTACAGCACTGATAGGTTTTCTCTAACTTAGCTTGAAGTGGAAACTGGACCACAAAAGCGATCAGAGGTCATGAACCCCTCTGCTGTGAGGACAACCTGAGAGAATTGGGGTTGTTCAATCTGGAGAAGAGAAGGATGCAGGGAGACCTTCTTTTGACCTTTCAGTAAGGCTATTTCATAAGAAAGATGAGGACATGGCATGGGAAGACTACATATGTGACACAGGGAGACTTCTCAAGCGGCAGCTAAAAATCACGCACACAAAACCACACAGAATCACCATGGTTAGAAAAGACCTCAGATCACCAAGTCCAACCATTGTCTAATTCTGTCAGGGTCACTACTACAATATATTCTTGAGCACCATATCTAGATGGCTTTTAAATAACACCCAGAGGTCCCTTCAGACTAACGAAGAAAGGGGTTCGTGGATGTCTGTGGATGTCTGGAGGTGTTCAGCACAAGTGCTCAGTTAAGATGGGAAGGAAAGCTCAAGACAGCAGTGGGAGGACATAAATATGTAGGACAGAACATACACTAAACGCCTGCTACATGGCTGAAAGGCACAACAAGGGCTCCAGCTTGAAAGATCCACTGAGCCCTGTGGGAGGGAGAATTGAAATGGATAGTAGGAATAAACAGAACCTGGAAAAAAGAAGCCCAGTAAATAGCAGGAATCATCTCTAGAGGTCACAAAACATAGTTATAAATGATTAATGTTTTCAGAGGTTTACATTTGAATTATTTTGGCTTAGCCTGTCATCCAGCTTTAGGAATTTTGTGCCATGCCACCTCATTACTTGGAAGCACTAGAACCACCTTTTTAACTTCCACAGCAATGTATATGGTGCTAATGATTACACTGGGGCATGCTGAGACATCTAATGTGTTTCTTTTTTAGCAGTCCTGGATTTTATTTTATTTTTTCATGTAGCAGGTTGCTGAGTGAGAAGGCCACCTGCCTTAGTTTGGGCTACACTGCTTGCAGAAGGCTGTTTTCGAATGGAATGGGTCTGCTGGGATACACTGTTGTAAGAGCACTGAAAAATCTTCACATTAGGTTGATTTAAACATGCACAGAGCTCATTTTGTTTCTTGCTTCACTAAATGTGAGCATAGTTCTCAATCTACATTGAGTGTAAACTGTGATTTTCTTGGATTCAGGTGCTTTTCAGTCATCCAAACAAATACTTCCAATGCTTTTCTCCAAACGTTTGGGGTTTTTTTTAATATCCTTAGCATTCTTGTTGTGCCAGTCCTGGTATTTCCTCACACACTGTGTTCTAGACAGATGCAAAAGACCATCCTTGAAGTAGTTTAGTCACTTCAGAATCACAGAATGCATCAGGTTGGAAGGGACCCTGAAAGTCATCTTGTCCAGCCCCTCTGCAGTAAGCAGGGGCACCTCCAGCCACATCAGCTTGCTTAGGACCCCATCAGTTTTGACCCTGAGTGTCTCCAGGGATGGAGCCTCAACCACATCTCTGGGCTACCTGTTCCACTATTTCACCACCCTCACTGTAAACAACTTCCTAATGTCCAACCTGAATTTATCCTGCTCCAGTTTTAAATCGTTGCCTCTAATATTATTGCTACAAGTCCTTAACAGTTCCTCCCCAGCCTTCCTGTAGATCTCCTTCACATACTGAATGGAATCAGCAAAACCTGTTATTGATACCTAGATTTCTTCCATTTTATGTTCTGTTGTACAGCATCATCAATTGATCAGTTGATATTTTGCATCTGAAACACTTCCTTCCTTGCTATCATGTAGGTGGTTTGAATCATGAGCTTTGCTCATGGAAAGAACTCTCCATATTGACCTCCTCTTTACTGATCCACTGATCCTAACATCATCAAAATATTTTCACTTGGCAGTGGTTTAAACAGTCAGATACCAACACTAAGAGTATTTGTGCCAGGAGTATCCCCAGAAGTCTGTTGGTCTGGCCAAATGCAAATATTGAAATGATCCTGAATACTAAGCTTGTCCTACTTGGAAACTGCAGCTCATAATTCCACAATATGAGGATTTTGGTAGAATTGATTACACTTGTTTTTCAGACACAGTATAGTATCCTCCCCCTGTACTCTGCCCTAGTGAGACAACATGCAAAGTATTGCATCCAGTTCTAGGTTCCCCAGTGTTCAAGATGGAGAGGGAACTTCTGGAGAGAGTCCAGTGGAGGCTATAAAGATGCTGAGGGTGCTGGAACATCTCTGTGATGAGAAAAGACTGAGAGATCTGGGGCTGTTCAGCCTGGAGAAGACCAAGAAGGGATCTTCTCAATGCTTATCAGTATCTGAAAGGAGGGGAGCAAGAGGATGTGACCAGGCTCTTTTCAGGGGTGCCTGGTAGTAGGACAAGGGGCACTGGACCCAAATGGGAACACAGGAGGTTCCAGCTGAACAAGAGGAGAAACTTATTCCTGTGAGTGTGCTGGAGCCCTGGAGCAGGCTACCCAAAGAGGTTGTGGAGTCTCCTTCTGTGGAGAGATTCCAAACCCACCTGAACATTGTGATCCTGGGCAACCTGCTGTGGGTGACCCTGCTTTATCAGGGTGATTGGTCTAGGTGATCTCCTGAGATCCAGTCCAACATTCTGTGAGTCTGTATCAGCATTCACTGTGCTGAGGCAGCTACCTGAGGAAAGTTACCGCAACCTGATACCAGTCCAGAAAAACAAAGACAAAACTTTTTATAGCTGTGATAGAGAGACAGGAAGAAGCCTGTGAGACGATGCTGTTGCCAGGGCTGTTGGATTGAGAGAGACAGAATATTTTAGAATTTCTTTCAAGAACTTTATTCTTGATCTCTGGAGGATTGGCGTCTAAGTGTTATTTGTGGCAGCATTGTGCTTTTCAAAAAATGGTAATCTCGCACTCATTATGCCCTTAGGCAGCCAATCTGACTGAGCAGTGATGGTGGTAGATCTAATAAACAAAGCTAAACCCAGCTACTTTCCATTTATTTGAAAGAAGATGTAGCTAATCTGTGATTCTTTATGTTGGGCTCCTGCCACAAGATGAATTTCACATACAGCTGCAGAGCAGATTGCACATCGACAAGCCAAAATAGATTCTCAAGCTGATATCAGATATATCACTAACTGTCAGCATACATATTCATAGAATTACTTGGATTGGAAATGGCCTTGGGAGGTCCAACCTCCTGCTCAAAGCAGGATCAGCACTGAGGACAGATGAGGTTGTTCAGTGCTTTGTCCAGTCGGACCTTTGACAACCTCCAAGGCTCTTTGTATCCCTGTGCCTCTGCCTAATTATTCTTGGAGAGAGAGGGGTTTTTTTTCCCTTGTATCTATTTGGAACCTCTATTGATTTGACAGATAGAATCATAGAATTGTTTGGGTTGGAAGAGACTTTGAAGGTCGTTAAATTCAACTATTAACCTGACACAGCTAGGTCATCAGTAAACCACATCCCTCAGCAGCACATCTATATGGCTTTTAAATCCCTCCAGAGATGGAGGCTCTGCTGTTCCCCTGGGCAGCCTGTTTCAGAGCTCGACAGCCCTTTTGGGGAATAAATTTAATGTTACATTATGAATGTTATACATTCTTCACTGCAAGAAGGATATCTACAACCATTGTTTCCTGTTCTCCAACAGCACATAGGCAATGAGCCCCTCTCCATAGTGTTGATCACCATCTGTTAGGGCTATTAAAGCTTCTGTTAGGTGCTCTCCAGATCATCCAGTCCTCTAGCCAAAATAAGTCATGTTCCCTTGGCTTCTTCTTGTGGGACACATCCCCACACTTTGCTGTCACCCACAAGCCTAGTGAGCGTTCAGTCCATCTCTAGGTCATTGGTAAAGAAGCTAATCAGCCATGGCTGTGGAATAGAATCCTCCAAGAATAGAATCTTCCAAGTAAGGCATGATCCAGACACACCTCAAGCCACAATTCACAGAGGCAGTTTTCTTTTATGACTGCTTTTGTGGGATATCTGTCTGCCTGTGAAAGCTGACCAGAAAGAGCTTGAAACAGGTGGTGTTCAGAATTATGTTCTCAGATCACTTCTCTGACTGCAGAGGATGAGCAGCAGGATCTTCTGCGATAATCCATAGAAGAACCACCTTGAACTCAGAACATTTTCTGTTAGGTGTTTGCAACAGCAACTTTGTGGGTGAGCTCAAATTATCTTCCCTCGAGTCTCTACCACCACTGGAGTTTGTATAAGTTATTTCTGCAGCAGATGACTTGCAACTACACACGAATGTAACAGAAGACTTAAACTAAACTGTCTTACTGCTGCTGCAGCAAATACGTGTAGATACTTTTAGTAACCATATAAATGCAGCCATGCACATTGAAATCAAATATTNGTACAAGCAGAGATATACACTATAGACAGGAATATATACCAAAATATACAAGCAATTGGAAACACGACACCCCTCCCAGAAATCAGAGACCACAGGAGGGGCTCCCAACCACCCTTCCACCTTCTCCCCACCTCTGTGCCTTACCCCAAGGTTTGCCTTACACGCAAGGTGAATTAGGAGGATTGGCCAGGGGAGTTAGAAGGAAACTGGTTAGTGAAAATTAATCGGCAGAGGAGCCAAAGCCAGAAGCTGCTAGACTGCCCCAGACACTTTACTGTGTCCCCAGAGAGAGACAGAGAATCTTTATCTATGTTTTGGTTATTTTTCCCAAACAATTTTCAGCAAGCCTATGAGTGAAGTAGACATCATGATGTTTTCCTTTCACAGCCTATAGTGTAATTTTCTCTCTTAAAATATTCTAATTAACCTCAAACCAGCACGCCTTGTAACCCCAAAACCAGGCATCCAAGGCTCATGCAGATCCTAGTTTACCTTCAAGCTGATATAGTTCTCTTTGAAAAAGTGTTCCTCAGGTGCAGGACCCTACACTTGCCCTGGTTGAACTTCAGGTGGTTTACCTCTGCCCAACTTTCCATACCGTCCAGGTCACATTTAATGGCAGCGTAATCTGAGAGGGTGTCAGCCACTCCTCCCATCATCAGAAACTTTCTTGGCCATCAGCCCCAGCAGCAGCAATACTCATTCCATGAATGCCCCTAAGACAGCACTTGGCAACTTTACATCTTCAAATGCCATTTGTAAGGGAAAAGTGCTTTAGGACATGGGAGAACTAATTCCCATTGGTACCCTAGGGAGAATGTGATTTATAGGAGTGAAAAGAGGGAGACTAAAAAGGAACATTGTAAATAGGAGTCATTGTGATGAGGCATCTTGTCATCAGTAGGAGATGTAAATATCGTTGTGCATTTCCACGTGCATCCAGAGACTGAGAACATTTGTATTAAAGACTCAATTACAATTACATGCAGATTAGATGCTTGGCTGAATAGCTGTAAGAACTTTGAATAGATTTGTCCTTTCCACAAAGGTTTTCATTTTCTTTGGCAGTTTTCAGTGTTAACAAATTAGAGATCAATGTTCTGCTAGGGCAGCAAAGTGAAGTGAAGCAGATCTTGGGAGAAACTTTAAAGACATTAATACTTGCAGTTAAAGGTATTAGTGGTGCCTGGAAAACAAAATTGGAAGTGCAAAAGAAAAGGTCCAAAAGGATTGCTCTTTTCCCATTTTCTGTTGATACCTGAGTTAAATGCTTTGCCTCACTTGCTACACCTTGAGCCCTTCAACAAACACACATCACGAAATCGAACAAACTATGTTGGGAAGTGAATTCACAGGATCACAGGATGTCAGGACCCAAAGAGATCATCGTGTCCAACCCCCCTGCCAGAGCAGAAGCATACAGTCTAGCTCAGGTCACGGAGGAACAGATCTAGATGGCCCTTGAAAGTCTCCAGAGAAAGAGACTCCACAACCCATTGTCCTCTCACAGAACATTTGTTACAATTCAACATGTGCTTCTCCTTTGTTCTCTTTGTTCCAGTTCTTCACAGCACTGTCTCTTTCTCTGGCTTCTTCACTGTTTTGGATACTTGTTTGCTTTTTTATCCTTTTATGGCAGCACAGGTGTCCAATTCAGTCAGATGTCCCTTCAGTCCCTAATGGTTCAGTCATATCAAAGGGACACTCTTGTCCAGAGCCAGTTTCTTCCAGGATGTAATGAGGAGATGAGGTTTCATAAAGGCTTGAGAGTAAAGAGAAGAGAAGAAATTGTACATGAATTTGAGCCAACAGAGAAAATGACTGGCTCTAGGTGAACTCCACCAAAATTAAGCTTTATCTTCCTTACCATACAGATGTTCTCTATAGGCTTAATCCAAGATGAGTGATGAGCTAGCAGTGTTCTCAGGTGCCCAAGAGGGCCAGCATCATCCTGGTCTGCATCAGGAATAGTGTGGCCAACAGGAGTAGGGGAGTGATCATGCTCCTCTACCTAGCACTGGTGAGGCTGCACCTTCAGTAGTGGGTTCAGTTTTGGGTCCTCACTCCAAGAAGGACATTGATGTGGTAGAGTGTGTAAAGAGAAGGGCAATGAAACTGGTGAAGGGTCTGGAGAACAAGTTATATGAAGAATGCCTGAGGGAACTTGAATTGATTGGCCTGGAGAAGAGGAAGCTGAAGACCTCATTGCTTTCTACAACTACTCAAAAGGAGGCTGGAGTGAGGTGGGAATCAATCTCTTCTCCCTGTCAGGTGATAGAACAAAAGGAAATGACCTGAAGTTGTACCGGGGGAGGTTTGAGTTAGATATTCAGAAACAATTCTTTCCTGCAAGAGTGGCTAGGCATTGGAACAGACTGCCCAGGGAGATGGTAGAGTCCCCATCCCTGGACATGTTCAAGAAATGTATGGACATGGCACTTTAGGCCGTGGTAGTTATTAGGTCAGCAGTTGAACTTGATCTTAGAAGCCTGTTCCAATCAAAACAGATCTATGATTCTGTGATCTCTGGAGTCAAAAACTGCAACAATTGCCTGAATACTGCAGCTGGAGCCAATGAGAAAAGTCATAACTTGTATCAAAAAGGCCTTCTCTAAAGATTCAAGCCACTGCCTGGTCTGATGACATTTCAGAATAAATTACTTCATTCATCTATCATTTTAATAGCATTTGGGGTACCATAAAGATGCAGAGGTACTTGACAATCTGTGTGACGTTATAAGCTTGATTTTCTATAGCTCCTTCAAATCAATTTGGAGACAAATAGAAGTTTTTAATTCAGATGAAGATACCATAAAAATGGTCATATATTTCTAAAGTTAATGTCATTTGCAACTGGGATGTGTGCACTAGGTACTCTGTCTTCTTAGTATTTTCTCTTTCCCACCTTGTTTTTTTTTACTCGTTTCTTCCTTTCAGTGGCAGCTTCACAGATTGAGCATGACTGAATGTTTTAGCAGTATTAGTCTTGCTTTTTTTTCTTTATAATCCATGGTCTGCTTCAGAGTTTGCATAACCATGTGTCCTGGTTTGAGGTAGAGCAGAACTAATTCTGGTCAATGATTTGGCTTCTCAGCTCAGGTGCTGCACTTACTGAAGTTCATGGCATGTTTGCACAGTGACTGCTTCTAGCAGTGACAGCTCTGATGGGGAGAGTCACTGGCAAGGGCTGGGCTGCAGAAAGGCTCTTGTTTAGACATGCTCCTGTGTAGACGAAGAGCACTGCTACATTTTGTGTCCTGTGTTGGAGTGCAGTAAGTCAGAGGTGGGATCTGTAAGGAGAAGTGGACAGGACAGGTGACCCTGAACTGGCCAACAAGGGATTCCATGCCATGGGCATCATCTTCAGCATAAAACTGAGGGGTCACCAGTGTCAAGCCTCTTCTGCAATGGGCACTGTCTAAGGAGGTTTCTGTTTTGCCTTTAGTCCCAATCCATTTGTTCCCGAGTCCAGCTCCTGAATGTGGTTCAAATCTGTCACCAAGTCCAGTCTGGGACTTCCCCTTTGCCTGTCACCAGCATCAGTGGTCATTGCTGTCAGGGCAATTCCATATTGGTTTGTCTCTATTTGTAGCTATTTCGTTTTGTTGTCATTATTTTCACTAAAGCTGGTTTAGTTTCTTTCCCAGCCCATGAGTCTCTCTGCTTTGTTCCCTCCTTCTTCCCTTTGGGAAGGCAGAGTCATTAATAGAGACCCTCTGTCACCTGTTCAGTGCCAGCCTAGCTCTAACCCTCCACCCCATGGGTCATGGTCTAGTGGTGAAGCACATTTCACGATCCCCTTGGTACCCAGAACTCACTCCTGCATGACTTTTCTTTGCAGGAATGCTGTGATGGGTGTCTGGACAGCAGTGGCAGTGCCAGACACTCTCTCTACCAGAACAGGATGGCGACACTGTAATCTTGAGACTGGATTCCAATCTGTGAAACGACTCTATAGGCTTAAAAAAATCTTCTCTTTTAAGGCTGCTTGTCAACTGAATGAATAAACCAAAATGCTTCTTATTATCTGCAAATAGGTTTGTAAAAGATACTGAGAGAAAATGGCCAGAAGTTCAATTAAGGGATAAAAGAAAGCTTAACTTTAGCAGGAACAGATGAAAAAGAGGTAAAGAAAACTTTCCAATTTGCCATTCAGGGAACATGATCATCTTTGCCTGCTGATTCTTTGAATCCTTCCGTGGGGGGAGGATGACAAGGAAAAAGAAGTCTTTAAATTAAAAAAAGTCTCCCCTGATTCTCAAAGGTGCCAAACAGCCCAAGCTCTTCGTTCCTTTGCTGGGTGGAGCAGGTGCTGAGCTGCTCTGAAGTCAAGCTGTGCTCCGTTTTGTCTTTCACAGCACTAACTCGAAGCAAAGGCCAGGTTTGTCTCTTTTGTATGGAAGTCAGATGTCTTTTTTTCTTTGTCAAATAAACTGTTAACTACATAACTTTTAAATTAAATTAAAGAAGCTTAAATAGGTTGCATGAATGTTGCTCTCATATTGAATTTGGGGCTTAAAAGATAAATGTCAATGCCAAAGAGAAGTCATGGTATGTCTGCAGCAAAACCAGCTTCAGCACATTTGTAATAAAATAGTGCATTGTAGGTGATGTATCCTTAGTGAAATTAAATGAGGGCTCTCAAGTTCTCCTGCTTCTTTTGATAACCTTTTACCAGCTTGGATGACACAAGATCTTTCAGAACTTTCTCTGGCTCAAAATCTGAAGATTTTCAGCGGAGAGTAAAAATTCACTTTCTGCTTTGAGGTCCCACATGCAGACAAAACAGCTGACCTTCTGGATGTTCTGGAAGAATTTATTTTCTTACATAGACCTTTGAAATCAGAGCTGTCTAGCTAAATAATTCTTCTCCTATTCCTCCAGAATATGTTCTTAAAAAACCTTATGCTCTTACTTTTGTTCAGGGAAGATTATTAAAGGGGCAAACACGATGAAACTACTTTTGAGAGTGTTCAGAGACCATTTTTCTCTACCTGACTTATAGCATTATTTTTTCTTATTATAGCTCCCTGTATTTATCAGGCAAATGAAATAGGTTTAAAATTAGCATTCAGGTCCTCTTTTCTTTAACATTTCTTTCTTTCAATTTAAATTCAAGTCCTATCCACAGTGCCAGGCTATACTTCTCTTTGTTGCCTTCTTTGAAGGTAGATCTTTAAAGGCACTTCTTCCTCAAGAACAACTAATCTACTTATCACCCAATTTGGGTGCAACCTATGTGTTATCTTTGGGCCAGGGATGCTCAAGTAAGTAACTTAATATGCGGTGATCCTATTCAGATCAATTAGATTCAAGTCACATGTGAAGTTAGTCACTTGATAAAACACTGAGTTTTTGCAGGTTTCAGAACAAAATTCACCTGAAGGGCTTATTGTCTGTATGGCAACTAACACAACATTAGATACAAAATGAAATACTTGTTAGTAAATACAAGCATTTGTATTTACCATATAAAAAAAGATTGAATGCAAAATTGTGAAACTGCGTTAAAAAAAAAAAAAAATCTGTAAGGAAGCTGAAATTTGGCAGAGTTTGGGTGCTTTCTGGGTTCTGGGTTTTTGTCATTCCTGGGAGTGTATGTGTAAGTTTGTCTTGCTCCAGTTCAGGAGCACAATTCATAGAATCATAGAATCGTAGAATGGCAAGGTTGGAAGGGACCTCAAGGATCATCTAGTTCCAACCCCCTGCCATAGGCAGGGACACCTCCAACTAGTACAGCTCACTCAAGGCCTTGTCCAACCTGGCCTTGAACACCTCCAGGGAGGGAGCAGCCACAACCTCCCTGGGCAACCTGTGCCAGTGGCTCACCACCCTCACTGGAAAGAACTTCCTCCTAACATCCAGTCTAAATCTTCCCTCTGCCAGTTTAAACCCATTGCCCCTTGTCCTGTCATTGCAAGACCTTGTCAATAGTCCCTCCCCAGCCTTCCTGTAGGCCCCCTTCAGATGCTGGAAGGCTACTATCAGGTCTCCTGGAAGCCTTGTCTTCTCCAGGTTGAAGAGCCCCAACTCTCTCAATCTGTCCTCATAGGAGGGCTGCTCGAGGCTTCTGATCATCTTCGTGGCCCTCCTCTGAACTGAGAGTCACAGAGTCACAGAGTTGTTGGGGCTGGAAGTGACCTCTGGAGATCATTCACCCCAACGTCCCTGCTAAAAACAGGATCACCCAGAGAAAGTTGCCCAGAATAATTTTTCAGGTGAGTTTTTTGCCTCTCCAGAGGAGATTCCACAGCCTCTATGGGCAGCCCATTCCAGTACTCCAGCACCCTTGCAGAAAGTTTTTCCTCATATTCAAGTGGAACTCTCTGGATTCTAGACTGCGCCCATTCCCATTGCTCCTCATCCTGTCACTGGGCACCACTGACAAGAGTCTGGTCCCGTCCTCTTACCCCCCACAGCTCCTTTAGCTGTTGCTGAGCATTGAGAAGATCTCCTCTTAGGCTACTTTTCTCCAGGCTGAACAGCTCCAGGTCTGACAGCCTTTCCTCATCACAGAGATTCTTCAGGCCCCTCAACATCTTTGTAGTCTCTCCTTGACTCTCCAATAGTTCCTTTTCTCTCTTGAACTGGAGAGCCCAGAACTGGACCAAATATTCCAGATGTGGCCTCACTAGGGCAGAGTATGTGGGGAAGAGAATGTCGCTCAACCTGGTGGCTGTACTCTTCTGTTCTTCTGAAAACACACTTTCACATATAGATTAAATCAGGTTTCCCTCTTGTGACTCAGATTTTGCTTATCTTATGCCATACAGATCCTAGTGGGTCAACAGACAAAAGCACAGAGCTTCCTACAGCTTATTTATCTGCTGGCTGCACTGATGAAGTTGAAGGTTACTCTTTCCTTAAGAGCTGTTGCACTTGGACTGTCAAATACGCATTGGTCAGTCCAAAGCCCAACCAGTGTAAAGAACAGCCCAAGTACACCATCCCATGCCCGTACCATGAGCCTCAGAAGAATTGGAGACAAGTTGAGGCCATGAGAGACACAACCTGGAAAAGAAGAGGCTGTGTGGACAAAGTTAGAGAGACTGTGAGAAGGCAGGAGGTGGTTAATAGGAGAGCCTCAGCTTTGGAGATACAGGATTGGAAATGCAGTTGAGTAGACTGACAGAAGAATAAACTCTATGGTCTGAGGGAACATAGCTGAGACTAACAGCCAGTGGGCATATCAGAATATCTAAGGGAGCTTGGCCAACAGAAGTCAATCCTACCTGCTGATTTACTAGTTCAGGTAGAACAAACCTGTGTTGAAGATCTTAAGCAGAGTAATTTTCCAGGAGGCACAAGCTCAGAGTCCTGGCATTTCTAACATCTGGTTGATTTCTTTTTTTCTTCAGCACTTTCTTTTTTTCTTTTTTCTTTCTTTTTTTTTTTTTAAGCTTTCTCTGCTGAAAGAAAAACTAAATGCTAAACTCAAATACTTGCAAATTGCAGAATGCCAGCATGGAAAGCAGTGGGCTTCTGCAGTTGACATGGACCTCTAACATATTATAGAATCATAGAACCACATGGATTGGAAGGGACCTCTAAAGGTCATCTAGTCTAACAACCCTGCAGTGAGCAGGAACATCCTCAACCAGATCAGGTCACCCAGAACCCTGTCGAGCCTCACCTTGATTATCTCATGGGATGGGGCCACACCTGCTCCTATAGAGTTACCTTGTATGACCCTGTATGCATATACAGTCTGCATGGCATCCTTGATCTATTTCACTGCATTGAAACTTTGAAATATTATCTGTTTCTTACAGTCCTTTCTGAGTTGCCATTCCTGTAACACTAAATAAATGAAAATAATTTCCCTAATTCCTAGTCCTGCTGCTGCTGGAGTGGGTCCAGTGGAGGCCACAAAAAATTATGTGAGTGGTGGAACCACCTCTGCTGTAGGAACAGGCTAAAAGAGTTGGGGTTGTTCAGTCTGGAGAGGGTTCCACAGAGGCCTTATTGCACTTAAAAAGGGCTTCTAAAAAAGCCAAAGCCAGACATTTTAGCAGGACCTGTTGTGACAGGATAAGTAGATGATGGTTTGAAACTAAAAGGAGATTTAAATGAGAAACCAGGAAGAAGCATTTTACTCTGAGGATGGTGAATCACTGTCCCAGGTTTCCCAGAGAGGTGGTAGATGCTCCATCTCTGAAACCATTCCAGGTCAGATTGTTTGGGGTCCTGGTCAACCTGATGTAGTTGCAAATGTCCCTTCTTATTGCAGTGGTGTTGGATTAGATAACATTTAAAGGTCCCTTCTGACCCATAGCATTCTATGATTCTGTGGATTCCTTTGTAAGGTAATTAAGCCTGCTGTTCTTTATGCATGGAGAATGTTTTGTGGCTAATGATCACAAGAACCTTTTGTGCTCAGCAAGAGGTAGGTAAGGCATGACATCTTGGAACCTTTAGCTGTATCTGACATTTTGTGTACTGAAAAATTGAACTCTCACTTTTAGATTATGACTGTGAGCTGTTCAAATCTGGCACAGCAGGGTTCATCCCTGCTGGCAGTCGTGGCAGTTTGAGACCAGAGGTTGTAATCATTATATGTGCTGGAGGATGGGCCAACATCACCATCTACATGTTCTGCTCTTTATCCTACATGTGTCTGGTTAGTACTTGCTAGAGTTCTGAGCTGAGTATTTCCTCTGGTCCATTAGGTCCATTTGAGCAATATTTCTTCCATCAAGGAGATGGTAGCTAAGGAGCATGCACAGAAGTGGGTCCCTTTCCTCCAGCTTTAGCCACTTTGAAGTCAATCACCTATTTTGAGCTTTCTGTTCAGGGTCCCACACTGAGTTGGCAGCAACACAGTCATTCATGTCATTATGGGTACTCTTTGAGTTAGGGTGGATCTGCTAGCCAGAGACCTCCCTGGTTCTGGAGCACATCTCAGGGATCAGTTTAGACTAGGTACTTGACTTTGAAAAAGCCAAGATTTAGGCATGAAGAACCAAATTTGCTGCTTTATTTTGGTATTGAAGAAACATGACCAGGTCTTGCAAGAAATCTGTAACAGGTACAGAAATAGTGTCTTCTACGTAACCTGGCATAATGACTAATTGCCACAGCCCTGACACTTCTGTTCTTTCTTGAAATTTCCTAAGGTCTTTTGTAACATACTTCCTGCATTTTCATGCTTTTTGCTATACAAGGGACTGTAAAGATCTGCAGAAAACCATCTTTTTGTTAGACAACAACATAGAAGACTTAAAAGAGAGGACGATGTTGTGTAACTCTGGAAGTGCATGTGCCCAAGAGATCTAAACTGAAGAGACAAAGGAACTTGGCTGTGGTGTTTGCTACCATTTTAGTGTCTTATTCAGTAAAGGAAATTTAAGAATATGATATAGAGAGTGTAGAGCTCTGGAATCTAATGGACATAGTTGAGTTCTGTATGTTCACATCTGTGGTGCTCGATGCAGAACAGCAGGTAGTATTGCATTTCTGTTCCCTTCCTTCTGTCCTCCACGTTCATGCACACTTTGAGGAGAAAATAGCTGGATTTGGAGTACTGGAACTGGGGAAGATCCACAGGCCTGTAGCTGAGCAGCTTTCTGATAATCTGCCACTGCTGCTTACCAGAGAATGGGACTGTAGCTTTTCTCTTCCCCTTTGTGCTGAATATGGGGCTGTATATACAACAGAAATACATCTATGTGTTTATCTAGAAGTTTGGGATTGGAAGGGGACTTCAGTGGTCATCTAGTCCAACCCTCCTGCAGTCATTAGGAACATCTGCAGCTACCTCCCTTTGCAGTCAGCAAAGACATCTTCAACCAGAGCAGATTGCTCTGAGCCCCAGACAACCTGACCTGGAATGGCTCCGGGGATGGAGCATCTACCACCTCTCTCGGCAGCCTGGGCCAATGTTTTATTTTATTATCAAGGTAAAATATTTCTTCTTTCTTTCTAATCTAAATCTTTCTCTTTTGGTTTAAACTTGTCACCACTTGTCCTGTCTCAACAAGCCCTGCTAAAGGTTTACCACTCCAGACTGGCTCATCCCTCACCTTCACTTAACAGACTTTCTTCTAGAGCCTGAGGAAGTTCTTTACATTAATAGGGCTATGCTATAACACCGTTCTTACCCTCCGTTTGGAGAAACGCCTGCTGCATTTTTATCTTGAGGATTAGGAAGGAATTCTAAACTGAAACTTTGTCTCTGGTTTATATAGAGTGTATCTCAAAAAGAGAACCTGAGTGAATTCCAAAGGAAGATCTGATCCAAGAAGCAGCACATTTTATCTGAGATAACAGATGATTTCTTGATAGTAGGATTAAAACTTCTTGCCGTATCTAGCAGCTCAGTTGATCACTTGAACCACAATTAAAAAGTAGAAACAAGTCCACTCAGAATATTGTTTTTGTGTCAGAAATGCTCCTTCATGCTTGAAAATGATAAAAAATTGCAATCGATCCTTACAACTGTTGTGTTCATCTTTATTGATCAGGCAAAAGAAAGATAAATGGCAGCCCAAATAAGATTATAGTAAATGTTAGCGTGGTCGGGGCCTGTCGGGTGATAGAGAGCTATTCATCATCTCCAGCGGTGACCTGTCCGCGCTCCCACCGCAGTCACTCTGCTGTCTAATCGCATACCTATTGATTTCAGCTATGGCCAAGCAACCTGGATGTGGCTGTCATTGGGCAGCTGAGATTGCTGAATGCAAGGGGGTCACTGGTGTGAGGAGGATTTAATTTTCATTTTCTTACTGGCCAACAATGATTTATGAAAAAATAAATGACCCCAAGTCACATGTGTGGAAACCTTGATTCTAGGACAAAGGAATGATTAGGTCTGAATCTCAGAAGCAGGAATGCAGTAGACCACCATGCTCTTTGTGATCTGTGCCTGACCTTTGACTGCAGTGGATGTTGCACAATTTGTTATAATTTGTGGTAAAATATGGGACTTGGCAATACAATTTTCCCTGGGCCTGGAATTGGTATTTTTTTCCTAGTGATTTCTGTATATTTTAAGGTTGTGATTCACAATGAAGAAGCTCAGAAGGTGAGATACTCAAATGGGAAAGAAAAAAATTTTTTTTTCTTTCATTTTTGTTGGTATCTCTGCCTCTTTCAGTGTTTTCATTAAATGTTTTTGCTACAGTGGGCTATCATACCTGCATTCCTCATGACATCATTTGGTACAGGTAAATCATAGAATCATAGAACTGTTGAGGTTAGAAGAGACCTTTGAGATCGAGTCCAACGTCTCTCCTAGAGCTTGAAATCCCACCACTAATGCTAAGTCACTATCACTAAACCGTGTCCCCAGGTACCACATCCACATGTCTTTTAAATACTTCCAGGGATGATGACTCCCCCACATCTCTGGAGAACCTGTTCCAGGTCTTGACAACCACTTCTGTGAAAAATTTTATCTTAATATCCAACTAGAACCTCCCCTGGCACAACTCGAGGCCATTTCCTCTTTTCCTGAATGTTGTCCAGGATATCTTTACTAACCTAATGGTCATGGAGACTCTCTGTCATCTTCAGCTTTTACAAAAGTGATCTCTCCAGTTCACAGGAGTTTGGAATTTATTTTCCCCTAATAATGTAACAGTAGCAAGTGGTAGGATGAGAGGATATGATCTCAGGTTGGACCAGGAGAGGTTTAGATTGGATGTTAGAAGAAACTTCTTCACAGGAAGGGTTCTCAAACACTGGAACAGGGTCCTTAGGGAGGTGGTAGATGCCCTATACCTGGAGGTGTTAAAAGACAGAGAGATGTGGGGCCGAGAGATGTGGTTTAACACCAGCCTTGGCAGAGTTAGGTAGCCGTTGGGTTTGATGATCTTAAGGTTCTTTTCCAACTAAACCAACTCTGTGATTCTGTGTTTTAGGCATATTGCTTTTTCATGCTTCAGTATCTTAAAGAAATAAAAGTGTTTACCCAGAATAGAGTTGGAATGATGCTTTCCATGGAACAATGCTTTCCATGGAATGACGCTTTCCATGAGCTGTATTCTACCATCCAAGTACATTTGATGTTTCCAAGATGCGAAATAATGCTGTGGCATGAATAACTAAACCCTAGTATAAACAGGTAAGTTGGTAAAGTAAAGATTCAGAATGGTTTTTATGTCATCACACAGTGTGTGAGTGGAAGAGTTTTGTTGCCATGTTAACGGGACTCCCTGTGATGCTGAATGACTCAAGAGCTTTGATGCTACGGAAGAGTTCTCGCAAATGCCAACAAAACCTTTCTACGTCTCCACGACCTGTTTTCCCTGCTATTCAGAGAAAAATGGTTTTAGGGAACTTTTGAACTGTTTTAACTTTTCTTTATTCCTCCAACTGTGAAGCCAGGTGCCTTAGTTATTGTATCTTATGTCCAACTGTGCTGAGACTATAAAATCTTCTTGAAAAATACCAACTGTATATTATCTAGACGTGAAGCATCACAACATTATAGTGATTTGTCTTTGAACATCCTACATCCCACTGAGAAACTTTACCAAGTATAGAAAAGTTCTGTTGCTTGATGATTCAGTCTTGTCTCGCCTGCATTTTGGCAATTAGTGATTTGGTGGAACTGAACAAAAAGTCATTTCTGGGTGTGAGAGGAGATGAAAATATGTCAGGAAGCTGCCTGATTTTAAAAATTAAAACTAGCGACTGCTTTGGGCATGAATTGGAACACAGGAATTTCTATTTGAACACGAGAGAAAACTTTTCCTCTGAGGGTGCTGGAGCCCTGGAACAGGCTACCCAGAGAGGTTGTAGAGTCTCTTTCTCTGGGGAGTTTGCAAACCCACTTGGACATGATCCTAGACAACCTTGATGATCTTAAAGGTCTCTTCCAACCTCAACAGTTCTATGGATCTGTGAATGCTCTGAGTGACCCTTCTTCCGTGGGTAGGTTGGACTGGGTGATCTCCAGAAGTCCCTTTCAACCCCCCATCACATTGAGATTCTGTGATTGAAGCAACCAGGAAATTTTGAATATTAAAACTATTCACTGTCAGAGGCATTATCAAGGCAAAGAGCAAAAAAACCAAAGCCATAGTTAATTTATTGTGCAACATTGTAGTTTGACTTGAGTATCATCTGCAAGCTAGATGGGGATTGATGTGTAAGTAACACAAATAGGAGTGTGTAGAGTAGGATTCAATATTTTGATCTTATTTTTTTTCCTAACAGAGAAGCTTCAAAGGTTCCAGCAGTAGCTAGTGCTGAACACCCTTTGTCTCTATGCTTTGATCCCCAAGAGCCATCTCCTTTGCATAGCCTTCCAGAACCAAGGGGACACACTTAAAAAAACACCCCAAAAAGTCTTGAAAACATTGTAGAATACTTGAACTGAAGACTAGGGCTTGAGGGATTTTGGAACAACTTAAATTGATAAAATATCAATATTAGAATCATGGAATTATTTCAGCTGGAAAAGACTTGTAAGGTCAGTGAGTCCTAACACCACCATGGCCATTAAAGCATTAAAGCAAGTGCCATGTGCACACGTTTCTTGAACACCCCCTGGGGTGCTGACTCCACCACCTCCCTGGGCAGCCTGTTCCAACGCCTGACCACTCTTGCAGCAAAGAATTATTGTGCTAGTTTGAGTCTAATTGGAATATTTTTTTGTGAGAGAAATTGAATCCTTAGTTGTGAGAAGAAAGAAAAACAACAAGAGTAACCTGTATCACTCATTCTTCTGCTGAGAAACACAACTAGTCAAAATATAGACAAGACACTCACTTCTCACACACTTCTCAGTTCTCAGTACTTGTTGTTCTGCTTCTTTTCACTCTGGCAGTCTGTGGTTGCTTTCTGCCTTAACTCTAATCCGACCTAACCCTTTATTTCCTCTAACCTCCTTCTTGTCTTTATGACATCTCACCTCAGATCTCTCCAGATTTATCATGTGAGATATATAGGGATTGATCTGGTTATTTCTGAGGGGAGAGAAAAAGAGGGGAAGGGGAGGGAGGATTGGGTTGGGATCCTCCTGGCAGTCTGATTGTTTTGGAGGGATTTTGTGTTTCTGTATTACTTTTAACTTGTATATAACTGTATATTGTGTGTATATATATATATCTGCTTGTAAATTGTGCTAAGCTGTAAATATAGCTTCAGTCCTTGACTTTCCTCCGGCCAAGTCTAGTCTGGGTGATTTTCATAGAGTAGGGGGTGGGTAACTCATAGAATCATAGAATTATAGAATGGTAAGGTTGGAAGGGACCTCAAGGATCATCCAGTTCCAACCACCTGCCATAGGCAGGGACACCTCCCACTAGTACAGCTCACTCAAGGCCTTGTCCAACCTGGCCTTGAACACCTCCAGGGAGGGAACAACCACAACCTCCCTTGTCCTGTTGTCGCAGGACCTTGTAAATAATCCTTCCCCAGCCTTCCTGTAGGCCCCCTTCAGATACTGGAAGGCTACTATCAGGTCCCCTCGAAGCCTTCTCTTCTCCAGGCTGAAGAGCCCCAACTCCCTCAGCCTGTCCTCATAGGAGAGCTGCTCCAGCCCTCTGATCATCTTTGTGGCCCTCCTCTGGACCCGCTCCCACACTTCCATTTCCTTCCTGTGCTGAGGGTTCCAGAACTGCACACAGTACTCCAGGTGGGGTCTGACAAGAGCAAAGTGGCAGAATCACCTCCCTTGCCCTGCTGGCCACGCTTACTCTTGATGCAGCCTAGGACTTGGTTGCTGTCTGGGCTGCAGGTGCATAGTGCAGGCTCATGTTGAGCTTTTCATCACCCCAGACTCCAAGGTCCTTTTCCTCAGGGCTACTCTCCAGCCATTCACCACCCAGACTCCCAAACCATCACAATTTTTTTTCTAATATCCAACCTAAACCTCATCTGGCTCAATTTCAGGCCATTTCCTCCTGATACTAGGGAGAAGAGGCCAACATCCACCTCACTCCAACCTCCTTTTAGGTCGTCATATAGAGCAATGATGTCTCTTCTCAGCCTCTTCTTCTCTGGACTAAAAACTCCCAGTTCCCTCAGCCAGATTCCCTTAGCAATATTTACTATGAGGGTGATAAAACACTGACCCAGTGGTGGTAGATGCCCAATCCCTGGAAAGACTCCAGATCAGATTGGGTGGGTGTCTGAGCAACCTGATCTACTTGAAGATCTTCCTGCAGACTGAGAGGTGGTTGGACTAAATGACCCTTACAGCCTGAACTGTTGTATGATTCTGTGCTATTAGCTTGCATATAAGTGATATAAGTGATGTTATATGAAGTCTGTTTGGGTTTTTTTTTTTCAACTTTTCAGAGTGCTCAGTTCTACAAAGTTACCACGGAGCAATACCAAAAGGCTGCTGATGAAGTGTCATCTCGGTTCAAGTAAGTCTTTTCCACTCGTTATTTTTGAGCCTGGCAGCTAGCTGAGTTCTTACTCATGTTAAAATGCACAATAATTCCCCTTCCCTCCCTCACAGATCCTATCAGTCTGTGCTGATTATTGAAACGAGAGAATTTGGAAGGCTTTGGAAGCATAACCATAAGCTGCATAGAAATTAGATGCACAGTTAGTAATATACTAATCAATTTATATTTGATAAGATTTATGAAATAGCCTAAAAATACATTCCTTAACATTTTTCTCTACTGGAGGACCAAAACTGTAGTTCCAACTTTGCATTATAATAGTCTTCATCCTGTGCTTGCATGACATGAAAGGATTTAAATTAGCAACTTCACTTTGCCCTGAACAGTGAAGGTCAATTGAAATAATTTTTATTAGTCCTGAGGATGGTTAAATGAAGATATAGTAATTGATGGATCAGAGTGGCTCTGACCCTTAGCCTTGGTTGCTTCCCTTGCTGCTGGTTCATCCATTAGGTAGAAGGTTACATTTATCATTTTAGTAAGGATATAGAGAGAACTTTTTACAACCTTTTTTGTCTCAGCAGTAACCAAAAAATGCTGGAGAAGATGAATTATTCTGTGATAGATTTGTGGTCTGTGGAGGGATTGTCTTCTAGGTTTGGGGTTTTGATGAACAAGAATAGAAAAGGCCGTTTTGAGCTACTGATAAATAAAGTTCTTAACTGTGAGATAAGAATTCTTTCATCTCTTAATATGAATTGTTAAATATTCTCTAGTGTCTGTGTGAAGTCTTTGTACTGGTCAGTGTTGCAGAGTATGGTGGAGACTGAATTCATCTGTCCCTTGAACAAGAGGGACGAAGTGACCATTAACTCAAGGTGTGATTTAAGCATAGTATGGAGGGTTTTCCATGATGTTTGGGAAGCCCAAAATGGTGGTTTTCATTGTTGGTTTTTTTTATCATCAGTCATAAAATTCCCATCAGGGGGCTATCTCTCCTTCCACTGTTAGTGAGGTATTTGAAATCTAATTAGTGCCTAATCTCACTTTGATTATTCCAAAAGAAGCTTTGGTTGTTATTTGACAGACAAGTTGGTAGCTCTAGGTGGTTATTGTGGGTAGAAGTGGAAAGTGGCTTTGGGTTTAGTTTTTTTCCTCCTGATATATAAATGATTTCCTAAGTAAATCAATTGCTTTGTGATTCCTTTTATGCACAGATGGAGCTGGTAGATACAGCCAGGGCTGGTACTTAGCAAGAGGCAATGTCGAAGAACTTTAAGAACATTTTGAAGGGAAATCTTTATAGTGGCCTTCCCATACCTGAAAAAAGCCTACAGGAAAGCTGGAGAGGGACTTTTTATGAGGGCTTGTAGTGATAGGACAAGGGGCAATGGTTCTAAACCATTGGAGCAGGGTAGATTTCGATTGGACATCAGGAAGGAACACTTTACTGTGAAGGTGGTGAGACACTGGAACAGATTGCCCAGAGATGTGGATGTCTCTTCCCTGGAAGTGTTTAGAACTAGGATGGGTGAGGCCTTGACTAACCTCATTTAGTGGGAGGTTTCCCCCCAGCCAATGGCAGAGGGGTTGGAACCAGGTGATCTTTAAAGTCCTTTCCAACTCAATTCATTTTATGTTTCTCTCTCTGCATATTCCCAAAAGTACTTTTTGGAGAGGGAAGCAGAGATTCCCAACATTTGAGGAGACTGGTCTTCTGTTAATTTTTTAGAGGCTAATGGTATGAATAGAATTCATATCATTGACTGGTCTTCACTGTAATGCCGTCATGGAGTCATAAAATGGTTTGGGTTCTGAAAGAACCCTAAAGTTCATGTATTTCCAACCCTCCCCTGCTGTGCTTCAAGCCAAATTTCCTAAATAATGCCTTGGAATTTTTTGATCAGTGGATCCAGTTTGGATCCATTGCCATAAGAAACCAAAAAGAAAATGTTATGAAACGAAAAAGGTACCTGAAATATGCTCATAAATTGTGGTGGATTTGATGAAGTACATGAAATATCAATATTTCTTTATAATTTAGAAGTTTCCCTTATATGAAATCCTTTTACATGCCATGTCTTTTTTATTGAAGGTTTAAATTCAGCAGATATTATTTTATTGCTGCCTTTTATATGGAACTTGGTGGATAAATTATGGATGATTTAGTGAAACCCAAAGACTCTTTTGGTGTCACCAGGCACTTCTCATGTTCAGTTTAATTGCGTGTAAGGATTGAGGGCAAGGTTTCAAGCAATAAGCTTGTTTAATTGGCTGTTTAAAAACAAACAAAAAAAAAAGGCAAACCCAAAACACATCTTAAATAAGGTTGAACTGCAAAATTTTGTTAATGCATAAATCAATGTGCTGCGTGTCGGTGTGATTTCAGGTTCTAAGTGTGAGATTAATCAATCTAATTGTGGTACTATTACAAAGTAGTCTCACTTTTAAGTACATCTACAATTAGTTACTAGTTTTTATTGAGGTAACTAGAATGTCTTCAACTTTTCAAGCTCCATCTCTTCCAAGAGCAAAGAGTAGTAGATAATTACTTCCATATTTCCTAGATTTTCCTTTTTCTTCCACCATTTAGTCCCTGAAATTACATCAGCTGTGGTTTCATCAAGATAATTCATCCCATTAAGAGGGGAAAAAATGAAATATCCCACATAGGCTTGTATCAGACTACTGGCAGATCTTCTGTACTTTGTCTGCAGTCCTTCCTTATGGCTGCTTATTCCCTTCTCCAGCACTGCCTGGATTAGACCCATGTTCCAAATGTTCGTGATAAATGTTTTATCTTGGCGAGGTCCTGATTCACATTGATCAAATTCTGAATTTATCAAATGGTTCATCTCTTTAAGACACTAATTCACATTGATCAGATCCTAAATGACCAGGTTCAGTCAGTTCCTGCAGTACACAAATCACATTAAAACAACATTACTAGAGCATGCAGCCTTTTCTAATGGAGGAGTTATGTTACCCGCAGTTACATTACAACCAGAATTATTATATTATGAAGATGTCTCTGTTATAATGAGAAGTTTACACAAGAAGAAAAGAATGAAACGTTACAGGAAGAGCTAAGCTTTGGGCAAAGATTTGAACTTTAACTAATCAAATTCTACATTTGGATTGTGGGGTTTTTTTCCCTTAATTTGAAGGGCTGGTAGCGGGAGGTTTGGCAGCTGCGGTGGTGACATTTTATTCCCCCGTGGTGTCTACAGCCAAGTAACATCTTGATTATTCATTTAGGAATGAAGTAAGCAGATAGGGCAAATTTGACCTAAAATAAATGTTTTTACTTTGTCTTCTGTGGATTTTGAGTCCTTGTGGTACATAACAGACTTCATAGCTGTGCAGTAGTGCTTTTTCCAAGATACTTTGCCATTCGCTTCCTGCTCCACTGCTCTCTTTTAGAAAACATGAAGCTCCTTGCTGCTGGTTTCTTGGCCAAAACATAGTCTTCAGCCAGCCAGGCTGCTGGAGAATCCAGGTCCTCCTTGGGGATCAGCTGTTCGTTTCGGTGGTGTTCGTGTCAAGTGAAGCAAGTGCAAGGTTTTCCCCAGTAGCTCAGTGTATCACTTCAGGGTCACTTCCAAACTCTTGTGTCTGCAATGAAACCAAATTCTGGATCTTGTGTGTCACAGAACAATGGAATGGTGGGAGTTGGAAGGGACCTCTGGAGTTCATCTAGTCAAACCCCGCCACCACTGAAGTAGGGTCACACAGGATTGCAACATCCAGATGGGTTTGGAATCTCTTCAGAGAAGGAGATTCCACAGCCACTCTGGGAATCCTGGTCCAGAATTCCAGCACTCTCACAGCAAAGAAGCTTTTCCTTACGATTAAGTGGAATTTCCTTGTTCCAGTTTGTACTTATTTCTCACAGTCCTGTAACTGGGCACCACTGAGAAGATTCTGGTCCCATCTTCTTGACCCCCTCCCTTTAGCTATTGATAGCATTGAGAAGATCCCCTCTCAGGCTTCTCTTCTCCAGGCTACACAGCCCTGGGTCCCTCAGCCGTTCCTCACCAGAGTGATACTCCAGGCCATCACAGTACAGAGGCTCTATTCTGGAATACTCATTTCAAACCCTTCTGAACACCATCCTGTGCAACCTGCTCTTGTAGGGGCATGGGACTAAATGATCTCCAGAGGTCACCTCCAACTCCTATCATTCTATGACTCCTAGATGAAATTAACAAGCACTAATAGTTTTAATCATCTTTGCATCATCTGGATGCTTGGGTGTTTATTCTGAGTTACAGATTTGATTTCATTGTGAGACTTTTGCTCATGAACCTTCCCATCAGGAGGAATGCCTCTGGGAACTGGAAGAGCTTGTTTTATTAAACACAGAAAGGTTTGGGATTTGCTGCTTCACTCAGTACAATCTTCACAGATTGCAGATGTTTTAGAAACAGTAACAAACCAAATCAATATGTTTCACATGACCTTCGATCATCTCCAGTGCTCTGATCACTGATGGGAGTGAGGGCTCTATGATAGCCAGGCAGCAGGCTATTACAACCCTGAAGATATATTCAGCAGGGGGGGTTGATTCAGAGTAAAGTGAAAGGAATAAATGGTGCTTATCTGTAAATACTGAGAAACATCGAGAGTTCTTCCTCTAAGTCATCTTCCAGTTCGTGTTCTTTTGAACTGGGAAAGGCAGTTTGTAATGAAACCACATTGAATGAGTACCAGTGACATTTGGATCTCCGAATACAACTGTCTCACAAAGCAGTGATGCCAATTTTCTGGACATTAAAAAAAAACAAAACAAAACAGTCTTGAGAGAAAATAAGCTTTTTAAATGACAGCATTGGATTGAGACCAGGGAAGTCACAGAATTGCAGGACGACAGGTTGGAAGGGACCTTTGGAGATTGTCTAGTCCAACCTCCCCTACCAGAGCAGATTCACCTAGAGCAGTGGGTTTATTTTACTATTCTCATTAACCTTCTGATGTTGGGCACATATGGTGACTTTTAAGGGACTCTTAGCGCTGTCTGTAAATAGCAATGTTGATAGTTCCTTAATGCAGATGTCTTCAGTAGCTGTCATGTTGTACTTACATGGTGATGTAACACAGAAACATTGCTCTCATGTGACCTTACCTGGAGTAGTGTGTTCAGCTCTGGAGCTCCCCAAACAAGGACATGGAACTGCTAGAGCAGGTCCAGAGGAGGCCATGAAGGTGATTACCAGGAAAATCTCCTCTGTGAAGACAAACTCAGAGAGTTGGAGTTCAACTTCGAGAAGGGTTATGGGGGACTTTATAGCAGACTTCCACCATTTGAAGTGGCCTACAGAATAGTTGAAGAGGGACCTCTCACATGCATAGTGACAGCAGAAGGGATAAGGACTTCAAAATGGAAGAAGCTTGATTTAGATTAGACATTAAAAGGAAATTCTTCAATGTGAGATTGGTGAGGCACTAGAACAGAGTGCCCAGAGAAGTAATGGTGGCTCCAACCCTGTAAGTGTTCAAAGACAGGTTGGATGGGGGAAGGAGGTATCCCTGCCCATAGCAGGAAGGTTAGAAGTAGATGATCTTTAAGGTGTCTACCAACCCAAACCATTCTATGATTCTGTGTATTCAGGCAAATAGTTTCTACCTTCTCTCTGCTTGTGCAGATCCAATGGTGATAAACTTTCTATTTTCTAGTTGCTGCCTTAATTAGCATTAAATGCTTTTAACGCCTGGAGTTCAAAGTACAGATTATAGTTTATCTGTGAAGTACTACATAGTATTTTCCAAGTAACAGAAAACAGAGAGGTGCTTAGAAATCCTTGGACAGAGCCTGCAGACTTGCCACCTTGTAGCCGAACTCCCTTTGCTCAACCCAAAATGGTGGACTCAGAATAGAAACATCTTAGATTAATCTTGTCTCTTAAAAATACAGCATGTTTGTGTTGTGCTTTGTCATGAAACAATTGTGGATGCATTCCTGTGTGACCTGCCCTACGTGATCTGCTTTGGCAGGAGAGGTTAGACTCAGTCCATCATCTCCTGAGGTCCCTTCCAACCCCCACCATTCTGTGATTCTGTGATTTCAGTACTTTTTGTCCTGATGACACTGGTGCTGTAGTATTCTTGGTTTTGTTTTCCTATGTGTTATGCCTGAGAACAGTGATCCTGAGTTGCCCACAAAATGCCACAGATGACCTTAGGACTGGTATGGCTGTAATTTATGCTGGAAGGAGAGCATAATGTTAAATCCCATCAATGCAGCTTAAACACAGGGTTTTTCATAGTGCCAAGGGTATTCAAACAGTCTTATTTTTCGTTCTTTCTACTCTTCCACTCAGCCTTTTTGTTCCCCAAGGCTGCTGTGCAGCTGCATGAACAGTTGTGCTAACACCGTGCAGGGGGTGGCAGAGCCGTGAGAGTTGCCTATGTTGACTTAAGCAGTGCTGTTGTCTGATATCTAACAGCTTTACAGGTAACAAGCAAAGTGTAAACGGTGCTTTGCAGAGTGGATGTGATACTGTCACCCCTCTTAGCTTTAAACCAGTCCCCATTCAGAATGCGTAGAACTGCTTCAGGTAGGAAGAAAAAATGATAGAGAGACAACACATCTTTTTGATCTCTGTTATTTATCTTCTACATCTCCAATCCTGGTCCTTTTAAATGCAAAAGGAGTAAAACAGAATCTGGGGTTTTTGCTCACTCCTTTCAACCATTACTTGGTCCTGATAGACTTAGCTTAGGGCTGCCACGGCACAGCTCATTCAAGCAACATGTTTGACTTTCTACTACTGCTTTGTGTACATGGTTTTGCTTTGACACAGTGTTCCCTCAGCTGGTGAAACCCTCTACACCATGCATGCCTTGTGTTTGCCTTTGAGTTGAAGCAAGGCAGCAAGAATTACATATCTCTGCCTTTCAGATAGAGTGGCCCATTGCATCAGCAGCTTAGGTTGATGAAGGCTCTTTGGTGGTCAGTAGTTACGCATCTCATTTGCTCTGCAACCTCTACATCTATACGAGAACAATTAGAATATTAAAATTCTATAATCCCTTTGTTTAGCACATTTACCTATGAAATGACAACCACTTCATAAATGACAACTTTAGTTTTCCCTACAGCAAGAGAGATATTTAACTTTCTTCCTTTGATCAATACAGTCCATTAGGAGTGAGAACCCTCAACAGAGAGGGATGAAATATTAATTGTGCACTTTTCAGCTAGATGCAGATTCATTCTGAGCGAAGTGGGAGCAGGGGATGCTGGCAGAGGATCTGTGTGTTTTTCTGTTCAGCCCTGTTTGCATGGAGATGTGTGTTTTCATTGAAATATTTGAGCTGTAATGTGAGCTTTAAACATCTTCGGGCAGGAGATAGGTTTGAAGCACTGACTTTGTTTTTTGAGCATTATAGTACCTTGAAAATCCATTATTCAAAATTTAGATAGCACATTAATTAAGAGGGCAAAGCCAGTTCTTTCCATGTTTACCATAATCCTTCTTTCTCATTTGTTTCCTCTCTAGAAATCATGGCTACATTCATTAAAGCTCCCCTCAGGCTATCGCCAGTTTTTCACGCAGATCCTTTACAGTCTGGAATGGAGAAAGGACTCTTAAATTTAATTTTAGTAAAGCATAAAGTCATGACTAGGAATTTTTTATTTTATATGAATTAGTGCTTACAATAACAAAAGATTTTCTGGGATAGGTCTAGTAGGATAGTCACTGCAGAATTTTGTTATTGTATGATAGCAACAGGGGCACATTGCCTCTTTATCTGAACATCCTTTTCCTCTTCAGGTGAGACTGGTTGATGTCTTCAAAGGGGAAAGCACATGGTCATGTTTCAGTCCACCATAGGGGAACCTCATGACTTTCAACAAGGACAAATGTAGAGTCCTGCACCAGTACAGGTTGGAGGTTGTCTGGCTGGGAAGCAGCTCTGTAGAGATGTATCTGGGAGTTCTGGTGGACAAGTTCTCTGTGATGAATGTGTTCTTGTTGCCAAGAAGACTAGTGGTCTCCTGGGGCGTATTTAAAAGAGTTCTCCTCCCTCTCTGCTCTGAGACCATGTCAGGATTACTGAGTCTAGTTCAGGGCTCCCTAGTTCATGAGGGATGGGGAACAACTGCAGAGAGTCCAACAGAGGGCTACAAAGATGCTGAGGGGACTAGAGCATCTCTGTGAGGAAGAAAAGCTGAAGAGACCTGAAGCTCTTTATCCTGGAGAAGGGCAACCTGAGAGGGGAGTCTTCTCAAAGCTGATCAATAGCTAAAGGGTAGGGGCCAAGAGGATTTGGGCCAGACTTTTCTGTGGTGCCCAGCAATAGGACAATGGACAAGAAACAACAAACTGGAACAGATGAAGTTCTGTATGAACCTGAGGAAAAACCTTTTTTCTGAGGCAGTGACAGAGCCCTGGAGCAGGCTACCCAGAGAGGTTGTGGAGTCTCTTTCTATGGAGAGATTCCGAATTCACCTCCACATTGTGATCCTGGACAACCTGCTGTGGGTGACTCTGCTTTAGCAGAGAGGGTTGAAGGTCCTTTACAACCCTCACCACGCTGGGATTGTGTGACAGATTTGCTGTATTTTATAGACTCCCTTATGAAGGCAAGTGAGGGAAACTTCCTTCGTCCATCAGTGGCCAACAGCTAAATTGGCATCTTCCCTACTTCTGTCTGATCAACCAAGTCCCCTGGAAGTTGATGGATTCTCTCATTAAGGACAGTTCTTGCTTCTGGCTTCTGGTCCATGAGCTAGTCACAACCAGCAAGGACTGACCCTTCCTGAGGTGGTTGGCATGTCAGGCTCTGCAGCAGTACAGCTGGCTGCCTGCTCTCTTTCAAGGACTAAAGCCTCTTGTTTTAATATATTAAGCATCCTTTGTTGGGATTTGGTATAAACAGGACTAAATTATTTCCCAATTACAGCATTAAACCAAGGAAGGTTAAACCCCACAGTATCTTCTTTTTGTTATTAATTTGTTCTGTATTTCATAATCTGCTGTTGCTGAGATTTACAAATGCCTTTTGAAAGGATGGGGTTTGTGAGTCCAAGCCATCTGTATGAGATGTCACAGCCCCCACTTCAGAGCACACAGCAGCAAACCTCTCTGTCTGAAAGGGAGCATGTTTTGCAGAGTTGGTGGTAGAGTTGTTTTTTTTCCTAAGAAGCCTACACCTGTTTCTGGTCACAGGGTGAAGAATGAATCACTCATTAGCTCTACATGTTAGAACATGACACTTCATGTTGCAGGAGCTTGTGCTGTCTGTTTAGATAAGGCCCCCAACCATGTAACCATACGTGACACAGGGTGGAGAGGCAGCAATCCTTGATCAGCTGCTAATATTTGTGCCTGTGCAAGCTGTGGGAAGGGAGGTCAGTGCCACCGACCTTTGCTTTCCCGTCAGAGCTCTTGAGGAAGATGAAGTGATCAAAGCAGGATGCCAGGACATCAGCACGATCTCATTACTTTGGAAGCTGCATGCACAGATGCTGCTGGTGCTGTGTCAGGCAGCACTGATTTACATTCCTCACACCTCCATTTACAGCTCATTTGCTGCTACTTGTAATTAACCAGTTCTTCTCTATTTATTTTCCCTGCTTTCCAGTAGTCTTGGGCTGAATCAGGAGGGAAAAAAAAATAGACTGCTCTGCTTAGGCTTCATCTGAGTGAGATCACAGTTGTAAAGCCAAAGTATACATTAAATATTTTGGGAAATAATATCACATATTTGGGAAATAATATGAAATCATATGCTTTGTGGCAAAGTGCTGTCATGCTTGGAAAACAAGGCTTGTAAAAGTAGTATTAGGATGTCTTCTGAAGTAGCTAAGCTGTCTTGTTGCCTCCTAGTTTACATGAGATTAATTCAAAACTAAAACTTTTTAATTGCTTGTAGTAAAAATTATGACTGGGTTGGAAAATGGTGGCATCTGGCAGGTACATTGCACTTACTCTCTAGCTAAATGGTAAAATGGTGTAAAAAGACTAAATGGTATTAAAATTATTCTTTTTTAGCTACTATGGGAAGGAGGTAAGATATCAGGCACAGAGGGAACAGGTTGTGATGGTTTGGGAGTTCCCCACCCCCCATACACTTTGTAAAATCCCCCGGACTAGACTCAGCCAGCTGGAAGTTAAGGACTGAAGCTCTGTTTACAGCTCAGCACAATGTACAAGCAGAGATAGACACTACAGACAGGAACAGTTACAGAAATAGACAAGTTAAAGGTAATACAGAAACACAACTCCCCTCCCAGAAATCAGAGACCCCAGGAGGGGCTCCCAACCACCCTTCCACCTTCTCCCCACTCCTCTACCTTACCCCAGGGTTTGCCTTATGCACAAGGTGAGTTTGGAGGATTGGCCAGGGGAGTTAGAAGGAAAGTGGTTAGTTGGATTAGCAGAGAGGCCAGAAGCTCCCAGAGAGGCAGAGAGGAGACTCTGAGAGAGTGTCTTATCTATGTTTTGTGTTCTTATTCTTATGCATCTCAGCAAACCTATGACTGAAGTAGACATCACCAGTGTGTGCTTTTCACAGCCTATAATATAATTTTCTCTATTAAAATGTCCCAGTTAGCCTCAAACCAGGCCACAGGTATGCCCTGGTTACTCCTTCTCTGAACACATCTGTGCTTCTAATTACAAATTATCTTCCAACTTGTTGGTGTTTCATTTCCATTTTCAAAGCGTTTTGTGCACCCATACAGGTGAGGGCTTGACCTGCTGGAAAGCAGCTCTGCAGAGAAGGACCTGAGAGTGCTGGTGGACAAGTTCACCATGTGCCCTCATGAGGGAAAAGCCCAATGGTGCGTTAAGAAGAATGTGACCAGCAGGGGAAGGGAGGTTCTCCTTCCCCTCTGCTGTACCCTAGTGAGGCCATGTGTGGAGTATTGTATCCATTTCTGGGTTCCCTAGTTCAAGAGAGACAGGGAAGCACTGAAGAGAGTCCAGCGAATGCTACAAACATGCTAAGGGCACTGGAGCCTCTCTGTGAGGAGGAAAGGCTGAGAGCCCTGACATTGTTTAGCTTGGAGAAAAGCAGAATGAAAGGGGATCTTCTCAGTGCTAAAGGGTGGAGAGCAAGAGGGCAGGTCTAGACTATTCTCACTGGTGCCCAGTGATAGGAGAAGAGGCAGTGGGCACTGACTGGAACACAGGATCTTCTACTTAAACACGAGGAAAACCTTCTTTCCTGTGAGGGTGCTGGAGCCCTGGAGCAGGCTGCCCAGAGAAGTTGTGGAGTCTTCTCTGGAAAGATTCCAAACCCACCTGGACATTGTGATCCTGGGCAACCTGCTGTGGGTGACCCTGCTTTAGAGGGGGACTTGGACTGCACAGTCTCCAGAGGTCTCTTCCAATGGCCATCATTCTGTGATTCTCAAAATATCTGAAGACCAAAAATGCTGCTGGCACCAGAACCGGGTTACATTTGTTTTATTTTGGTCCCCACATGTTTAAGGCTCAGCATCTTGCAGATACTGGCAGTGCAGAGCTGTACCTGGCAACATCTGGAGAAAGGTCTGCCACAGTTATTGACATCTGGAAGGGTAGTACCCAGGAGATGGCATGAGATGATCACGTCAATCCTTTGTTTTGATAAAAGATTGCTTGCTTTATGTTTGCTGCCATTCTGTGCTGCTAACAGACTCCAACCACATACAAAAAAAATGTGCCATGTTGCGCTTGATTAACTCTCTCATTTTTGCTGAGAAGAGCAAAACCATGCAGCAGGCAGTTGCCAACAGGTGCACTGCATGACTGTTGGATCCTGGAGAAGCCTTTCTGGGCCTGCTTAAGAATTATGCTTTTTTTCTATATTTCAATGCCTAGTAATTTACCTGCCTACTGTAAAATTAGCTTTAATTAATCTGTCTATGTGATACTGTAATAAAACCAATTAAAGGACTCGTACAGATGTGACGGAAACCTGTATAGGTGTGGCATAAGTGCATACAGTTGTCTCTTAAGGTTTGGGGAATTGACTTAAGGTCAGGGGTTAATGTGTGCCAAATCTGAGTCTAAAATTAAGTGGTTAGTGACTGCCAGTTATTAAATAAACTTTATAGACCATTCTTTCTAATACAGAAGATAATTTTTCATTGATCTGATTGATTTGGGTCACATTTACAGGTCAGAGGTTATAACAGTTCCCAAACTTCTGGTTTCCACTTTAACTGGGATCAAGCAGTGATATTTTGTCTTTCTTTGTTGATGCTACCAGCAGCACTTCCAGCATAAGATAACTTTGGTTTTTTTATACCTTATTTTGTTTAAGTAGTTCCGTTCTCTAGGAGTTGGTAAAGGCACCAGAAGGAACATTATGAATCCTTCTCCTGTGAGCATTGCTACTTCTACTTTCAAACTTAGATAGTTTATCAATTATTCTCCTTTGATCAGAGAAGAATGGACAACTTCGATAATTGAATTGTAAACAGTACTTTCCTAGGACCAATTTTAGCAATGACTATGGCTATGACCATTTACAAAGGCATGGAGTGACAGGGTGAGGAGTAATGGCTTCAAACTGGATGAAGATCAATTTATGTTAGACATCAGAAAGAAGTTCTTCCCTATGACAGTGGTAAGGCACTGGAACAGGTTGCTCAGAGAAGTTGCGGAGGCTTCAAGCCTGGAAATGTTCAAAGCCAAGCTGGATGAGGCCTTGAGCAACCTGGTCTAGTAGGAGGCTTTGGAACTAGATGATCTTTAGGGTCTTTTTCAACTAAAAACATTCTATGATTTGGAAATTATTTCCCTGAAGATACAAGTCTCTTTTTACCTTGAAATTTCTGTCAGGCTTTCAATTTGGCCATCTTCAAACAACTGTGGAAGTCAATTAATGAATCAGGTCACTCTACACCTATTCACAGATAACTGGTGTGACTGTGCACACTTCACATAGAGCATTACACCTGCCTTGTAGGAGACCAAAGCTCTGATCCACTGACTGCAAAATCCCAAGTTTTAAGAGGACTTTGCATCTAGTGGCTCGTAGGAAATGAGCCCATTGCCTTTAGATGTTTAATAATGCATTCCTGTGATGTGTTAGCCATGGAGCCAAGGCTGTTAGTTGGGAGTGCTCAGGTCCAACAAGATAATCTGACTGCCTAGCAGAAAAGTCAATATTTATTTATTTCCCTTGAAATACTCTGCTATTATTGAATGGATGTCCTTCACTGGAATTTTTTTCCTGGTGTTCTGCCTGGATTTTCTTTATAGTCTGTCCTATTGTTTTCAATGCAAAATTATTTACTGAATGGGCTTTTTGATTCTTTCAGTGTTTGTCACTGCATTTTAAAAGCATGAGTCTTGACATCTGTAGGAGAAAATTCATATATTAGTCATGAATCACAGAATGAAGGAATCTTAGAGATCATCTACTCCAACCTCCCTACCACGGGCAGGGAAATCTCTCAAATAATAGACTTGGTTCCACAATACCTCACCCAACCTGACCTTGAAAAGCTCCAGAGAGAGGCAGCCACAACTACTTGGGGGGCAACCTATTCCAGAGTCTCACCACCTCGTACTTCTTCCTCACGACTTTGATGAGGGGATTTGCTAAGTAATTTTGGTTTGCTTTGTCAGAAAACATTTTGACCTGTGTAGATGTGACCTGGTATTAGAAACATGAAAATAAAAACATCTTCTAAACCAAAAAGAATGTATGAAGCCACAAATCTGCTCAGTAGGAGAGCTTGTTCCTCAGTAGTGTTTATGGAGCAGGTAAGCATTAGTAGGGTTTGTCAGTTAAGTGCCATGTGTCTCTATAGAGCATCTATAATTGGCATTGGAAAACTTTTCAATGTTTTTAGGCCTTCCAATACCTGAAGAGTGCCTACAAGAAAATTTGAGAGAGAGTTTTTATGAGAGCTTACAGTGATAAGATGAGAAGGAATGGATTGAAGCTTGAAGAGGAGAGATTTAGACTGGGTATTAGGAAAAAATTCTTTACAATGAGGGTGGTGAGACACTGGAGCAGGTTGCCCAGAGAAGTTGTTGTTTCCTCCTCCCTGGAGGCGTTCAAGGCCAGGTCGGACAAGGCCTTGAGCAACCTAGTGTAGTGGAAGGTGCCCCTACCCATGGTAGGTGAGTTGGAAATATATGATCTTTAAGGTCCTTCCAAGTGAAACCATTCTATAAGTCTATGAAATAAATCATAAAGATGCACTCACACTGTCCTCCACCTTTCCATTTATCCACCTGCAATATGAAGCCAAAGCATAGTCCTGAAACATTTAAAACATGCATTAAAGCCTCGGGAAAGGAACTGAACAAAAGGGATAAAACTAATAAGTGTGTCTTCAAGGAGACCACTCAAGTGCCACATCTGTGGCTATAAACTTTATTAAGATGGACTCTCCTGTCAAGGGTGTGCTAAGATGGATAGTATTGCATTGCTGGTGCCCCACTGTGCCATGTGCATTCCTGGAAGCTAAAGATGATCAGAATCGAAAGGTTCTGTGGGACAGGCTTTATAGATCAGTGTGTAACAGACTACCTCTCTGTCTACCCTGCTTTACTGTTAGTGAAATCTTGCTCTCTCATGAGCTGATGAAATGCAGTCCCTTTTCTTCTATCACATGGATTATTTTCTTTCTGCCTTGACTGCACACAGTAATTTGGCCAAAAATACATTTTAACCCTCTCAGTAAAAATGTGCAATCAATGTAGATTTTGGAAACAAGTTCTTTAGAGATAAATACACTGTCAGATGAATCCATCTCTCTACTAATTCAGATCACCAGCTCTTTCCTTCTAATCCTTTTCATAGAATCATAGAATTGTTTCAGTTGGAAATGACCTCTAAGATCAAGTCCAACTGTAAAGCTAAGACCACTGTCGCCATTAAACTGTGTCCTGAAATGCCATGTCCGCAGATTTCTTGAACAACTCCCCACCTGGACATTGTAGGGCCTCCCTGGGCAACTCTACCACCTCCCTGGGCAACGTTATGGAAGGCCTCTCTAGTCCTTCCATAAAGGATTTTTTTCCACCTCTTCTCTGCTAAATGTTTTTGATCCTTTTATGCAGATAAATTTGAGACACTTTTCTGGACAGTCTGCAAAAGAAGTTTTGGTGGCTTTTGGAGAGAATTGATTAAGGATAACAGAACAGGAAATGGCCTTAAGTTGCATCAGCAGGAGTTTAGAGTGGATATTAGAAAAAATATTCTTTATTGAAAGAGTGATCAGGCATAGCAAAAGACTGCCCAGGCAGGTGGTAGAGTAACCATCACTTTAGCTGTTAAAAAAAAATATAGACATGGCACTTTGGGACATGGTTTAATGGCCATGGTGGTGTTCAGTGGGTATCACAGTATCACAGTATCACCAAGGTTGGAAGAGACCTCAAAGATCATCAAGTCCAACTTGTTACCACAGACCTCAAGACTAGACCATGGCACCAAGTGCCACGTCCAAACCTGCCTTGAACACCTCCAGGGACGGTGACTCCACCACCTCCCTGGGCAGCCCATTCCAGTAGCCAATGACTCTCTCAGTGAACAACTTTCTCCTCACCTCCAGCCTAAACTTCCCCTAGTGCAGCTTGAGACTGTGTCCTCT